>CM070557.1:14003488-14561618 GCA_036346405.1 Phyllostachys edulis
TTGTTCTTCCTTTTTGCTGAACCAAGAAGGATAAAAGCTAGGGTTTTGCTTTGGTCAAGATTGAAATACAAGTACCGTGAAAGATTGGGCCATATTGCGCATCAACTACACGTTGATCCGTATCACCAACATACCAGTATTAGCTGTACAATCAAGTGCAGGATATGCAAGACCCCTAGGCACTCAATGAAGGATTGCGCCAACAGACCGAGCTCATCTAGTCGTCATTCAGTGTCGTAATTTAATGTATTGTCCACCTTTTTTTTGTCATGTACAACGAAACTTCTACGATACCCAGATATGTCAGACTCATCAGCAAAATTCTATGCGAGGATGTTACAGAAGCGCAAGTGGCTTGCAAAGAACGCCAAACTTCTACAATACCCAGATTTTTCAATAAAAGGTGCTCCGGTACCACCACGGTTTCTAGTCCCGCAGTGTGTGTGTGAAGAGCCGGTGAAGATCATTCATTCTACACACCCAGACACCTCCGCTCAGGCGTACTACACGTGCTGGCACCACCTTGTAAGCATTTCTTTCGCACACATCGATTTTCCACTCCCTACGTTGATTTCCATAAATTTTTAACTTCATCTGCGTGTAATGACAGTCTGAGATGCGCTGCCACTTCTTCTAGTGGATCGACGGCTCGGAGATGTATGATAGGGCGTTCATCCAGCAGAAGTATATGTTGAACTACTCGATGCGGGCCGAGACCTTCGTGCGATGGAAACCTTACATACCGGACCCTGTTGGGGAGGCACCAGAGGAGCCCAGGACTCGCCCGACGGACAAGGGAAAGGCTCCTACGACTGAGATCGGCGGCCATCGTAGCTTCTCCCATCGCCCGGCAGCAGTCATATCGAAGAGGTGAGTTACGTACAATTCGTGTCCAGATTTTGTATTTGCCCTTTCGTTCTTCTAACATCATGCAATTGTACAGCCTGTATTGCAGAATATGAGGGACTTCGACACACGACACCAACGTGGTTGAGTCCCGATGTAACACGCCCAGCCCAACACTAAGCCTGAAATGCCACTAAACTACCCTAACAATTTAATTCACATCAACTTACATTAAAATTACAGCAAACATTTCATTATCAAAGCCCGTCCACGAGTCACAATAAGATATAAATAAAGGTTTGAAAATCATAAGTAATTAAACCCTAGAAGTATAGCAAGATAATAATCCAAAATTGGCACAAAGCCAATAAAACAAATTCTATTGAATGAATAAACAAGTCCTAATCAATCATCTAGGATTATTCAATATCTGTCATGTGCTAAAAGATATTCTATCATAATGAAGTAAAGATTTCTCATAACAAATGAATCAAGTTCGAGAGTATATAATTATTCCACATGCGCTAATCCCTCCCAAGCAAAACGCAATCAATGGTCACCTAAAAGCAATAGTAGAGCAAGAGTGAGTCCACGACTCATTAAGTACAGTAATAAGTAATGAACAATGCTTAATCAGTAGTACACAATATCATCATCAACATTAATTGTTATATTTTCTTTATTCTCATGCTCAATCATTCAATTCTCTTTGTTTATTCACAAACCCATTCATCAACTACATTTCATTTTATGCATCTCTACACTACATGTCCACATGCACTTCTTTTGTGTATACCGGTATAGCATGAGTGTTCACTCGTCGATGAAACACTCTCAAACCCATCTTCCTCAAGGATCGGGGACCTCCTCCACTCCTGTGGATTTATGATCAGCATGATCACCTTCTCATATGCAATGATGTTTATGAATGCACAAATTTTCATAGTTTCATCAACATTACCATTGTCCAACAATATCATATCCAACAATAAATAATAAATAGTGACCATTGAAATTACTTGCAATTAATTAAGTAAAAGCGCAACAATATAATGGTAAAGCATACAGTGATCAACTAATAACCACTATCTACCATGCACTTGCTTATTATCCTTGTGACACTGGGGAGCAAAACGGCGGCAGCGCACACGAGACCACACTCTCTGGACAAACAAACCAAAACATATCTCAAAAATCATACATTACAACTCCTACACTTTATTCCAACAGTAATCGCACGCCTACGCCAAACCGACCATTTTAACCCGAAACTACGGACACACTACCCGCTATCCTAGCACTAAAATTATCACAACTTATGTTCTACTAGCCCAAAAATTATGTTCTTGGGCTCTCTGGAACGTTTAAGAAATTGTCTTCACTTTTCATGTAGAACAAAAACACTAATTATTTCATTTACTATTTTTAATCTACAAATTACCAAGATGCTGCCAAAAGACGACAACTCTCTAGAAGCAGGCTTACAAAATTTGTAACTCGAAATCTAATCATCTGATTGATATGATTAAATATTCTATGGAAAGCTACCAAAATTCTCTACAATTATCTAGTGAATGACATCCTCAAATTACGCCCATACGGTACCCAAAAATACCGTACAACAGGTTAAACCGATCTATTATTCGACCCCTTTACTAGAAATTGCTAATACCCTCTCTAATCTTGATTTCTTAATCCCTAATTAAATTAATAAAATAGAGAGAAAATATCAGATTGTTACCCAGATTGTTACCACGACAAAAATCCAGATCTTGCGAGATCCTCCTCCTTTCCGCTTCTCATCTCTTCCCTTCTCTTCTTGCTAGTCTTACTTGGCTTTCCCTTGTCTCGACAGCAGCACAAGGCAATCTCTCTCTATCCTATCCAATGCACGTAGGATCACGGCAGTGTAGGCAAATGCATGCAGCAACATAGGAATCAGTTTAATGCAGCCAGTAGCAATGATGATTATGCTAGCATGGCAAGAAAAACAACAATAGGGGATGATGCATGCATGCGTAAGGACAACAGGAGGCAGGGTTGGCGGCTCAGGGTAGGTGCGCAGGGGATTACGGGCTACAGGCGATGCGGCAAATGTGCGGGCAGGCGGTTGGTTGAGCCTTCACGTGCACGGGCACGCGGCGACTGGCGCGAGGGAGCAGCAGCCGCTGGCGCGTGGTGAGCACGAACCCAGGTGCAAGATGGCCATGGCGAGAGCTGGCGACGGCGCTCAGAAAACAAATGAAATACCAACATGGCTAGGGTTTTTGGTTTCTGGATCCTCTTTTTCCCCACGTCCACTCTTAACACGGCAAATTCAACTCCTCTCACATAACATGTTCCAAGAAATCACTCATCTCTAAAATATCCAAAGCATCCTATTTTCATGTATCCCCTTTTGCATAATTACACACAGGTCCTCATGAGGGTTGTTTTTAGAAAACTCTACTAATTTTTTTCGTTCTCTCTCTAAAGCATTTCGAGGTATTGCATAGACAATGGGAAGGGGATAGTTCCTGCGACTGAGACCGGCAGCCGTTATAACGTTTTTAGTCACCCGGGCGCACTCCATATGGAAGATGTGAGTTATGTACAATTTAAATCTTGGTTATGTGTTTTACTATACGGTCCACTTACATCATGGAATCGCAAGACATGGACGACTTCGACATTCGCTGCCACTATGGGCAGCCCCGAGATAAGGGGCAGGGGCTATGGTGCCGTGGAAACTAGTTTGCATCCTCCTTTATCCCAATTGCAATAAACCCAGGCATGTATCATGTAATGCTTGTAATGTCGTCAATTTTATGTATGAAAAGTTACATTGCAACCCCATTGGAAATGTCGAAACTCATAGTTCTTTGTTTTCATGTGGATATAGCACAGTAGTATAGATACAACATACAAGATATACATACAAATATAACAAAACAAAATATGCATACAAATATAGCAAAACAAAATCGCATAACACGGGATACAATATGGCTCACTCGTTTGAGTCACTACTCTTTGCTCGCTGCGTGCGCGTCCTAATCTTACGTCGAGCATACCCGTTAAGGACCTAGGAATCTATTAAGGCATCATTAAAAAATAGTTTTTCTATGAAGGACCTAGGAGAGGCAGCATATATCTTAGGGATAAAGATCTATAGAGATAGATCGAGAAGGCTAATTGGATTAAGCCAAAGTACTTATATTGATAAAGTGTTGATTCAGTTCAGCATGCAGGATACTAAGAAAGGGTTCTTGCTTATGTCACATGGCATAAGTCTTAGCAAGAGTCAGTGTCCTTCGAGAACTGATGACCGAGACCGTATGAATGGTATTCCATATGCTTCAGCTATTGGATCTATCATATATGCCATGATATGTACTCGACCAGATGTATCATATGCTCTAAGTGTTACAAGCAGATACCAAGCTGATCCTAGTGAAGGTCACTGGACAGCTGTGAAAAACATTCTTAAGTACTTGAGAAGGACTAAAGATGCGTTCCTAGTTTATGGCGGTGATGAAGAGCTCGTTGTAAATGGTTACACCGATGCAAGCTTCCAAACCGACAAAGATGATTATCGTTCGTAATTTGGTTTTGTATTCATTTTGAATGGAGGAGCAGTGAGCTAGAAAAGTTTCAAGCAAGAGACGGTTGCTAATTCTACGACGGAGGCCGAGTACATTTCGGCTTCTGAAGCTGCGAAGGAAGGTGTTTGGATAAGGAATTTCATTACTGAATTGGGTATAGTCCCGAGTGCCTCGAACCCAATGGATCTCTATTGTGACAATAATGGAGCCATTGCGCAGGCTAGGGAGTCTAGATCCCAACAGAAGTTCAAGCATATACTCAGGCGTTATCATCTTACTCGTGAATTGGTGGATAGAGGAGATGTTAAAATATGCAAAGTTCACACGGATTTAAATGTTGCTGATCCGTTGACAAAGCCTCTCACACAGCCAAAGCATGAGGTGCACACAAGAGCTATCAGTATTAGATACTTAAATGATTGACTCTAGTGCAAGTGGGAGATTGTTGGAAATATGCCCTAGAGGTAATCATAGAAATGATTATATTTTGTTATGTTCATAATATTGGATAATATGTTATCTTGTTCCTGGAATAATATTGTTAATATTTATTATCAAGTATGTGACTTGATTGTGAAACTCTGTATTTCTGCGATGATTATTCTTAAACGTTCCCTAGTCGGAAACATATGAGAACACATATGTATAGACTAGCATATGTATTGGTTGATGACTATGTTTCACGAGTTATAGATATGGAGATATCAAACCAATAATATGGACACATGTTATCGAACATGGTGTTGGTTTGACCCACCTTGAGACACTATTGAGATTGTTATGATTTTATGTGTCATCAGTTGGTCTCAAGCAATGATGATATATAATCCTTAGACCTGAGATCAACATGGTTTCCTACATGTGTAATAGCACTATAAGGGGTTGCCAAATGCTACTCGTAACTGGTAGTTATAAATGTAGCTTTCGGGTATGCTATGAAACATGCAGAGGAATGTGACTAGTCAGATATGGGATTTGTCCCTCCTAACATAACAGGAGAGATGTCTTTGAGCCCCTCACTTGTAGTCGGATAAAGAAAGTGCATGGCCATGCCACTAGTGGTCGAAGTATCGACCACATGAAGTTATTCGATACTTGATCGAGAAAGTATTGAACAATCTATGGATACCAAATTATCTCACCTGGAGTTTAACCAGATGTTGTGAGGCAAAGAAAGAATACACAAACAAGTCATTCAGTTCGACCAGATACGAACTGGTCGTATGGAGATACGAGCTGGTCAAACATAGTCACAAACTGGTTGTATGGAGATACGAGCTGGTCATAGATTGCTTGAACATAATCACTAACTAGTCGTAATTAAGTATTAATTGGTCGTAAATAGTTACAAACTGGTCATAACTAAATATGGACTGGTTGTGACTAGATACGAGCTGGTCGTAAGTGATAAAGACCTGGTCGTAGATCATATTGCATTAAGGTTCGTCCGATATATTCTATATGTGTTTGGAAATCATTATGTCCTGCTAGGTGCCGCTAATGACTCGTGGTCGGAAAAGAGTTTCTGAGTCACAACCGATTACACATGAACCTATAGGGTCGCACACTTAAAGGACTAGGATTTGATTTGGATGGTGATCCGAATTCTTGTAGGCCAAGAGTTCCTAATGGGCCTCAAGTTCGAGACCCATCATGGATGCATATATATAGAGGGGTGATGGCATGAGGTAGGGAGAGCTTTTTGAAGAATTCCTGAAACCCTAACAGCCACGCCTTCCTTATCCAATACCACGTCGCCGGTGCTAACACTCCAGCGCGTGGTGTCCCTGCCCCGCATGTGTGGATACCTTGAAGGTGTTGTTGTGAAGCATCAGTACTAGGACGATCCGCAACTCGTGACGATCACAGGAGTAGGAGGAGAAGACGTACGACGAGTACGACTACTACTGCATCAACTCGCTACATCGACTCTACTTCTGCTACGAGTCGGCACATCTAGTGGTAATCCCGTGATCTATTACTAGCGGAGGTTCCTTGGTTGTGTGGTAGAATTTTTGTTTTGTGCAATCGTAGCCTACCCGTAATTCTACACGAAGTGCCAGCAACACCATAGGAGCTCTAGCCCTTATACAGTACTCCATACTGGCCAACGTACGACAGGGGTAGCTACCCTAGGTGCCACGGTCCAAACCCTGGCGCCATGTAATGCTCCATGGCAGTAAGTGGGATGGGCGTGTCCTTGTCGGTTGAAGGATGTCCGTCAACCCCATGCTCAACTGAAGGTTGCAAGATGGAAAGATGTGAGGATGACCAAGGGGGAGCATAGTCTGATAGGGTGCGGACATCAGAAGAGATGCATCCTAACGATGTTGTAGCTGCAGGACGACATGACGTTGGTACAACATAAGGTGCAATAAAAAAACAGGAAAAAATTTGTATGTAGCTTACCTCCAAGGATATCCGACTGGGAGCGCTAGGATGCTCGCCGGACCGACTAGGCCATGACAACCTATCAGGTGAGCATGGTGCGCCCACTTGGTGCGCGGGGCGTAGGACGTCGTCCCTATAATAACCGTAGCTCATGTTCGTCAGTACATTCTTCGACTCCGCAAAGATGTACTTCAAAGTGCTTAGCAAACCTGAGGTGTTATCCGGGCTACGGATGGCAGCCTTCGATGCACCTGCGATCCACTACAGCCTTTCGAATGGAAATGATAGATAAACATGTTCAGTAACAAACAATACAAATATCTTCAATGAAAGGAGCAAAGATTGTCAGTTCTTACGGTGTCATCCCGCCACGAGGCGGTGTGGCGATCAATGAGTGAAGGAGTCTCTCCTGGTGCGTCACCTACTCCGGACGCTCTGGTGGAGAACGGGCCAACCTAGAGCGCAATCGTGGTACATACCACTCTATGTACTCATGGTACATTTGAACGTCGTACGATCTCTACTCCGGCAAGACCTCGACGTGCACCGTCTCCGTCCAAGCCGTAATCCAGTCATGCTGGACTGCTTGCCAGTCCTCAGCGTGTCGGTCCGCCCTTGTTTGCCTGCATTCGAGAAGGATTCGTGTCAGAACATGCAACGTGGGTACGAAATGCAAACAATACTTGCATGAAATTGGACTCACCAGTGGATGGCTCGCGACAGCATCCTACCGTCAGGAGAAGGCACAACCTGGTACAAATTAAACTGGTGTATTACGTGCTGCGGTGCGTAAGGCTCCACCATGTAGGCGAACACCTAGTGGCAGGTCGTTGCCTACAAATCGGCATCCTACGTGCATCGCACGGACAGTTCGTGCGGTGCTATTGTGTGCACGAACTTTGGGGTCCACAGAGTCCATATGATGCCATTCTCGTGCAATGACTCAAACTCGTTGTGGAACAATGAGTAGCACATCGCCGGTCTATCCTTGGCCCAGTGTAACTGGGCAGTAGTCCACTGGTAGCCCATAGTGGGCTCGTCGATTGGGTTGTGCAACTCGAGGAACGTGTGCACTGCTCTCCGAAAGGAGGGTTGCCTAACTAGAAAGTGCTCCCAACTCCACACCTGTAGGAGTACGTACCATACGGCAAGGTTCGGTTTCACACCAGTTTGGTGCCACGAAGTGTCACACAACCCCCTGTACGTGGCGTAGAGGACGATTGACCCCCAACTGTATTAAGGCATGGCCCCAACCTCTGCGTCGGCCAAAGACTCGGTAATGCGGGGAAAGCTGGGGTACACCCAATCGCCCTGCGTGGTGGTAAACAGGGCTCAACCGAAGAGATGGAGAAGGTACGTGACGAGGTGTGTCCTAACAACCTCGTTAGGTGCATTTGGTGGGCATTGATTGAAGTTCCTCAGCTAGGTCCGAGTGACACCACGGGCGCTGTTCGGGACAGGTATGCCAAACCGATGTCCCAATTGGGCCTTCCAGTCTGCTGGCGGACGGCCAGGAAAAAGTGGTACACCCCTGATCAGGAGTCAGGTCAAGAACGAGACATCCTAGAGAGTGACTGTCATCTCTCCCGACCGAAAGTGAAATGTGTGAGTCTCGAGTCTCCACCTGTCGACAAGGTCTGACATCACACTACTGTCCAGGGTAAAGCATCATCCGACCAAGAGCAGCCTCGCGAAGGGCAACAGACCTGTGCCCCGAAGGATTGGGACGCTGTGATCATCGAGCTCCCAATAATGCTTCTCAGACCAAAGCGCCAGGGGTGGAGGGCCATCCGCGTCCCTGGTGATCCACAGCTGGCATCGGTGATGCTTGTCGTAGAAGGGTTCCAATAGCTCTGATAGAGGCATGACTTGTAAGAGATCAAAGACACATGTTAGTACTAAATAAATTAATAATGATGATAAATTAAACACGGACAACAAAAAAATATGCACTAATTTACTACGACTAATTAAGTAGGATTAAATTAATACGAGTATTTAAAAACCTCTTTATTAATTTAGACTAATTAATCAACCCAAATAAACACCACTAAATTAATTTCGAATAAATGTTTACCGTATATTAATTACAGATACATAATTGGACACTAAATTAAATACGACTGACTAACTACGATTAAATTAGTTATGGCTACTTTACTACGATTAATTAACTACAAGCGATTAATTACAACTAATTAACTAACTAACAATAACTAATTATGACTAATTAAATCGTAACTAATTAAGTAGGCCACCAGTGGTGGATCCAGGATTTTTAGGATGGGTGTTCGGAGTTACAAAAATATTGTCCATTAACTTGTGGCATGTTTTAGTCATTATATGCTACTAGAAGTCTAGAACTGCAATTGTATTCTCTACAATTTTTTGATACCCACATTAAGCTTCACTGCAGTATTCAAAGCAATACTACAAACAACTGAACAAGGTTATTACTATGATCTCACAAATTGAGTAAATCTCACTCAATTTAGAATTCAGAGGCAGCAAAGCAACCAGAGCTCAATCATGGTAATAAAGTGTCTCTGCATTCATCCTCAGTTCCTAATTATAAATCATCACCCTATATAGTCCATTCATCCTCAGTTCCTATATTTGCAAATCTCACTCAATATAATCTATTCATCTTCAATATAATCCATTCAAAATTCAGCAATGAGCAATCTCTCTACTAAATGATTCACATCCATATAGTCCATTCATCCTCAATTCCTCACTCAATTTGGAAATATTTGTAAATCTCACTCAATATAATCCATTCAAAATTAAGCAATCAGCAATCCATGAAGCATAAAGCAGTAGCACAACTACAGTGTGCAAAGGCGATGAGAGAGCTCACTTGCACCATCTTTGCGTCTTGCCAGCCTCCTTCGGCGGTGTCGGTGGCTACTCTGCTCGGCCGCTTCTTCCCTCCACACCGCGCCGCAGGCTGCTCAAGGCGCTCGCCACATCCTCCATCCCGACTCGGCTCGATGCTGCCGCCTGCCCGTCGCTCGTCGTCATCCCTTGCGCTTGCGCAGCCGCGCGACCACAGAGCGAGAAGGGGAGACAGGAGAGTGGGCTCGGTGTTCAACCCTTGCCCGGCCGCTTGCCGCACATCCTTGCGCCGCCGCCGCAACCAGAGCGAGAAGGGGAGATGGGAGAGTGGGCTCAGTGTTCGCCCCCTGCCTCGCCGCTCGCCGCACGTCTAGACGTCCTTGCGCCGCCGCCACTGCCATAGAGCGAGAATGGGAGACAGGAGAGTGGAGAGGAGGATAACAACGGGATAGGGTTTGCTCTCGGCGTGGGGATGGGGTTGGCCACTTGGCCAGTCGAGCGTCGATTGCCTCTTGGGCCATGGTGGCTTCAGGCCTTGGGGCTTTGATCACGTGGGCCACGTGGACAGAGCAGGAGAGAGCGGGCGGCTAGGTGTAGCGAGCTGAAATCGAGATGTAGAAGCTGAAATACGTATTTTGAGTACACTTCTTAGTATATGTACCTAATATACCTAACAAATTCTGAGTTTTTTGTCAAAAATTTTGGGTGTACATCTGTACACCCATGTCCCTATACTGGATCCGCCCCTGTAGGCCACGAATAAATACTTACGATTAATATAACAAGGACTAATCCATTACGGCCTAATTTATCACAACTAACTAAATAACAAAAAATTAACGAGGCCTAAACGATAGGACTAAATTAATTATGCCTAAATAACTACAACTAATAAACTAACTACACATTAAATAAAGACAAAGCATAAAAAATTACCTGTTAATATCATTGCGAAAAGAAAAAATGAAATTGCAAGAGAGCACTAGTGAAAACAACTGCGAGCAAAAGTCTCGCTTGTAGCTCTACTTTTATAGCGGGATGAGGGAGCAGGCTTGAGGAGAAGAATTAATTACGCATAGGGGACAGCATCACTTGGATATAGACCGATGGACAAGACATGACGGGACAGATACCTCCCTTTCCCTCCCTTTCGACGTGTCTGAACGCTAGAGGGACGGATGGAGGGGGCTGGGTTTGTCCGAGGCGGCTCCGTCCCTAGGATGGACGGACGGACCCTCGTCCGTAGGCGAGAGGGACGGACGAGGCGAGCGCGTCTGCCGCATGGTGCATCCGCAAGCGGGACGGACGGACGAGGCGAGCGCGTCTGCCGCGTGGCTCATCCGCCGGCGGGAGGGACGGATGAGGCAGCGCTGTCCGTCCCAGGGAGCTGCGGACGATGTTGACGTGGCGGCACGGTACGTGTACGTGCCACCCTCAGACAGAATTGCGCGCCATTTTCAGCTTTCCAACCGCGAGCACCCTAGTTTTGCTAATTCGGTTCCAAACGGTACCATTTAGGCAAAAAAAAAAAAATCAATGATTCGGCGGTGGCTTTTATTTATTCCATATCCACCCTTTGTTATCTACAGGCTGTCACACTCTCACTCTAAATAGATTTTCTTTTATCTAAAACGCATACTTGAGTACCTTTTCTATTGCCATTTGCCACTCGGAGGGTTGGTCCTTTGAAGCTTAACAAGTTAGGTTACACTCCAGCCACCTTTATACCCCCAATTTTTTCGGTCGGTAATTCATCAAGGTTTGGCTTGCCGCGCTTTATACAAAATTGTTTGCGTTTCGATTCAATGGTCAAATGGATTCACACAGTCGAGCCGTGCCAGTGCAAGTCATACTTTCCGCCGCGAGTCGCGCTATACATGGAGTTGTTGAAAGAGAACGAAGACGATGCGTGGAAAGAACCAAACTAAAAGTCTACGACAATCGGAGAAGCATCATCATTTCATACTTTATTTTTGAACTCATCATCATTTCATACTTGATAGAGCAGAAGAGCAGCCACAAAGGTCAGCAGTCAACTTGCAATGACAACAGCACAGACCACACTTCAAAGCGGCCAACTTGCCCGCATCCTATACGAGATTACTTTAGCATATCTCTTCTCCCCCAACACGACAGGAGGCCAATCAATCCGGCATCGAATAAAGAGGGTCGCCCCAAGCAGAGGCGGGGCTGCGCGGAGGGCGGAGCCCACATACCCCCCCCCCCCCCCCCCCAGCGCCGAATAAACAAGAGATGCGAGCACACAGACTACCGGCACCCAAGACAGTGACAGTTGGGCCCCAAAAAGACCTTGCCCCACATATCATTGGCGATTAGGAGCTGACTTCCACGCGCTTCCTAGCTCGGAATCTAACGACGAGCGGCCCATCATACGGTGCCGCTTCGCCCGCTCGTTATTTATACGACGCGAAGCCCAAAACCCCCCAGAAAGCCCTAATCTCAAGGCCGCGGCTGCGAGCGCTCCTCCAGTCTCCACCCAGCCGTCGTCGTCGTGCTCTAGGTTGTACCCCCCTCTCCCTCTCTCTCTAAGCCACTGTTTTTAGTCTCCCGGCGGCGGCTCGCCGGCCGGTACATGGTGTTGTCGGATGCAATTCGACATCGTGTTGCTGGATGCAAATGCAATTTGGCTTGTGATGTGGTTCTAGCAGGGTAATGCTTTGTGTGGCTTTTGTGTTGTGCGTTTAGGTTCTGGGATGGAGGCCGAGGCGGCGGCGAAGAGGGCGCGGGAGAGCGAGGACGCTGCGGCGGCGGCGGAGGCCGGAGCCGGCGAGCAGGCGGGGATCTCCGCCGTCATTCCCGGATGGTTCTCCGAGATTAGCCCCATGTGGCCTGGTAATTCGTTGCAATCTAGGACCCACCCCTGTTTTACCATCTTCCTCTGTTCTTAGCTGCTCTGTTCTGTTAATTCGCTCGACACGGACTGCAGGTTTCGTTTCAAGTTTGTCTTTCTTTTCAGTAGTAATTCGTGGAGTAGATAGTTGGGGCTATTATTTGTTTGGGCATCTTTGGTTAAGGGACGGGGCTTATCATTAGGGGGACAGCTAAATTTCTATACCAATTTAGCAGACTAATTTTATTGTTATGTTGTTGAGGTATGCTTGTTTAGAGACATAATTTTCGTGTGTTTTAGCTATTTTCTTTTTTCATGAATGCTTTTGTGTCAACGGTAGGTGAGGCGCACTCGTTGAAGGTGGAAAAGGTGCTGTTCCAAGGGAAGTCGGACTACCAAAATGTGATGGTTTTTCAGGTACCTGCCTTCGACGTTGTATGTCATTTGATCGTCTTGTCTCAAAGTTGAAGATGAAAACTGTGTTATTGTTTTGCTTTATAGTCCTCAACGTACGGGAAGGTGCTTGTCCTGGATGGAGTGATTCAGGTCACTGAGAGGGACGAGTGTGCTTACCAAGAGATGATTACACACCTTCCCCTTTGCTCCATCAAAGATCCCAAGAAGGTAAATGCAATGCTCTTATTCACTGTTTATCTTTTTATTAGAGCAGTTATTACCCAGCAGCCGAATAAAGGTTGTGGGTTCTAACATGGATAGTGGATACTAAAATCAACTATTCTTATAGTTTTGTGTTGTTTAGTAGGCATATGTAATATGTTGAATATTTTAAACAAAATGGTGTTGTGCCATTGTGAGGAAAAGCTCGCTTGTCATTTTTTCCCACCTTGATCATGTCATCCAAACCTGTATAACTCTGTCCATTTAGATAATCTTCTCCTGTTTTTGGGTTACTCTAGCGGTCTAGCTCCTCATACTTATGTAGTATTCCCTCAGCGTTCTTTGCAGTTAATCCTTGTACATCCTATAGCTATAAAATAAAGGAAAAAGTTCGGTTTACTCCCTCGAACTATCAGAAAAGTCTGGTTTCCCCCCTGAACTACAAAACCGGTTATTTAACCTCCCAAACTTGTCAAATCCGGTCATTTAACCCCTCAGACCGGTTTCAAGTGGCGGTTTTGCTGATGTGGCAGTGGTTTTGCCACGTGGACATCCACGTCACTCTCTCGTTTGCTTTCTTTATTTATTTTCCACCTCTCCCGAGCTTGCTCCTGCCGACGCCGCCCTCCTCCAGCTCGGCGTCGCGTCCCCAGCAGCGCCTCCCACCTTCCTCCCACCTGAAGAAGCGGCTGACGGTGGGCATGGAGGTGTAAGAAAGCGGCGGGCAAAGACAGACGTCCGGGCGGAAGTCGAAGTCTGTCATTGCGATGCCTCCTTCCGTCTTCTTCCGCACCTTGATGAGCTCGGCGAGAGCGGCCTCGTCCATCACGGCGACGGAGGATTCAGAGAGGTCCCCGTGGCGAACACAGTGGCGAGGTCCTAGAGGTAGGAGGCCTTGCGGCGGATCTGCCGATGGCGCGGAGGTCGGCGGTGGCGAGGAAATCTGCAGCCGGGTCACAGCGTAATCGGCAAGCTGCGCGAGAGGAAGGAGGCAAGGAAGCACCCTTACATAGTCACGCCTCGCCACCTTCCTCGCGCCAGTAGCCTCCTCCTCGCGCCTAGCGGCCGCCTCGATCTCCTCTCTCGCGCCTAGTGGTCGCCTCGATATCCTCCTCATGGCGGATCCAGATCTCTCTCTCTCACGCCTCTCCTCATGGCCGGATCTCCTCGCGCACGGCCGCTACCTCGTCCTAGTCTTCTCTTCTACTACTACCCTCTCGCCAATCCCCAAATTCCCAAACCCCAAACCGCCAATCCGCCAATTCCCCAATCGAGAAGCCCCATCTGCGGCAGATCGCTCCAAATCTCTGCTCCTCCTCCAAGGCGTCGATGATGTTCACGGAGGGCCTCAACGAAGTCTGCGATCACCGGATCAGCGAGGCACTGACGCTCCTCCCGTCTTGCCCATGACAGTCGCCAAGGCGGAGCGGCCTCCGACAGGCGGTCATCGCGCGTTGAGGCCCCGCGATGCATGAGGCGGCGGTGTCGCAGCAGCGGCTCTTCTCCCCAAGAGCCTACCCGGTGCGGACCAAAGCGCGCCGCTCGGGCCTCGCCAGCCGCCGCTCCGTGCTCTGGCGCGGCGGACTCGAGGTGACGAGGAGGCGTCACGTCGTGAAGTGCGAAGATCGCTGCTTCGACAACTTCTCCGGCGCGGTCGAGGAGGGCGGGGTGTGCTCAATGACGGGCCGACGAGCGAGTCACGTCGCAGCTTGAGTTGTAGGGCGGCGTTATTGAAATGCTCTGTGAGGAAGAAGCAAAGGCGGGGTCCACGAGTCAGAGAGAGGGAGAGGAGGAGAAAATGGCCGGGTGCGCCACGTCATATGCTGAGTTGGCCAAATGTCGCCACGTCAGCAAAACCACCCATTCAAACCGCTATAAGGGGTTAAATGACTGGATTTGACAAGTTTGAGGGGTTAAATAACTGGTTTTGTAGTTCAAGGGGGAAACCAGATTTTTCTGATAGTTCGAGGGAGTAAACCAGATTTTTTCCTAAAACAAAATTAGCTATATATTGAAGCAAAAGAGTACTATGGATAACTAGGTACATACTGTTGTGGTCGTTGGTTAGATACGGGTCCGAGGACTGAGGGTAAGACACTCGCCCTCATCTAACCGCTAGCAGGGCTCTAACCTGTCAAGGTAGTGAGGCTCTGAGGCCTGATTAGCTAGGGAGGCGAAGCTCTAAGGCCTGATTAGCCAGGGAGGCGAGGCTCTGAGGCTTGATTAGCTAGGGAGGTGAGGGATCGCCCTCCAAGCACGGCCGGGACTCTTCCCGACGAATAAGGAGGCTCTGATATTTAGCCAACCGGTTAGAGAGTTTCTAACCTTGTTTATTTCTTTACTTGATTAATAATGTATACATGCTATCCCTTTTATAGAGATGACCCGACTTGACCCTAAGAAATAATCTATAAGGAAACTTATCTCTAACAATTCAATCTATAACTTACCTAATTAATAGATAATACCAAACACCTAATATATAAATTGCTAAATAACAAACCTAGCCTAATATCTGTGATGCTACAGTAACAGGCTACTACAGTAACACGTGATGCTATAGTGCGCGCGCCACAGTGCTCACCTAGATATTTGACAATGACATTACACCCTTCGTGACAAGGCAGCTCATCCTCGAGCTGTGGTGGTGGCCACAGTTGAAGTCCTTGGTGGCCCTATGTTAATGAGAGGATACGATGACGGCGTTGCGTTACGTGGACGAGGATCAACGAAACTCCAATGGACAACAATCATGTTGTCGAGTAAAACCTTCTGCTCTTCGCTGTTAGCTTTCAACTTCTTTTAGAGAGATAGTGTGGCATCGGAAGTCACGATGAGTGGCTCTGTTACGAAATGTTGTGGTCATTGGTTGGATACGGGTCCGAGGACCGAGGGTAGGGCACTCGTCCTCATCTAATCGCCAGCAGGGTTCTTCCCTGTCGAGGTAGCGAGGTTCTGAGGCCTGATTAGCCAGGGAGGTGAGGGATCGCCATCCAAGCTCGGTCGGGACTCTTCTCGACGAATAAGTAGGCTCTGATCTTTAGCCAACTGGTTAGAGACTAACTTTGTTTATTTCTTCGCTTGATTGATAATAGATGTATGCTATCCCTTTTATAGGGACGTCCTGACTTGACCCCTAAGAAATAATCTATAATGAAACTTATCTCTAGCAATCCAATCTAATAATAACTTACCTAACTAATAGATAATACCAAATACCTAATAGATATATTCCTAAATAACAATCCCTGCCTAATATTTGCGCTGTCGGGTCACACGATGCTACAGTGCACACACGCCATAGTGCTCGCCTGGATATTTGACCATGACACATACAATAAACATCAATATGCTACCTATTCATCATCGTTTGATTATTTGAAGCAAAAGTGAATCAACATTGTAATATTTTGGTTCCATAGTTAGTTTGGACAATTTCAAAACTTGATAACTGTAGTTGCATTCTTTTTTTATTGGTTGAACAACAAGGAACTTTTACTTGATCATTAACTTAGAACAACATCACTGAAACAAATTTAAAATAGGAAATTGGCACTGGCATCAAAAGCAAGGATAATCAATGCATAAAAGTCGCTTTCAAACAAGTGCTTTGGTCCTATTGGCATTAAAAAGGAGAACTTTGATCCTATTGGCATTGATTAATTCATCTTTGATACAAAAGTTCCTAGCTTAATTCTTTATGGACAACTTTAGCTTTAAAATAGTTTCAACATGTAACGCCTGGAGAAGTTCCTAGTGCAAATTTGTAAGAACACAATTGTAATGTCAAGCTCACTACAATGTGACTTTAGTCATCATACCTGTAAAAAATGACGTATATTTCAAGTTTTTAGAATAAATGGAGTTAATCTCTAATCTTTTCATGATGTACAGGTGTTAGTTATTGGAGGTGGAGATGGCGGTGTTCTGCGTGAGGTTTCACGACATTCCTCAGTGGAACAAATTGACATGTGTGAAATTGATAAGATGGTGGTAGATGTAAGATACCTCTCTCCCTCCCTCTCTTTCAGTGCATGCATGTATGTTGACTGTTAATGGCATGGCTGTAGATGGAACAATTTATTGATATCAACAAACTTGGGTTAAGGATCTTTAGATGTCTGCTTTGACACATTAAAGAGCACCGATGCTCCGTATCTGTAGGTTTTATTGCTATTATCGATGGTCCTTTTCTATATTTTCTTTTGTGCTTTTTTGAATTGTGTAATTTGAAAAGGCACCAGTAGTTTGTCTGGCATCTTATAAAGTTTGCAATATACTTAATCAATCAAAGGAATGAGTAATTGAAGGGCTAAAGTCAAGCTATTATTTCATATTTTCTCTTCTTGAAATGGGAGTCTTACAGTTGGTTTGGTTGATGCTGCTTGAATATTTTTGATTGAGATGCTCCTACCCAAGGATCAAAATCCCGTGATTCTTTACGGTAACCGCGATTCTGGAAATCCGTGGTGACCGAGATCCAAAAAACCGGCCGAAAAATTTCAAATTTAAATTTAAATTCAAAATCCCGGTAGTTACATCCCCAATTAAAATATCTTTAGACAATTTCACCGGAGTTTTTCCGGGTTTTCGATTCTTGGCGATATCAGATTACCGACCGTTCGGCGGGATTTTATCCGGTACCGGTATTTTGATCCTTGCTCGTACCATTACATTTTCAATATTTGAAAATTAATTCATTTATATACCCTTGTACTGTATGCTATGCTATTCTGCTAAAAAAAAAAACTCTAGAACTACTTTATTGAAATAATGCTAATTCTACTGAAACTCACGTGCCTTGTGGATTTGTGTCTTGTTTGGTGGAGCTTCCCTGCTATACTCACAAGTGTATATTGGCTTCCTGTCTGGTGATTTCATTGGTGTAGTTTCATATCTTTTCCTTCACCTCATGTTGCCATGTGGGTTAGGAGCAGTAATATGTAATGAGGCTCCATTACTGATGCTGTGTGCATAAAGAGCTTTCTTCTGAGATGCATTTCCATGGAGCCCAAGAAGAAAAAAATTATCATCAGAAAACAAATATTAAAAAATTTCTGATATGTCAATTTGCATCAAGCATAGGACTTGTTTGTTTTTTCTAGGGCCACTAGTGCCTAAACAGAAGTGTTGCATTTGAACTACTATTTTTCTAGGGCCATTAGTGCCTAATCAGAAGTGTTGCATTTGAACTACAACAACCATTTTGGTTTTTATGATCTATACATTATGTTGGCATATTGCAACTTGTGAGATGCACTTTTTGTCATAGATGCTTTGTGCTTGGGAACTTGTAAAGCATACTTGTAATTTGCATTCTTGCCAGTAATCCTTCAGCCACCATGATTTCAGTGAATCTATGATTTGTCAATCCTTTTGTGGTATGAAACTATTAATCATGTCAAACATGTCATCCACTAATTAAGCAGGCAGCCTTGCGCAATGTGTTACATTGTTCTTCCCGCACATCTTATTATTTATGGTGCTTAAAACTAATGAAAAGCATGTTATAACAGTCAGAGGACATGCTTGTATTGAATATAACTTTGTAATCTGCCATAATTTTATAAATACCAACATGTGTTAAATACTTACTCTAATAACATTCGTTGAACATATTTTTATGTGTTGTCTATTTCATAGTTATTGTCAGTGCTGTGATCAGGAGTTTGTTTTATATTCCCTGTAGATGTTCTTTCTAAATTTACCAAATTAAATACTTCAATTTATAAAACAATTCATTTAACCCAGTCCATTGTTTAGTCTTCCTGTGTTAGCTTGTTGATTTTGTATGTTCAATTTTGCAGGTCTCCAAACAATTTTTTCCTCATCTGGCTATTGGATTTGAAGATCCTCGAGTGTCATTACACATCGGAGATGGTAAGGAGCATGTTATACCATGTGCACTTCAAAAGCAGACTAGTTTGTAGCATACTTTGGTTTTATGGCAATGACTGAGCCTTATATTTTGCACCTGACTCAAAATATAGCTAGAATTTTATTACAATAAATAAATTGGATACATAAATTTTGATTCTAATACTACTACTTATGTTAACTTATATATTTTGGTTGTTGCCACATCCTAAATGAATTACTTTTGGACTTTTGAATGATCAATATTATTGTATACCTTGTTTATCACATCATTGTGAAATACCTGAACTTTTGGCCTTTGTGGTATTGCAAATACTCACCATAGAGTAGGTTCAGAAAACAATGAAGTCCCCTTATTTGACATAGTTGGGATGGCGTATACTGCATATGGAAGTTCCCTGATAAGCACCGTTCCCTGATAAGCACCTGCTTGTCATGTCCATGGAGCATTAACATATTTCTTGTTCTCCCGGCATATCTTCTTTTTTAATAATGTCCTTGTTTTTCCCTTAAAAATTTAATTTTTTGTCTAAAATTGACTAGTTAACTTGTTTTATTTGATGAATATTTTTTTGAGATCTATTTGATAAATAATTTTGTGCTACATATTTATGCTTTGTTTAAATTCTCTGTTGTGTTCATGCAGGTGTTGCCTTTTTGAAAAATGTTCCAGAGGGTACCTACGATGCTGTTATTGTGGATTCCTCTGATCCAATAGGTGATTGTTGTAAATCATGTGCATATTTTTATCTCCTGTCATTGTTGATGATTCATTAACATTTCCCTGCCTAGCCAGGTCCGGCTCAAGAGCTTTTTGAGAAACCTTTCTTCCAGTCTGTTGCCAGAGCTTTGCGTCCAGGTGGAGTTGTATGCACTCAGGCAGAGAGCATATGGTTGCATATGCACATTATTGAAGATATTGTTGCCAATTGTCGCCAAATTTTTAAAGGCTCAGTTAACTATGCTTGGACAACAGTACCTACATACCCTAGGTATGCTAAACTGATCCTGTCCATGTGACTGAACCGGTTTTCCCTTCTTTTAGCCCCTGAGTTAACATGCTCTCATTGCAGCGGAGTGATTGGTTTCATGCTTTGCTCCACCGAGGGGCCCACTGTTGATTTCCAGCACCCCGTTTTTAACATTGAGGAGTATGAGTATTCTACAAAATCGCAAGGACCGCTAAAGTTCTACAACTCCGAGGTGTGTTTTGCTCGTATTTCCGACCGTCCTTGCCTGAACTTGTGGTATTGCTATCTGACTGCATGTTGTTTTTCAGATCCACTCAGCATCATTTTGTTTGCCATCTTTCGCGAAGAGGGTCATTGAGTCCAAGGCCAACTAGACGTGAAGAGCATCATTGAATCAAGAAGTCAGCGCTGGAGAGTTGTTTGATCAATAAGGGTGGACGTTTCCTTTCCTACGAAATTCCTATAAAATTCTCTTGTTCGATAATATACTGAATTCCCAAATATGCAACAAAGGAAAATACTAACAATTACACCAAGTTTCTTGGTGTATCCGTGTAGTTAGAATCGTGTTTCCAATATGCAATTCGCCTTCCTCCTTTCTCTACTTTTGGGCATCTTATGATGTCCACTGCTATCTTATCTCAAATGACCCTTTCTCTAATAAGATGCAGTGGGCATCTTTTGATGTCCACTGCTATCTTATCCTATGAATCCCGTGTCTATTATCCATCACGTGAAAATGCTGGTCAGTTTTGATTCGGAAGTGTAGGTGGTGGAGCAGTCCTAAAGACGTGCTTCCGGCAGTTCTGAAAGATGCTGTCGTATATGAGATCGAACTGCACGCCTCCTCTCTGACGGTTGATGACGAACGTCATGTGATCTGCCTCCACAATCTTGCAGTACCTGATCTTGCACCCGCAATGAACACAGGAGTCACGAGTGAAAATGGCTACGAGTTCAGAGAAGAGAAGGGAATCAACTCAGAGAGAGCAAACCAGATGCCCGGTCGAAGCGGATGGCAATCGGAATCATTCTCGACGAAGAGGCTCGGATGCTCCACCGGAATCCGAGGATGAGTCATCGAGATGGTGTTCAGCGCACCATCATTATCCTCCCAATCTTCGTCCCTGCCACCACAAAAGGTTTCCTAAATTGATTCTTTCTTTCTTGTCAAAAAGTCTTATTCAGTCACCGTAATACAATCTTAAGTAACCGGCCGCTGGTATTCGGTATTGCAAACTGTGGCATTGTTACGCTCGAGACTGTGACCGACCTGTAGCCTTTGTAGGGTGGCTCGGCGGCGGGGTGGCGCCACCGGCACATCTGCAAGACGCGGGTGAACAGCAGCGGGTGGATCCGCAGCACGCCGGACGGCACGGTGACGCCCCTCACCCTGGCCGTCCGCCTGCTGGCGTAGCTGAAGTAGAACGTGCACGGGAACGTGCGCACCCGTGCGTTGATCCTCGCCGCGCCCTGGATGGTCAGGTCGGGCAGGATCCAGTCGCACGTGGCGAACGGCCCCGCGGCGCCGGCGAGCAGGTCGGCGAGACCCGACACGCCGGCCACGCGCCACGGCATGCCGAAGTGGTCGAAGCCGAAGTCGTAGTAGCGCTTGAGCCACGAGACGTCGAGCCAGTGGTACAGGATGCTGCCCACCCGGCAGATCTGGAGCAGGCAGACGGGCTTGAGAGACTTGCCGTCTTCTGGCCTGGCAGGCACGTAGTACGTTACAGACTTGCCATTATTTGAGCAGAGGATCGGAGTCGGGTAAAAAGGGTGAAAAACATTGAAGATTTTTGTTGCGTGAGGGAGATGATGGGACGGCTGGGGGCACTCACTGCATTCCGTCGAGGTAGGCTCGTGTGGTGCCGTTGAGTGCGCCGGATAGGGAGGTCACGCTCAGTACCCAGTCCTCGGAGGTGTCCTCGTAGCCCTCGAACGCCTGGCGAGATGATGCCCAGTGAAGTACGTACATGGTGCAACTTGTTAGTGTGTCACTTGGACAAAGAAGCATTTTTTTTTGAAACGAACGGACAATGAAACATCAAAACTGATACATAGATAGCGTACATTGTTAAATGCAAGTGTACGTGGCTCCAGCTATCCTAAGTTCATTTGAAGAGGCTGCCCCTTTCCCGCTTCTTTTTCCCCAACAGATTGCATTACCTTTCATTCAAACGCAAAGCAAACTCGGTGTCCCGTATGGAGTCGAAGTAAACGTAATCTGCGTGTAACGAGTCACACGCGCAAACTACACATTCAGTGCCATTATACATGGTAAGTACTATATGGGTCAAGAATAATAGACTTCTCATGGCACCCGAAATACTCTCCGGCCGGACCGCCGGAGGCTGGATGCGAAATGGGCAGCGGCCAAAATGTGCCGACAGGTTCACAGGACAGCACAACGGCGTCATATGCTTCTTCGTTTTCCCGAGGAAACGCGCGCGGCTAGTCGGAGGCTGCATTTGGGTTTGATGCCGGCAGCGGGTGCGGATTTGACCGGGGAGATAGGTTTCGTTCCGATAGACTATAGAGCCGTCTCGTCAGTCGTCACCTCCCGTTTGTTTATTCGGATCGAACAAAAGAAAGGAAGGAAATCACAGAGGCATATCGATTATTACGGCTATCTAATATGTAATATCTTTACCACGAGAGAGGAAGGAAATCAGGGGCCCATTACCTTGTCATGGAGCATTTGCTGCAGGAGCCTGATGACCTGAGCGCCGGCCGAGTGGCCGACGAAGTGCACCGGGTGCTCCTCGTCCCACAACGGGTACTGCCCTGCAATCCATCCACCGGCAGATCGGTGCGCCCGAATTCAGATTAACTAGCACCGAGAATGACAGACGAATCCAACCAACGAATTGAGATGAACTGTAATCAGACGAATCGATCCATGGAATGGATGTCTCACCACGAGCGTAGGCTCGGCCGAACCGGGAGTGCCCGTACGTCCTGCTGTGTTCCTCCCCGTAGTCCACCCGCCCTCCTTTCATGTAGTAGAAGAGTTCTCGTGCCCTGAAACGAAACTTGTGTGCGCGCTTGCATGCTTCAGAAGCTAATTCGTGGTTAGCTCTCCAATTGAAGAGCTAGCTAACAATACTGTAAAGTTTAGCTTGTCGCTTTCTTGCTTATGGCTAGCTAGCTAGCTAGCTTACCTGTCATGGACGCTTGTCAGAGAACCCAAGTCCGGCACGAGCACCCGGTCGTCCTTCTTCTCCGCCCCTGCGAAGTACGATAGCCCGCCCAGCCTCTGAGAGAAGGCCACATGATTACATAAACAATTAATCGAATTTTGTCCGACCAAATACCGTCAGTCAGTTTTGATTAAAATAGATTTACTGGCAGACGCAAAGATAATAGGCACTACTGATATTTTAATCTTCTCTGTATGCTCCAATTTTTCGTTGTACGGGGATCAAACTACGCCACGAGAAAAAACAGAGAACCCAGTGAACAAAACGATCGCAACCAAACAGCGGGATATGTATGAGACCACCTACGCCTTTGCCGAACCCGAAGATGCCGTGAACCAGCACGATTGGCGGCACGGAGCCGTCGAGCACCGCCGCCTCCTCCTCGCCGACATTACCGCCACCTACAGCATCGATCGTCAGGCCCTCGACGAGGGCCTGCGAGAGGTCGGCGGCGACGGCGGTGGAGAAGATGTAGAAGCCGTAGGCCAGGTGGACGGCCGCGCTGACGAGTAGCTCGGCCAGGCCCAGGGCGCCCATCAGCGACACCCTCAGCCACTTCCTCATCGCAATCTCAACTCTTCTTTCTTTACAGAGCTCGCCTCTCGCTTAATCGCTTTGCTTGGTAGTGATGCTCTTTCTTTGCTTGGCTTCACTGCTTTGCAAGGTGCGCCAATACAGTGCAGCTTTGGAGAGAATCTGTCTGGAGAAGTCTAGTAGTTTGTAGGAAGTTTATATGTTGAGTGGGCTACGACTCCACGCGATTCTCGTGCTGTCCGCTCCACAAGAAGTACGTTTGGTGGGGCACTTTTCAGCGGGAATTTCGGATGAATCTGCAGTGCACATATGACCCGTGGGGCCAGGCAACTTCACATTATTTATCCTAATCGTTGTGAACATGGTACTGACAGAAGAAAAACTTGCGCACCTTCACCACTTGATTTGCTTTGAGAGTCGTGCACCACGCTCGATTTGAATCTCCCATCCTACGCTTCTCCACACTGCATACCTCTTCTCTCTTAATTCCCACTATGTATTTGTTGTATTGGGTGCTTGCTTAATCAGGCTATACTCTTCTTTCTTGTTCATCCATACTCAAGTTTCATGCCACCTGTTGTTATAATGGAATATAACTTGTTAGAAATATGTGCACTTTTCTAAATAATTTCATCCATAAAACAATGATCAAATAAAGTACAACATGTATACTATGTATATTAAACAATAGGGTAATGCTATGGATCTTGCGTCCGATTAGGACGCTTCGTATCAGACACTCAATCCAACTCTCCTAGCAAATAAATTGCTCGTATGCACATTATACAAAAATGTTGCATACTGTTCACGACGATGTTGTAATTTTTTCCAACGCGTTTTTTTCCAGATGCTTTGTTTTTTGATTTGTGATGTTGCAACCGTTGTCCGGGGATGTTACAACCATTGTCCTAGGATGTTGCAACCATTGTCCGGGAATGTTGCAACTGTTGTCCGGGGATGTTGCAACCGTTATCCGGGGATGTTGTCCGAGGATGTTGCAACCATTGTCCGGAGATGTTGCAACCATTGTCTGGAGATGTTGCAACTAAGAGTTTTGATTGTTGCATCTGTGTATTTATAATGTTGCAACAATGTAACTTTTGATTTTCTGAATCATATTTTGTTGTTTTGCAATTTTGCACCAATTTTTAACAAATGTAGATTTTATTGGGTTCGGATCGTACGGGCGGGAGCCTCCACCGGTACGTCCGATTCCTAGTAGCGCCCATATAATTAACTAGTTATAACCCTATTTAATCCCGGAGTGAGTGGAGAGCGATGCCACACACACACACACACACACACACACACACACACACACACACACACACACACATATGTAGGACCAGAAAGGCGACTAGAGGGAGGGGGGGTGAATAGGAGCACCAAATCTTTTTTCCCAAAGAATGGATTCAACTTGCAAATCTCTCTAATAGCTATGAGAGCTATGAAGATCAATGCTTAAGCACAGTGGAAGTCTTGTGTTGAATCATCTCCTAACCTCCAAAGAGCAATAGCAAAAACTGAAGAAGGTCAGCAGAAAATTTAGGAATTGGTACTACCACAGTGTAAAGAAAGGTACTACCGCAGGCAAATGAAAGGTACTACCGCACCGAGGTACTACCGTAGGCAAATGAAAGGTACTACCGATTATCCTGACGATGAATAGAACAGACAGCCCGAAAATCGAAACTCAAATCGATCTAACTTTTGATCCGTAAGGGCAAACCTTACCAAATTTGAGACACACTTTCTATAAGATATTAGGAACCTATTCCAATCAAAGATCACAAAGATCCATGCCAAAGTTCCTATCTTTTTCAGATTGAATAAAAGATGCTCAAAAACCGAGTCAAAATCGAAATATGATCTAGAGACTTGCTCGTGGGTAATTGATGATCAAGATGATCCTAGATGTGTTCCCACATGTCACAGCAAACTAGATCAAGAAAAGAAATCAAGAAAAAACTCGCGGATCAAAGAAAGCCCCAAATCATCAAATAAAGAGGATGAACACAAAAACGAAATAGAGACTCATCTTGCAAAATTTGGTTGGATTGATTTGGATAGATAGATGATTGTTGGTTACAGCCACTCCAATCTAGGAGGACAAAGCTCTATCCACGAGCACACACTCAATCCTACTCTAGAACCCTAGTTCTCCCTTTCTCTTCTCAAAACCCTAAGCAAAATAGGGCACACCTCAATGGGTTCGGCTGGCTCTCCCTTGGCTTTCAGCAGCCCACACAGTAGCCAACACCCTTCTATTTATATGGAGGCTAAGCATCTAGAGAATATTCTATTAGGGCACCCATTAAACCCTAACACACAATGGGTTAACACACGCACGCATCTCAAAGCGCCGTCTTCATCATCGATTGACCTAAACCGCTTCACCATGCGCCGACCCGCGCCGCGGTTTAGCCAAAAGGTCACCAAGGCGGTATTTGGTGAAATTACCAAAATACCCCTTCTCGATCCTTCTCCAAGAATCGAGTCCACAGATCGTGAAGCAATCCCATGCTTCGCCACGTGTAGGTTGATCAACGGCTCCATGTCGTCAAGTCTCTCCCGTCCGGGTCCCACTGGCACCACTGAGCACTTGCAACGACTCCGCGCTGCTTGATCCAACTAGTCGCACCGAACCACCCATTCGGTCATCCATGTCCATTCTACGTCCCGCTTGAGTCCTCTGACCTCACCCGACATCCTTGACCGTTCTAGACCTTAGCTCTCCAAGCTTAGTCCCGATCCACCTCGTCGCTGACCGTCATTGACCTGCAAGCCACCTGCACAGCAATAGACCAAGAAACTATTTCCGGGAACAAGTTCTTCACAACTTGACCCACGTTAGCCAAAACATGCGTCATGCAACACATATGCACTGATGAATATGAACTTGACCTAACCCAAAATCAAATCTCCAAGAAATTTGACAATCAGAACAATTCAATCCACAAGCGGTACTACCGCCACATATCCACCGGTATTACCGCAACGCGGTCATACCGCTCAAGCAACTGCGGTCGTACCGCAATCTGGAGAAATCCCAAAATCTCCAAACACAACTCCTCTAGAAATTCCATACGCACACACGCGGTCATTCTGCCATGCGGTACTACCGGCAACCAAATCCCGGTACTACCACTCTTCGAGAAAATCCATACCTCAAAGACACCTTCTCTGGAAAAACGCAACCGCCATTTACCTTGCGGTACAACCGGCTCACGGTACTACCGCCACTTCCCCAGCGGTACTACCGCTCCACAAAAATCCGCAAAGTCCTCAGAACAACGTCCTTTGCCACGTGGACGCTCCAGATCAATTGGGCCGTTTGGACTGTGCCTTTAAACCGTCAGATCAGGGGCACTATTCAAAGTCCAAACATCTCAATCAGTTTGGGCCGTCTGATTTCAATCAGACGCCTCTCAAGAAATCCAACACGGCCAAGTGACTCGCGGTAGTTCCGCTCACTCTCTTGCGGTCATACTGCTCACCGGTAGTACCACAGCTTCACAGCCGGTTCTACCGCTTCCCGAGAAAAACCAAGAATCCAAACAAGACTTCGGGAAATTTCATACCGCTAACACCCTTGCGGTTGAACCGACATACGGTAGTACCGCAACTTCAACGCTGGTACTACCGATTTTCCTGACACTCGCTGAAAACTCCAGATTTCAACAAACTCTAAAAGCAATTGCCAATTGTTACATCACCTAAGATCATGAGCATGTCCACATGACATCCAAAATGCCCTCATGAAAAAGATTTGGTGCTCCTATTCACCCCCCTTTAGTCGCCTTTCCGGTCCTACATATACATATATACATATACATATAGATATATACATATATATATATATATATACATATACATATATATATATACATATATATTGGAAGACAAACCTCTGTAAGACCTTGTTTGGGGACCTATCTAAGTGGATGAGTGTAACGTCCCGTTTTCGAAAAATGGTGAATAGTAATTATATTTGGTTTTCGGTTTTCAACCCTATTTCAAATTCCCGTATAATTTCATAATCTTCTAGCTTCTAGCTAAGCTCGGGTTTGTGCTTCAAACCTCCTTGAAGTTCCTGAATTCAATTTTCGAATTTCAATTCATCTTTTCGATTTTGGGCTGCTTCTTCTTTTTGCCCTCCTCTTTCCTTGGGCCGGCCCAGCTTTCCCTAGCCCATCTCCACCTACTGCCCCACCTGGCCATTTCCTCCTTTCGGCCCATCTCCTGCTTGGCTCGAGTCCCCTCCCCCTTTGCCCTTCTTCTTCACCGAGCGCCCATGCCACCTATGCCCACTACGCACTCTCGTGCTCCCTGCCGCGCACGAGCGCCCCTGCCACCCGCGTGCTCTTGCCAGCTCCCACCTACTCGTCGTGACGCCAGCATCGCCTCGCCTCCCTGCGCACAAACGGTGGCCGCGCTAGAGCCGCGTCAGCAAGCTCTGCCCTGCACGCCTACCCATCTCACTCGCTCGTCACCGCGCCATGCGCGCTTGCCCCGCCATTCCGTCGCCCACCTGCCCTGGCCTTCGGAGTCACACCATAACGCCATCGCGATGCCCATGCCCGCTCCTGGCTCCCTGCCACCCCACGCTCTTGCCTCGTCGCTTTACTAGGGCCGCCAAAGTCGCCGCTACGCCAGAGCCGCCCATGCTAGCCGCCTCGGGAATGCACGCCTCTCCAACAGCTCCTCGCCCTCCCTCTTAGGCTATAAGAGAGCCTGGGTAACCTCCTCGAGCCTCCCCTTGCCCTCCATTCCTTGCCCTTGCCCCCTTCTTCCACCACGTGCGCAAGCCGAGTCGAGCTCCCGCTTCTGCTTGGCCGCGCCACCTCCCCGCCGTTCGGCTGCTCCAGCACCGCCACCGGAGCCAAGGATTCCATCCCCCACCTCCCCTCGCCTTCCCCGCTGCTGAGACACGCCGCCACTGTGGCTCCTTCCTCCTCTGTCTCAGCCACCGCCGCCCTGCTAACTTGGTCGCCCCTGAGCCGCCCCAATCACCTGTTTGGCTTCCCCACAACCCCACGCCGCCTATGCACACGCCGCCTCCTTGCGCTTGCCAGCATGACGACGCCAAGATGTGCCCATGGCGCCACTGCCCAAGCGCCAGCCCTCTCCAGCTCCGTCGCCTCCGCCCATGGGGTCCCCACCCTCTCGGGAGCCCATTTCACCCACTCACCGCCCACGTCGCGCCTCCTCCCACCGGCGCCGCCATCGCTCCATGCCTCCCAATCGCCTCCCTCAGTTCCCATTTCTTTGTAGCCGAAGAAATCAATTGGGGACTGATTTGTTTTGCTTAGGGCCCCACCTGTCATTGGCTTTAACCCCCCTCCTTTGGCTGCCTTGTGGGCCCGCCCGTGGCTGGTCTACACGCACTCAAGCATGCCCGCACGTGGACTCGGTCCACAGCTGTTCCCGTGCGCCAGTATGATTGGACCATGGGCCCCACTGTCGGCTTTCCTCTCTCCTCCCTCCTCTCTCCTCCCTTTATTTTCGTGATTTAATTCCTTATCAAACTTCGGAAGTCTTGTTCTCCCTCGTCGTAACTCCGAAAATTATGAAATTTGTTTCTAAAATTTTGTAAATTCAAGATCTTGCTAATGGCATATGTCTTGTTTAATTTGGAGTTCATTTGTTAATTATTTAGTATTTATTTGCTCTCTTTGCTTGTTTGTGCCTTTTCCGGTACGTTCGTCCGATTAGGGTTCGAAGACGCGGAAGATCTCCACTTCGATCAAGCACAAGACTATCAAGACTCTCTTACCTATAACCAAGGTGAGTCAATGTTCAATGCTTTGATCATATTGATCCTACATTTTATGCAAATTATATTCCTTAAATTACCAAAATTGCATGCTTTAATTCTTTAATCAAATGTATGTTAAAGCTTAAGGTAGTTAAATACCCATTTGATGATTAATTAATTAATATGCCATTCCTTGATAATTGAATCACCAAATCGAAATATGGATCGAAACTTAAACCTAAAAATAAAGGAAATAGCAAAGGGAAGAATAAAAGCTCAAAACTAGCCCATTCCCCCTTTCACCCTTTCTTTCCTCTCCTTTATTCATTTTCTCTTGGGTCGGCCTACAGCCGAGCCGACTTTCTCCTTCCCGACCTAAGCGCCATCACCCCCAAACCCCTTTCTCCTCCCTTCTTTCACCCGACATCACTACTAGCGCCATGCCGCCCTGACGCCGCCCCTTGCTCTAACCACCCTCGTTGCCACTCACCAATTTCATCAATTTTCCCGTACGCCATCGCCACCACAGTGACGTTGACGCGATGCCGCCCATACTACTCAACTGCCCTAGCCATATCAGTGCCACTTTAGCCTGGGCGCTTTCATGCTTTGCGTCACCTCCACGTGCCACACACTCCTCACTTGCTCTCATGGCACCCTGCTGCTACCCCTGTATAGAGCGTCACCACCGTGTGCACCACATGCCACCCTATGCCCACGCCGCGTCCAACATCGCCCACGCCAGCCTGACTGCCACCAACACCCATCTTCATCTTCCTCGCGCCACTGCAGCCACACTGTTGTCCCGTCGACATCGCACGACCAACCTGCTCTCTCACCATGTCACCTCACCACCCCGCACTCCCATAGCTCATGCTGTACCGGCATTGCTGTACACAACGTTATCTCATGCACCGCCCGCTTCATCTCACCACCAAGCCACGAGCTCCTTTGTCGATATAGCTGTGCTCGGCACCTGTTGCCTTGCCTTCTACACTCCTCCTCATCTCTACTCTTTTCCTCCAGTAGAGCCGACGGGAACAACCCCATTTTCTCCCTCTTCGGCCTTGCCACAACCTGGAGCCGCCGATTTCCCCTGGCGTTCTTGACAAACGTAGAAGGTTTTACCAAAATCACTCGCATCACAGTGTGTTCTGGCCCTCAAGGGCACCTTCCCCTTAATCAATTTCAATCTTTCACCATTGGAGCACCGTGTGCCACCTTCTTCCTCAAACCCAGTCAGAACCACCGCCATCATTGTCGTATGTTCTCTAGTGATCCTCGATTCAATTCCCTATGCCCAAAGCATCCTTAGACCCTCCTCTATACTTCGCAATCACCCTTTTTGGTCATCCTTCTCCATAGTGCCACTGCCTCATGAAGCCACCGCGCCACCACCAGGTTGTCACCGCCATCCCACCTCAGCTGCCCTCGACCCCCTCCGTCCGCTTCGGTGAGTTCCCTTTGCCCCCTAGATGCTCATGCGCACCCTCTTCCTCATACCCTTCCCCTTCAGTGCTGCCGTCACTTCTCCTCCCCGTCACCGGCTGCCTAGCCCCTCACCTCACTGCCCTAGCTCCATTTTGTCCATGCCCAACTGTCGGGACCCAAATATGCAAATCTGGACCCTCTTTGTATACTGCACTAGTCTAAGATCACGCTAGTGTATACAGTGACAACATGAATGAAATACCATTCTATATACAAAGATAACTAAGAAATAGGCAATTTAACAATAATTATCATAGTAGTGACCTTAAGGTCAAAACTTACAATTAATGCCTAAGAAGGCGAATATCTCAAATAAACTGCAGCGGAAGGAAATAGAATAACTTTAGTGAAGCCTATCGATATGCTCACATGCAATCAACTGGGTAGTGCCACCTAGTTCTTCATGATCCTTTAAATTGACCTTGTCAACCGACGATGAACTGATGTAGTCTTCATCAACTGAACAACATTGTTTATAGAAAGAATTATTCTAAAGGATATGACATCTATGATACTTATGCATAAAAGCAACAATTGAGTTGAATATGAATAATATATTAAAAACATAATTGAAAGCAAATAGTAATAATAATTTAACAAGTATTTCACAAAGCTTACATATCCTAATAAATTCTTTCACACAACCATATGAGTTACGTCACACAGATGTCCTTCCCAATTGTTTTATGAAAAATCTACACTTCGTGTGAAATCCTCATGCATGTCCATGACCGCGGATGCGTCTATTCGAATAGATTGTTTAACACTCTGTAGAGTTTTATACACTTTACCCATAAGGTATCATCAGTTTGGCCTACACCAATCCACTACTAGGGAAAGCCTCATCACGAGCGGTTGGAACCATCATCACGCATTTGTTTCCAACCGCCTCAATTTGTTCGTCTGTGATGATATGAGGTCATCACGCACGGTTTTGAACCGTCTGTGAAAACTCATCACGAGCGATTTTGAATAAAACCGCTCGTAAAACGTCATCACGCATAGCTTACGCACAAGAACCGTGTGTGATAATTGATTATCACGCATTTGTTCTTGTTCAGAACCGTCTGTGATGACGTTTTCACAGACGGTTCTTGTTTAGAACCATCTGTGATGAGTTAAGAACCATCTGTGATAGCCTTTTCTGTTACAAAAAAAAAACCGAAAACGACTGCTAAAACTTTGGAGGCTGTTTTGAGGCCCCAAACGACCTTTTTTTGGGGTTTTCACTTTGTCTGGAGTCTTCTGAGCCTCACGAATGAATCTGATATGGAATTATGGATTTTCAGATTGAACGTTTTGTTAGCTTTCCAACGAGCCAAAGAACATCGCAATCCAGTTCGTATGCAAAAGTTATAGTGGTTTTATCGAACAGTGCGCGATCTACCATCTATATTTTTGCCCAAACCAAATAACTCAACATGAACTACACAGCATCACCCACATCACAGTAGCATCAACTCAATCCATTTACAGAGCACTAACACTAGCTCTCAGTAATCCACATCACAAAGTAAAGGGGGGAGTAGAGAGAGTGAGGTCATGGGAGGCCGGGGCGATGAAGTGGAGGAGGCCGAGGGCGACGAGGTCGTGGGAGGCCAGTGATGACGAGGCTGGGGTGAGGTGGAGGAGGTCAGGGGCGATGGTTCGGAGGAGGCCGGTGACGATGAGGCCAGCGCGAGTTGGAGGAGGCCGCGGGCGACAAGCTCGGGGGAGGCCGGGGCGCAAGGTGTGAGGAGGAGAGACGGCACAGAGGAGGAGATGGAGGTATGAGACGGCGCAGGTGCAAGGTTATATAAAGCGAGTTTCGACAGCCTGCTCATTATGTCCAAATTTTCGTTTCCCGCCCAACAATCAGAGACGGTTCTTGTTAAGAACCATCTGTGATACGTAGCTATTACAGACAGTTTGTAACTAGAACCGTCTGTGTTAATTCATAGACGGTTGTTCTCAAGAACTGTCTGTGATAACGGTGATTATCATAGACGGTTTTTTAATAGAATCGTCTGTGATCATTTATAGACAGTTCTAGTTACAAACCGTCTGTGATAATGGTGATTATCACAGACGATTTTTTAATAGAACCGTCCGTGAATGATCACAGACGGTTCTATTAAAAAACCGTCTGTGATAGGTTCGTATCACAGACGGTTCATAATAAGAACCATCTGTGATAGGCTATGCCCGGTCCCGATAGACCCAACACAGACGGTTTCTTTTGAACCATCTGTGATGAGGCGTCTGCTATTGCATGTTTTGCAGTAGTGATCATAACCTTTCCGAAACTTCAACTCAACAATTGACCCTCCTGTTTTGCATACTGCCGACACCAATCTTCACAGAGGTCGTTGGCCCGTCGCATAGCGTTGGACCTGGAGACGGCGAACTGCTCATAAATGTGACCCAACCATAGAGAGAGAGAGAGAGAGAGAGAGTCACACCTCCAACCTAGCACAGAGCTTAACCTACTGTTTGAGTAGTAAATGTCAAAACTCCATAACTTACTAAGTTAGGCCTGTCCCATACTAGACATGCGGTCATACAGTTATGGCTCAGTTCAATGGCTCACAAAGTTAAGCCCTTAATTGACCAATGCAAGACTACCAAACTACTCCAAGTTACCAATATTCATATTTTTTTTCTAAACACACATAGCTCCACCATATCATAATTCTTTCCACCTGCCTCGGTCTAAATGTTTCTCACCCTGTTGATTAAGTACAACACATACCGTCAACAATTGACAACATACTGCACACAACTTTTCACAAAGGTATTCCATAATCACTTAGTCAAGTTTAGATTTGTAGTTCAAAATGATATAAATGACCCATTGCATGACTAAGCACAATAATCGTATCTAACCAACCCATGTTGGTGCTATGATAATACCAACTAGTAATCAACCAAGCTAGGGTGACAAATGATCATGGCAATTAGTGGCGGACCTACCCCCGGGGCAAGTCGGCGGTTGCCCCGGGTCTCCCAGGCCAGCTGAACAAAAGCTAACTTCTGAATGTAATGAACCAGCATCTGTATTGGATCTACCGGTAGCAGTACAAAGGAAATAAGTTATCCCATGGTTAGCCTTCCCGATGTAATCATGTCCAGGTGGTCCCCAACCGAGCGCACACAAAGATAAGAAGGAACACACAGGGGGAAGAAATCCAACTCTCCAGGTCTGTATGCTTAGTACCGGAAGGAATCTTGAAGCCACGAATTGAAGACTGTACCATGTTCATTCTCTTGTAAGGTATCATGATTGGAAATAAATGTCCGAGCAAGCATGCCTACCCAAGTTCACAGTTGCCCTCATGAGTGAGTCATGATCCATTTCACCCATTAATTTCGCCTCATATTATCTGCTGCTCACAGTAATTGACTTGCATATATAACATAGTAGTCAACATGCTGCATGTGGGAGATAATTAAGAAGGCTTTTCCTTGTCTAACACTAAAAAAGTTCCTCTCGCATAGCAATATTGGTGATGTATGTGTCCAAGGACAATTTGATGACCAAGGTTGGAGAGAGACTGCTTGTGTCTAGTGGATTCCCTGTCTGGGCACTCAGAAACTGCAAGGTTGGTGTGACTACCAAATGAGGGCACATGCACATAGCTGCTGCACCATAGTCTCCATGGGGTTGTGTCGCGTTAGGCGTTGGCCATGGCCATGGGCCGAGACGCGCTGAATGCAAGCTACAACCGGCTCAGTTGCAGCCCAAGCCAAATCCTCAATAAAATGCAGATACACTAGTAACCCTAAATCCCTAACCATTCTCCATTCATTCGGCTCCAGGCTCCATGTCGGACCCGGGATTAACACCGCAAATCCTCTGTGTATTTCTGAACTAGTCCCATGATTAGTAGCTAGTTCACATGGTAAACAGATATGGTAACATCCATAAATCACACAATTATATTAATAATCAACAGAGTTTGTTACAAAAGAGGCTTACAAGCAAACAGTAAAGAACACAGCGGAAGACGAAGAAGTAGTGGAGTCCAGCTGATCTACCACAGACAATCGACTGGGGTAGCGGCCTAGTCGTCAAGATCCACACCTGTAGCGAAGTCCTTCTCCTCTGAAATTTGTTTGCATAAAGCAAGTATGAGCACAACTACCGTGCTCGCAAGTTCCACCCGTCAAATAACAGAATGACATGCATACATGGATATCTCAAAGGAAGGCATAATATGGTTGATTTGCATAAAGCTAAGTTTCTTTTAAATACAAATACTAAATTCCGAAGCAGTTATTCTATAACTAAAATTCATTTTATCAAACTCAAGTTTTATAGTCAGATAACATTCACCCATGAATGGTGAAGGATACCCTCCTATCACATGGCTTCCTGTCCAATTCCCATTTGGATAAACATCCAAAATCATTTGTGTCAAATCATTTTGAAATCAAAACTAAAGTCTAACTTTGAGTGGCTTTGCCAAGCATGTCCATGACCGCGGATACTGCTATTCGAATAGATTGATGCTCTGCAGAGGTTGTACAACTTTATCCACAAGAGATAATCAACTTGTAATGTCCGTCTGACACACTTTCAAAGGTGTGCGACTAAGTGATTATCACAAGACCTTTATATTGCGCCATTCCACCGCAGTCCCCCTTGCTAAGGTTTCGCCCCCTTTGGATAGAAATCCGCAGAGTTCGTAGCCCCCTTTGCACTAGGTGGGACTAATGTAGGTCATAACATGACTACCCACCGCATCTAAAGGGAACGACCACGGTGGAACATTGCAAATTAGTCAGCCAGGTCCTGCCCATACAGGACATGTGGTAGTACGATGTGGCTTAGCAAAAGCGGCTCTCAGGCTGGTCCTTAACTGACTTGGGCGACTTCCAATAAAAACCCTGGGCCTCAACCCTCTGACCAGGTTGAACCCGTGCATAAATCTGCACCCATCAACCATCCATTTCGCCCAAGTACAAACCAACTTTTCCTTTTTGCTTTTCAAAATCATTTGCAAAAATCTTCCATGACAAACCAATGCCATAGATTTTTAAACAACATGTGATTTTTGGCTGAAATTCCCCAAATCAAATATTTTTGGTTTAAGCATGGCTAAGCATAATTTTTCTCAAAATATTCTAGTTCATACTATTGTATAAAATAGATTTTTATCTAAGGCAACAAGGTATGAATATTTCAATATCAAAATTGGCAGTACCAAGGATTTAGGCATAACTACAATTTTAAAACAGGTATTTAAATTACATAGAAATATGCATGCAATAATAATTTAAAAATAGAATTTAAATAATTTGAAATAATGGGATCGATATGATCAAAGGTATAACTTGCCTTGCTCAATTAGTTGCTCTCAAACGGCGTCGAAATCTGACTCTCCGAAGTCGTCGAAATCTAAACGCGAAAATAAGCCAAATTTAAATAAAATTCAAATGAAGATTCAAATGAAATCCAAATTAAATAATTTTAGTTTAGTTAGCTAGATAATGATTTTATACAAATTTAGAAATTTGAAACACCCAATTTGGAGTTTGGATGCAAAAGATATGGATTTTACAAGTTTAAATCCCAAATTTGCAATTAAATGAATTTCCCGAATTATTTTTCTAAAGGAAAATCCATTTATTGCATAAGGTTGGCGTCAGCCTTGAGATTTTCGGGATTAAAAGAATTAAAATGAATTTCTGACATGTGGGCCCCACGTGTCATTGACACGGTCCTCATGGACTAAGTCCACGGGACTTTGGCTTGGGAGGGTTGCGCAAATGTGGCACCACGTCAAATCCACGTCGGATCCGACGCTGACATGGCATCGCGGTGGCGTTTGCATGGCTGCGCCACATTGGCAAGGACGGCGCCGGCGTGGAGACCGAGGGTCGCCGGTGCTACAGCGGCGGCCGGCGAAGTCCGCGAAAGAGAGAGGGGGAGATGGCGGTCACGGTGCGCTCACCCACACGAGAAGGAGAGGATGAAGATGGCCGGCGGTGAGGATAAGGCAGCGGCGAGGTTGCGGTCGACGGTGGCGCGGCGATGCGATGGGTCTTCGGCGAAGGCGAGGTGTGCACCGGGTCGGCGTCGATGCGGCGAAGCGAATGGTGGCGGCGGCGAGGACGCGGCGTTGATGGTGGCGATGCAATCGAAGCTCCAAGGTCTTGTGGCCGGCGGCGAGGAATCTCCAAATTCGGTGATCTCACGGCGAGAGAGGGGAAGTGAATGAGGGGGAGAGGACGAGTGGAGAGAGGCGCTCCCGATGCTCCCATTTATCTGGGCCGGGGAGGGTGAGGGAGGAGATCGTGGTGCGGGGGCGGCAGTGGCCATTACTCGATCTCGTTGGTTACATGCGCGAGGGAGGGGAAAACGGTCCGAGAGGGAGGCGGCGGAGTTAGGAGGATTGAATGCGCTTGAATGCGCGAGTTAAGGGGAGAGGAAACGCGGCGTTGGCGAGCTCTTCGCGGGCGGCCATGGCGGCGTCGGGTGCAGCCACGCGGAGGAGAAGGGCGGGGTAGAACATGCCGGCGGGACCGTCTGATTCCTATCCGACGGCTGCGCACGGTGGGGAAAACGAGAGAGAGAGAGAGAGAGAGAGAGAGAAAGGAGGGATGGGAGTGGTTGGATTTGCATCCAATGGTCATGAGCGGCGCGGGTTGGATAGGGAGTGGGCGGTGCGGGTCGGCTCGGGACGAAAAAGAGAGGAGTTGGGCCGAACAGTGGGAATTTGGCCCAAAAGGTTAAAAGGGTTTTTAATTGATTTGGCTTTTTAAATAAAACTGTTAAATCAAAATAGCTTTAGAAAATAGCAAATAAAATCCAAAAATTATAGGAACATTCAAAGAAATTCCTAGAGTTATTTTGGACTTCATAAAATTATTTTCAACTTAAAGTTGGCTTTTAATTTTGCAAATAAATTATTTTGGCTTTAAAATAATTAGGGAAAAGCTTTTAAAAACGCAGAAAATTCTAGAAATTAATTAAAATTTTATTTTTCAATTTAAATCAAATAAAACTTCAAAGACTTCAATAAATTTTATTTTTGACTTTTAAAACTTCAGAAATTCAAGAAAAGCAATAAAACTCTTTCAAATTTCAGAAAATCCAACAAAATAATAACTTTATTTATTTTTATTTTGGTAACAACACTTTGGGATGTTACACTCCAGTTCCAGCGTGGGCGCGGGCGAACACTAAGGAGCAGCGCAGGGGCTGTGGTGCAGGGACGGTGAGGCGCCGACTAGTCGACTACTGAGGCTCAACGCAGGGGCTACAACGCGGGAGAGTGGTGAGGCACGGCGCAGGCGGAGGCTAAGGCTGATACGGGGGTGGCCCGATCTTCTGGAGTAGAATCGTAGATAAATAGCGCTTCATGACGAATAACGCCACCAGACACCACGCGCCAAGGTCTGCGGACTTCTGACTCTATGGATATTCGCCAACACACACCGGGATGATCGCCGCTAGACTACGAGCGGAGATTGCCAAGCCCTCAATTCCCAGCAGAAAAGCAAACTTGACCTTAAAATGCAGAACGAACAATTGATCGCCTAATTCTCTCTCAGAAGTCCTCGCATGAACTCTGGTTTGGAAAGAACAAGCAATAGCTATGTTTCAATTCTTATGCATAAACTGGTCTACTTTACAATGAGAGTCTACCCCTCAATATATAGTCTTGGCCTAAGAACTATTCGGTACTAATTTTCCATGTGGTACTATTCATACGCGCGTTACTGTTCATCCGACGTTTACTGTTCACAGGCCCGATTACTGTTCACGGGCCGATTACTGTAGTGCACGGTACTATTTATGGCCGGTTACTGTTCACACGCGGGCCTTAGCTTCCTTCCTGGTTCCTCCACATGGGTTTTGTGCTTGACCGTTTGGGCCTTGATGTCTCGCTTGGCCGCATGGACCTGGGCTCTCTCCTCCTTGGCCGAATGGGCCATAGGCCAGTGCCTTGATCTCCTCATTTGATGGCCTTCCTTGGATGACGGCCGCATATCCTTGATTTCCGTCCATCGTTGAATCTTCAAACCTGAGCACAAACAAAACACTATTTTTAGGTAGTATAAAATTCTCATTTAAATCAACGACATATTCATTAAGGAGTAAGTTCACCTGAGTTTGTAGTTCCTCGTCACATGCTCTTGTTATTGGTCCTGTCGGCAACTCGAGGCGTATATCATAAGCAGTGGGTGGAGGAGAAGAAGGTGTCGTAGGGATGCCCTCATCATCCTCCCCCTCTTGAAAAGGCATCGTCCTCGACGCTAGATCATCAGCACCGAAGAACGGCGATAAATCAACAATGTTGAATGTCGAGCTCACGCCATAGTCATCTCCCGGAAGCTCGATTTTGTATGCATTATCATTAATCCGCTCAAGAACGTTGAAAGGTCCATCTCCTTGTGGCAGCAATTTCAATTTGCCTCGATCCGGAAAGTGTGGTCGAGTTGGCAGCATCGCTCTCGGAATCAAATCAATGTGATGCTTTAGCCCGCGGATTGGTGGCAAACCAGCGGCCAATTCCTCCGGAACGACGTCGCTAATTTCCTACAAAATATGAGAGACACAACTAGGAAGAGACGTCAAGTCGCCAGTCGAATGCAATGCATCTTCGTACAAAAGTAGAAAGTGCACCAAATTGGGATTCTCACAAAAAGCTCTCTTCTCTGATTTGGTGGCTAACATTACTAAACTTTTCTCTCCCTCACTTTTCTTTTGACCGCTCAATTTTGGCTTGTGGCTCTCACTCACCGCAAGTGGAATCACTCTGTTTGGTGTACTCTCAACTTTCTTCTTAGCAGCATCAACTATCTCTGTCGGTGTAAGCGGATATAAAATCACATCTGTGCCACTCCACTTAAACTTGTAGCAGTTTATATGCCCATCATGATAAACATGTCGATCAAATTGCCATGGGCTCCCCAATAGCAAGTGACAAACTGACATGGGCACCACATCGCAAACAATGGTATCCTCATACTTGCCAATCTTAAAGTGCACTGTCACCATATGACTGACTTTCACCTCGCCCACATCGCTCAACCACTACACATGATAAGAATGAGGATGCGGTAAGTATTTTAAGCCCAAATTTATGCACATCTCCTTGCTGGCCAGATTATAACAACTTCCTCCATCAATTATGACTTTGCACACTTTACCACAAACTGTCGTCCATGACTGAAACAAATTGCACCGTTGTGCAGTAGACTGACTCTGTGACACGCTAAGTACACGAGGTGTGCACACTAGCATATGCTCTCCATCTGGTGACCCTGGCCTACAGTCCAATCTCGCATCCTCTGTGGGATCCTCTGCAAAATCAGCAAATAGAGTAGTATCGTCCTCATCACTAGCTGAAATATACCCATCATCAGTAAATATCATAACTTTATTATTCGGGCAATCTTGCTGAAAATGACCAACTCTCTTGCACTTGTAGCATGTCACATCACGTGAACGGCCTATAGAAGCCATCGACGATGCCATGCTGTAGCGGGTGCCGGTGGCGGTGTACTATCTGTCTTCCTTCAGGCTTTGAACTACGTGTCATTGAATTGCCCCGGATGGAGCGGGCTTGACCGGCATCCGTCTTTGTCGGAGGTGTTGTGCTCACTGAATAATGTTGTCGTGCAGCATACGTAGCATCTTCAATTACCTGCTTCTCAGCCTCACGTGCCTGATGCATCAACTCAACCATGTTGTTGTATTGATGATGATTAACGATCCGCCGAATAGCATAATTCATCCCAGTAAGAAAACGAGCCATGGCTTGTTCCTCAATCTCACGCAAATCAGCATGTTTGATAATCTGCTTCATCTCTTTATAATACTCATTAACTGATTTCAACCCCTGTCGCAACCCAATCAGCTTCTCATGTAGCAAGTGCTTGTAATGTGTAGGTAGAAAGCGCGTGCGCATCTGTCGCTTCAGCTCGTCCCATGTAACAACACGTGGTTCGTGTCGCCCCATACGCTGTTGCACACAACGCTCCCACCATGTAGCAGCATATCCGTCTAAAGCGGCAACGACAAGATCCAACTTGTGCTGATCAGAATAGCGGTTCATGCGAAAGAGCTTATCAACTTTCAGCTCCCATGCAAGATAAACCTCCACTTCTGTAGTACCCTCAAAGGATGGCATTGTGAACTTGGGCTTTGAAACAAGATCATCAGCGTCCTCATCGCGCTGATGATTGCGTGCATACTGATTATGTTGACGGCGCGGCAAATAGTCGTCGAACACGGCCTCGTCGTCGTCAGCGTGGCGGTTGCCACGGGCTCCTCCATGGGCACCATATTATGCACCCCCAAAGACGCCGACATGTGTGCCTCCATAGGCACCATCGTGGATGCCATCGTTGGCGCCCAGGTAGGCACCACGTCCTCCTGCGCCATTGCCACGGTCGCGCCCTTGTGCAGGGGGACGCGTCGTGACCTCAGCAACAACACGGCGCTGTTGCGCCGCCTCGTGTACACGTGTCTGTTCGTCAAATTCGCGTACACTTCCCGCATCACCACGTGTACCCAGCTGCATCGAAGCGGTGAGCTTAGCAATAGCGTCAAGCAGTACCTTATGGTTGTCGTCAACGGTCACAGATAGCTTTTGGAAATCTAACCCCAGACCGTCCAAGTTGTTTTGGACACGCCCAAGGTCGCCGCACACCTGGTCGACCTCAGCCCGGAACTCGTCTCAAAGCGTGGCCCGAAGTGTATGGTAGTGCATCTTTGTGATCGGATCAGTAAGGTTACCGTCCAGATCCTTGTCCTGCTCACTTCCTGACATGGTTACAGTAGCAAAAATACCAAGTGACAATATATGTGGAAAATAAGTGAAAATCTCTCAACTACTGTGCTGAAACAAAGCAAGTTGCACCGTTCCAAAGTAAATTAAGAGTAGCAAAAACTTACGCTCGTTGCAACGAATGACCAACCCAGATTGTGCGAGCGAATACCAAGAACGACAACCAATACTTGACACGGATGTTTTAGGTGGAGCTAGGTGAGGAATCCTAACAATTCAAAATTTAAAGATTGTCTAGCTAGGTAGTAATCCAAATGAGACTCACAGTGCCTAATTGCTGATCGATAAATATAAGTGAGGAGTAGACAGCAACACACGCACAATGATAATGGGACTATTGCAAACAAACGAATGAGCGATACAAATAACAATTTTGTATGGAAGCAAACACTCGTATTGCAACAGTTCAAGGAGAGACACTAGCTAGTGCTAAAAAAATTGGATATGAGGGCATAAGATTGCTCAAAATTATGGTACGCGAATAGTAGCGGATACAAATATATAACAAAATGCTCCGACAGAAAGATTGAAAGCTATGGCTGAAAACGTTTGCCCTCTTTTTTTTTCCTCTCTGTTTCTCTACTTTTTTTCTCACGGTCAAACACTTTTTTTTTGTTGTTTCACGGCCAAGCAATCACACGGCCAAGCAAGCACACGGTCAAGCACTCTTTTTTTTGGTCTCTATCTTTTTTTTTCTTCTTTGTAACTCACAGCTGCTACCGAACGAAATAGCGAGGAGCAGCCCCGCGCACACCGACGTGAACAGTAACTCCACGTGAATAGTGCACACGCACAGGAAACTTGCGTCCCAAAAATCCTATGAGCAGTCCCTCGAGCACAACAATAAGCTAGTCTCAATAGGTACGAAAGGTTCGCGAATGGACCGATGGGTTCAAGAAGAAAACAATGTGTAATCTACTGATATAAGCGATGTTTAGTTGCACAAAAACAGGAAACAAGAACGGGCACAAATATTTTGTGGAAGGGGAACAAAAAGAGACGCGAACGGAACACGACCAGCAACTAAACACGATGAACGAGTGGATTAAGACCTAACAAAATGCACTAAAAAATACTGAATTAAACTACAGCGGAAGACAATATTTTTGTGTGGCTTTTTCGATGTATAGGACAGAAAAAATAATCTACTAAAATATGGGAAAAAAGAGATTCTACCAAGTGGCCTGGAATCTGATACCACGATGATACGGGGGGTGGCCCGATCTTCTCGAGTAGAACCGTAGATAAATAGCGCTTGATGACGAATAACACTCACCAGACACCATGCGCCAAGGTACGAACTTGCGACTCTATGGATATTCGCCAACACGCACTGGGATGATCGCCGCTAGACCACGAGCGGAGATCGCCAAGCCCTCAATTCCCAGCGGAAAAGCAAACTTGACCTTAAAATGCAGAACGGACAATTGATCGCCTAATTCTCTCTCAGAAGTCCTCGCATGAACTCTGGTTTAGAAAGAACAAGCAATAGCTATGTTTCAATTCTTATGCATAAACTGGTCTGCTTTACAATGAGGGTCTACCCCTCAATATATAGTCTTGGCCTAAGAACTATTCGGTACTAATTCTCCATGTGGCACTATTCATACGTGCGTTACTGTTCATCGGCCATTTACTGTTCACAGGCCCGATTACTACAGCATGCGGTACTATTTATGGCCGGTTACTGTTCACACGTGGGCCTCGGCTTCCTTCCTGGTTCCTCTATATGGGTTTTGTGCTTGACCGTTTAGGGCTTGATCTCTCGCTTGGCCGCATGGACCTGGGCTCTCTCCTCCTTGGCCGAATGGGCTATAGGCCAGCGCCTTGATCTCCTCATTTGATGGCCTTCATTGGATGACGGCCGCATATCCTTGATCTCCGTCCATCGTTGAATCTTCAAACCTGAGCACAAACAAAACACTATTTTTAGGTAGTATAAAATTCTCATTTAAATCAACGACATATTCATTAAGGAGTAAGTTCACATGAGTTTGTAGTTCCTCGTCACATGCTCTTGTTATTGGTCCTGTCGGCAACTCGAGGCGTATATCATAAGCAGTAGGTGGAGGAGAAGAAGGTGTCATAGGGATGCCCTCATCAAAGGCGAAGCACGTGCATGGGTTGAGACTCGGCACGGCGTGGCGAGCCACCGAGCCAGCACAGTAGGTCAGCCCTCACCCTGCGTCTTCAAAATACCTGGTTCCGCCACTGATGGCAATACAATGAGCAAGGCAGGCATAATCAAGTAGGTGTATAGCTAATCCCAAAGTATTAAATAATTAAATAATTGAAATAACATGCAATAGTTTGAATCAAAGTAATTGTGAAAAACTAGGTGCAACATAGTTAAAGCACAACTTGCCTTGCTATAGCAATGATGTAGCTCTTTATCTTCGATCTTTGACTTCCTTGACCTTTAGCTCCTTCCCGCGATTCCGAAACGTCAATCATCTATCGAGAGAGAAAGTGCAAAAACAAGCAAAACTAAAAAAATACAAATAAAATAAACTCTAAATTGAAATTGAATGGTACTGGAAGGTAGGGCTAGATTTTCGATGAATTTAGAAATTTGAATAGGTTCAATCGGATTTCGTATGAGGAAGAACAAGCTCTCACAAGTTTGATCGGGAAAGAAAATGCTGAAAAAGGAAAAGGGAGAGAGAGAATCAGAGACTGACAGGTGGGTCCAAGGAATATTCCTAGAATCTTTATTTCAGGAATTTTTGAAAAAGGGTGGGAGTATGACAAGTGGGACCCACTGGAATTTCTTGACTTTCTAGAATGAAAAGAATTCCAGGAAAAGGGAAAAGAGAATGACATGTGGGGCCACTGGTCCATAGAATAGTCTTTTCTAAAAATTTCTAAGGCTAAAACCGATTTCTAATACGGAAGCGAAAGTCAATTCGGTTTGGCACATTAAAACCAAAAGGTTATAGTTTCCCTTAAGTGCACAAACATCCTATGTCTAAGTAAATGTTTGCAATCCTAGTTTGACATGCAATCAATTTGATTCTAGGAATGTAAACTGCACAAAGTAAATCACAAGAGAGAAAACCGCAACGGCACGAGGAAATTTTACCATGGTGTTTGGAGATTTGCCGGTCTCCCCTAATCCACGTTGAGGTAAGCCCAAACGAATTGGACCAGGTCCACGAATTAAGCCAACACCTCGATCACTAGTGGTTGCACTTGCTCCACTCCGGAGATGGCAAGCACCAAGCCACTCATAACACACCGGCCCTTCTCACAAGCTTCTTGAGAAGATCATTGGACCACAACGCCTCCATGCCATCTAGGTGTCGGTAAACACCAAGAGTAATAAGCCAAGCCTCTTACTTGACTCTCACCAAGTGCAACACATGCACAATTGGATGCTCAATCCAATTCTAGTTGCAACACATGCAACTAGAACCTCTTTCTTTGCTCAGAAGGTGCAACACATGCACAATTGAGAGGAGAAGTTCACACTAGCTCAAGAGAGTGAAATGGGATACCAAGAGTTACCTCCCAACCGGCCATGGTGGGTATTTATAGTCCACGCACCAAAACTAGCCGTTGGAGGAGAAAATGGCTGAAAATAGTGAAACCTGGTCTGACCGCCAACCAACGGCCGGTCAGACCGAGCTACAATGCAACGACTATAAAACTAGCCGTTATAGACAATTCCCGGTCAATCCTCCCACATAGGGTCCGGTCTGACCGAACCCCCGGCCAGTCCGAACCGGTCAGACCGGACTTCCAAGTGGTAGAAAACCAAAAGCCATGCCCTTTGGAAAAGGTTGACTGGCCTTATAAGAGTGGTCAGACTAGACTTCCGGTCAGTCTGGGGCGGTTAGTCCGGGCCTGAATTTCAGCAGAGGCAACACTCGAAAAAACGGCCATAACTTTTCACTCCAATGTGATCTTGTGATATATGAAAAGCGTATTCAGAGAGCTACACAACCCATCTGTTTAATTGATCTAAAACACATTTGATCAAATCAAGAAGCACGACTCCAAAGAGCCAACACATGGCCTAAGTCCAAGAAAATAGCAACAAGCAATCTTAGAACATGACAAGGAATGATGCATGAAGTTCAACAATTTGCAAAACACATTTGCAAAATTTATTATCATTCCACAAGGATTAGGTGCATGGACTTCAACCATTTGCAAAACACATTTGTAAATTATAGTCTCATGCTACAAAGAATTAATGCACGAGCTTCAACTATTTGTGAAACACATTCGCAAATAATAGCATCATGCCTAGAAGAGTTAGAGCAAGTAGGATTGAGCTATCAACACATGATGAGACTCAAGCTACTAGACAAGATCCCTCTTAATAGTACGATAATCTATACTAGCAATTTGGTCTTCCAATCAAATACCGAGACTGGTAAAAGACTAGGCACACATCCTTAGCCTATGCTAGTCATACCTTTGCCTTGAGTGTCCATCTTGGAGTGATCACTTGATGACGAACATCTCAACTCCAAGTCTAGGTTTTTGACTTGATAATCACCAACACATGATGATTTCCTTTACTCTAAGTTCTTGACTTGAATATTATCAACACATGATGATCTTCTTCACTTCGGGATCTTGTCTCTTGAATATCATCAACACATGATGATTTTCTTTACTTCGGGATCTTGTCTTGATGCTCATCAATACATGATGATATCCTTCATCATAAATCTTGACCTGATGATAATCAACTCACGATGCCACCCAAAGTCTTCATCATCATAGGACTTAATTTGTTTCACCAACTCATGAAAAATGTTAGTATACATGACGATTGTCATTAATTACTAAAATACTCTATTAACTTATAATGGCGGGTCTAGATTCTTCACACGAGAAGGTGTGTAACATCCCAAAGTTCTGTTACCAAATTAAAATAAATAAAGTTATTATTTTATTGGATTTCCTGAAATTTGAAATAGTTTTATTACTTTTCTTGAATTTCTAAAGTTTTAAAAGTCAAAAATAAAATTTATTGAAGTCTTTGAAGTTTTCTTGGATTTAGATTGAAAAATAAAATTTTAAATAATTTATAGAATTCTCTGGAATTTTAAAAGCTTTTCCCTAAGTATTTCAAAGCCAAAATAAATTAATTGCAAAATCTATTACCAATTTTAAGTTGGAATAATTTTATTGAAGTCCAGAATGTCTTTGAGAATTTTTGTGAATTTTCTCATAATTTTTGGATTTTATTTGCTATTTTCTAAAGCCTATTTGAATTACTGGAATTATTTTAATTGTTAAATCAAAGTAAATCCTCTCAACAGTGCTTGGGCCGAAACCTTGGCTCAGCCCAATCCATCCTCATGCGCACGCGACCCACATGACCTGCTTGCCCGTGCGTATCATCTGCAAACCCTTCAACCGTTGGATCAAAATTCAACGGTCAGATCTCAGTGAAACGTTCGGACGACTCGAAAGACCAAATCAGTTTCGATCATCCGTTCTAATTTGAATGGCTTGATCTTGATGGAACTTCCGGATGGTTTGAATGTCTCATTCAATTTAGGCCATTGGATATCAATCTAACGGCCATAACACCACATGTTACTTCACTGATCTCTTTCTTTCGCTGATGGGTGGGGCCGCTATCTTCAGTGCCTTCATCCCCTTCCTCGCTTTCTTCTTTGCCTGCACACACCGCCATTGCCGCATCTGTGGAGCTTTCCAAAACCATCAAACACAAATCAATTCCCTTGATTTCACGCGCATTTAAAACCCTGTATCAATTCGCATCCGTTACGACCATTACCTTCCGTTACCTCGCCATCAATTCCTTAAAATCACCGACGATGCCGCGCGGCCAACTTGAGCCCTACGGCAATTTGAACCTCCCCATCCACTATAAAAGGGCACCTTAGGATCACCTTGAGGCACTCATTCCAATGCCCAACCTCCCTTCTCCCTAATCGCCCTAGTTCGCCGAAATTTTTGGGTTGAAGCTCGGAGCCCGAAGTCCTTCTACCACGAAATTGCTCACCATCGACGACGCCCCGGCCGCTTCGACCTTGCCATCAGCATAGCCTCATCGTCTCCTACCTGATGCGCGCACCTACTTCGTCAGAGAACCTCGGGAACGTCTTCGCCGCCGTTGACCTAAAATCGCTGCCGCTAATCCTCGTCGCCGGCAACCTTTCCTCCGCGCATTTCCGCAACCCCAGTGAGCATCATGTTCAGCGTCACACCCTCTTCCTTTTGCGCTTAACCGCATAGCCCGCCCCGATGTGGAACGCCGACGAGCTTGTCGCCGAATCTCCTCCACCGTTGGTCCTATGTGGCTCAGCCACGTCATCTCCACCTTAGCGCCACGTGCGCTTTTTTCGCTGAGTCAGCGCCAACGTGGCAAAGCCATGTCAACTCTTACGCAGCACCCACACCCCTATTCACTGTTCTGTACACCAGGTTCATAGTGGTCCTTTGACCGGTCATGGACTCAATCCATTGACCATCGAGCCCACTTGTCAGTGACCCATTCATTTTCCTTTGGAAAAATAATTCTATTAATTCCAAGGAATTCCAATTTCATCATTTCATGTGATTTCCAAACTTCTAGGGGTTCGTTCTCCTTCATACGAACTCCGATTTCATCAATTAAAATTTCTAAATTCATATAAATTCAAGATCTAGCTAACTAAACCAAAATCATTTAATTTGGAGTTCATTTGAATTTTGTTTGAATTTGGCTTATTTCCACGTTTAGATTTCGACGACTTCGGAGAGTCAGATTTCGACGTCGTTTGAGAACATATAAGAGGATTGATTTTGACTGTATGATCATCGTGGTTGTACACCTAGACTACCTGGAGAAAGTACTTGTGAGTACTAGGTGACCTGTTAAGGAAAACAACATCGTCTGATCAAGCAAGGCAAGTTATACCTTTGATCATATTTGAGCCCAGTATCTAAAATTATTTAAACTCTGTTTTAAGTTATTATTGCATATTTATTTCTATTCAATGTAATTTAAATACCTATTTTAATCTTTATAGTTATTACCGATTCCAATATATAGCCCTTTTATTGTCAAGACAGTCAATATGAGGAATCTTTCTAATTTTGATGTATTCAGGAGTTAGAAATTGAGAAGACTAAATTATAAGAATACATTATTGTTGGAGGTGATACCTTATTGTTGAAATTATAACAATACACGATTGATGGAAGTTGAATTCTAGGCATACATGAATCTTGGATATAGAATGATACAATTGTTGATTGTTGGATTACTAGGGTTGAATAATTGTTGGGTATTGGATTGTAGAAGTAATTGTTGGATGTTGAATTATAGGATTATATAGTCATTGTAGATTGGATTCTAGGATTACATGATCATTATGGTGGGATCATAGAAATAATTATTGGATATCGATTTTAGAAGTAGATAATTGTTGATGTTGGATTAATAAAGATTGAGCGATAGATAGATACTATAGTCAAATCTTGAATTGTTGAAGTTGGATTCTAGAAATAAATTGTTATTGGATATCAGATTATCTAAAAATTTGATTATAGGTTTACATAGCCATTGGATTGATGTTGAATTAGTAGAAATAGTTTATTAAGGAATAAAGGATTGATAACAGATTATAGAATTAGAATATAGTTAAATGTTGGATCGATTGAAGTTGAATCATAGAAATAGACTTATATGGTGTAGATTGGACTAATTGATAATTGGAGTATAGGATTTTACAATTGCTGGAGATTGGATTATCACAATATTGATGGTTTACATACTGATCTTGTACTTGACAAGTCTTGGATATTAATCCCTCATATCTTGTCACGCTAGATAAAACCTAGTTGATACGATAGTATGAATTGAGATCATTTTGAGAAAAATTATGCTTAGCAATGCTTAGATCCAAAAGTATTTGATTTGGGGAATTCTAGCCAAATGATCAACTATTGTTTAAAAGTCTATGGCATTGGTTTGTCAAGGAAGATTTTACAAATATTTTTGAAAAGCAAAAAGGAAAAGTTGGTTTGTGCTTGGGCGAAATGGAGGTTTGGATGGTGCATGTTAATGCACGGGATCGAGTCATCGAGGCCCATGGGTTTTATGGAAAACTACCCAAGTCAGTTGAGGGCCGGCTTGAGAGCTGCTTTTGCTAAACTCCACCTTACTACCACATGTCCTGAGTAGGCAGGACCTGACTAACTAATTTGCAACGTTTCACCGTGGTTATGCCATCTGGTTGCATGGGTGTCTATTATGTCCTACTTTTATATATTCCCACCTGGCGCAAGAGGGGGCTTTCGGAGGATAGACAGTCCAATGGAAGCGAAACCTTAGCGAGGCAGGACTATAGTGGGACAAAGCATTGTAAAGGCCTTGACACGTGCTCTAGACTGCTTACCTAAGGTAGTGAGTGGTGGTATCGACGGATGCCAAACAAACTAGAGAATTCATGTTATGTGGGTAAAGTTGTACAACCTCTGCAGAGTGTAAAGCTATTCAAATAGCCGTGTCCATGATCATGGACATGTTTAGCATTTGCCACTCAAAGTTAGACTTTGATTTTGTTTTGAAAAGACTTTATTAAATGGTATATGCAAATGGAAAATTTGGGCAGGAAGCCATGTGATAAGAGGGTATCCTTCACCATTCTTGTGTGAATGTTATCTGACTATAAAACTTGAGAAATGAATTTTAGTTATAGAATAACTGCTTTGGAACTTAGTACAAGTATTTAAAGAAAACATTGCTTTATGCAAATTCAACCATTAAGCCTTCCTTTGTTATATCCTTGCATGTATTATAATCTGTTACTGGGTGTAACTTGCGAGTACGGAATTTGTGCTCATCCTTGCTTGATGCAAATAAATTTTAGAAGAGAAGGACTTCGCTGTGTGGATCTTGACGACTAGGCCGATACCCTAGTCGATTGCCTGTGGTAGATCAGCTGGACTCCACTACATCTGCTTCGTCTTCCGCTATGTTTGTTTATTGTTGGCTTGTAAGGCTTTCTTGTAAATAACTCTGTTGATTATTAATAAAGTTGTGTGTTTTATGGATGTTACCATATCTGTTTATCGTGTGAACTAGCTACTGATCATGGGATTAGTTCAGAAATGCACAGAGCATTTGGGGTGTTACTCCCGGGTCCGACAAAGTGCTAGTCCACGGTAGACCGAGCTCGTGGAGAGAACTCTGACCAAGAGCTAACCTAACATGCATGGCCCGCATGTAAGTGAGGAAAAGATAGGGATTTAGATTAAGGCTAACATGTGGGACCAATCTTTCATAGAGTAAGAGAGGTGGAGACAGATCTGGTCTACCATGTGGGCGATGACGATGCTGACATGTCAGCTATGGAGGTGAGGTGGCTGGGATGTGGTAGAGAGGTGGAGGTGATGTGGCAGATCCAGGCGTTGATGGCTAGAGGTGGGCCGGGGCATCGGGGAGGTGGATCCAAGCGTTGGGTGCCGAGGGAGGATCTCATCCGGCGGCGTTGAAGGCCGAGGTGTCGAGGAGGAAGATCCGGGCGTGGCGGCAGTGACCTGAGTTGCAGAACGGCGTCGGGGCTCTCAGGAGGCAACGACGTTGGGGCGTGACGGCGCATCCTGGGAGGTCGGTCGTTGACATGAAACAGATGACGAGCGCGAAATAGAGAAGAAGGAGGGCTTGGGGCCAGCGGTCACGTGGGAGGAAGGGCTAGGGTTAGGGTTTTCATGGCTCTGATATCATGTTGGAATGAACCCTTGATTATTCCTATAGGCCAAAAGCTAATATAACATGTATAGGGTAGGCAATATGCAAAGAATACCCTAATCTATATACATATGTAACAGCGTCGACGCGAGGGAGGAGAAGGGTAGCATTAGTGTCGAGAGGAGAAGAAGGGCGGCTAGGGTTAGTGTTCGAGAGGAGGGGGAGGAGAAGGGTTTTGTTGAGTAACAGTGGCAGGTAATTACCCCCAAACTCTTGGGGTAATTTCTGAAAACAAACTCTTTGAAGCATGGGAAGTGTCCCCGGTAGCTTTAACTTCATGCGTTGTAAATGACTTCGATTTGAGAAAAGCCGTGGGAAAAAAGCCGTTGTTTGGAACGGTTTCTCACCTTTCCAAGTGAAAAACCGAAGCCGAAACTGTCCTAAACAAGGCCAAAGATTTGCACGATTTTCAAAAGAAATATTAATGTACACGACTGTCTAGTTTCAATTTTTTTTTAAAAAAATCTTATTGTTTTTTTAAAAATAAATCGTCATTCTGTGCTCGAGATGTTAGTTTTTTTGTGTGTATTTATCTTGAATTGAGTGGTCGAATTTTTGCATATGTTATAGGGAGTGTCTAGGCAATATTTGAGTACTTTTTTGTATTTAGGGTACTCGAATTTCTGAGCCGTGTGATTGTAATCCGACTCCCCACAACAAAAATTGGATGTACAAGTACAACATTGTCTTCTCGCCCCCAACGTGTTTCTGATTACATTTTCCCCGTTGCATGTAACGGTTCATGTTTGCTCCGTAGGTTGTTTTGTATTTTGTTGGCCCAAGCATTTTGTGTTTCAATGGCCTTTTTTTTTTGTTTCAACGTAAACCCATGAAGGCCATAGCGAGTATCAACTTGACTTGCAGGAAAGTGTCGACAAGGAAAAAACAAAAAAAGATCAATAAAAACGTACTTGAGAAATAAATTTACGTGAAATTTTATAAGTAAAAAAAGGTACGAACTAATGTAAAACATTTACGGGGACGCCTCTGGGTTTTGCAAAAATTCCCAAGGCATATTACCAGTATGTTGACTACACATAACCCAATTGAATTTAGTTTTCAAAAAAATAAAAAATGTTACATTTTAACTAATGGTTGTATATCGAAAAATGAATAAACAACAACATGACAACAATTGCAAAATCATCAACAACAATTATCCTGGTGCAATTTGACCCAGTAGCTGCCTTCTTTCCCTTCCTATCCATTAGACCAGTTGTCTAAGACAGTGGACAAAAAGAACTAATTATTACTATTGTCAATTAATCGAACTAATCTATTAGCAAACAAGTTGAGCGCGTGGAGGCGTGAAGGCGTGACACGGCCGAGTGTAGAGGCAGAGCTGAGGGTGTGGGGTGGGCAGGCTAATCTCGACGATGTCGACTCAACGTGCTGGGGTAATATGATATTGTTATATGGTACCATTTTTTTTACATATGGTAAAAACCTTTTTACATGTATTATATGGTATAAAACTGGTAAAAAAATCGTGTAAATGAATTTTACACAGTTGTACATCTAGCAACTTAAAAAATGTGTTGCTCACCTCCGGCAAAAACTGACAAAACCACCGGTTTGTCTGCAATATCCGGCAGTGTGCAAACGCGACCATCCCTGCGTGCATGCGCCCGGATGGAAATGCACAGCACGGATCACCAAATAGCACCCTATGGACAGGAAAACGAGTGCTAGCGAACAAAAGAATCACTCGAGTACTATTTAGCAAAACCCTATGTTATATTGGGGCAATGAACTTTTGTTTATTTACATTTTAAAGGTACGTGAATTTAAAGATATACAGTTTTTGGATAAAAACTGTCGATGATAATTTTGACTTAGTAAGTTTTCTCGTAGGTACTTTTGTTGAACGTTAGATTGCAAGTATTGACCGTCTATCTTACAAACAATTAATTAAAAATTCCCATTTTTTTTAAAGAACAACAGTAGGATCAAGAAGATCCCACGGTACATATATTATTATTAATGTTAATAGTACAAAGAAAGATACAAAAAAGAAGCAAAAACAAAAGAGTTTTAACTAAGCAAGATTATCAAGCCATTCCTGAATGAAGGGGAAATAAAAAAAATTCCCATTTTAAGAATAGAATGATTGCACAATTGCTTCTCGGAAGAAAATTTTAAAATAATCTAGGAGATAGGCCATGCATGGGCGGACCTGCAAGGGTTCATGGGTGTTCAGCCGAACACCCATTTTTTTCTTCAAAATATTTGGTATATAATAGATATATTAGATGTATATGTTATTAGTTATGTCAAAACTATATATTTGTATCCACAAATAAATTCAGCTCGCACTCCCCATGTAACATATTAGGCCTATTTTCCTTCATACTTTAGCCCACTAAACTCTAACCTCTATTCTCTCTCTCATCCTGTCGTTGTCTGTGTGTTGGGGGGGCTCCAAGTGGCGAACAAGCGGAGACCACAGCCACTCTGGCAGCGGCGATCGGTGGACATGGCGCTACGATGCGATGATAAGCAGGTGTGAGGCAACACATGGCGAGGCGGCGTCTTGGCAAAGACTGCGTGGGTGGGCTTAACAGAGACGCGACACGAGCAAGTGGGTGGTAGCACGGCAAACAGAGATGAAGGGAGTGGACGGCACCAAGGGAGCAACATGGTGGCCAAGAAGGAGCGTGGCGGAAGGGAGCAGTATATCCAGCTCACCGTCATCGTCCTCTCTCCAAATCTCGGTGTGTTCTGTGCACTCCACTTCTTCTCCTTGGCTCTGCTTCGCTCCAGCTCCAGTTCTTTATCGAGTCTAGTCTCTTCCTCTGCTTTCTTAGTTCTTTCCAATGGATGTTATACAAAAATACAATCTTTGCCTTAAGCAATGAATAGGTAGTTGGGTTCTTGTTACATATGTTTACATGCTAATTTTTGCTCTATGGAAGGAACATTCTTAAATGGAGTTCTTGCTGATGGAAAAAAGAAAAAAAAAGAGCAGGATCAGAAAAGTATGCATTTGTCAAAAAATTTGAAAAAGAAGGCAGGTGCTCTGCCGATCACTATTAGAGGAAGAAAATAAGTTTTACCAGTCTAGCTGCTATAACCTGGAATAGAAAAAAGTGAGAAAACAATAACAACTAAGACTAAGCACAAGTTTTTTTTTTTTAAAAAAAGAAGATATGGCTTCTACCGATCACTATTAGAGGAAGAAAATAAGATTTAGCGATATAGCTGCTACAGTCCAGAACAGAAAAATTGAAAAAACAACAACGGTCAAGCACCAAGCACAAGTCTTGGCCGCACGCTGCAACAACAACATAACTCGGCAAAATAAGAAGCCTGGAGTAAAATTAGCTCTATTACTAGTTTTCACCTCCTCAATTGTCATTGATATCTATAATTTGATGTTTAATTCGTGCCATTATACTTGCCTTATATCGCTCAATTCCTCGTATACAATCATTAATTTCTATATTTTTTTTGCATTTTATTATATATACGTGTATTGTCGTATCAGTGTTTTGGAGGAAAATGACATCTCACGGTATCGGCGTATTGGTATCAGCGTATCTGGATAAATTAGCGTCGAAGTCCGAACACCCATTTTAAAAATTCTGGGTCCGCCACTGAGACCATGGACCTGTTTAGCAGGTAGACTGTAGGAGTTCCGCAAGAAAGTAGTTCAATTTTTATAAAGTTCCTCGAAAATTCTTTTGTTTTAACGGAGCCTTACAGACTTTAAAAAGGTTCAAGCATCCACATATTTTGCCTAGCTTCAACTTCAAACCAATAAGGGGAGGAGCGGAAGCATGCCCAAAACAACAATTTTGGTAGGTTGAGCCAACTCCACACTCTGATTTACAAGTAGGTTTACATCCTGCTTGGAGCGTAGGTGCAAGATTCCTACTTAATAATTCCCCTATTTAACGGAAAATATTGCACCGGAATGGCGACTAGAGTGAAAGGTGAATAGGAGCAATACTTTTTTTCGATCACGACGGATTTCAAGTTCTTCTGCTTAGTAGCTATAGAAGCTACGAAGATCAGAAATATAAGTACAACAGAAGTCTTGCGTTGAAACCGACGAACCCAGAGGGAAAACACCTCAACATGGCATAGGGTTGGTCTCGATCTTTGTCGGCAGTCGACCGAGTTCGGCCGATCGACCACCTAATGGTCGGTCTGATTGCTTATTGCCGTGACAACCCGCAAAGATTATAAATCAACCTAACTTTTAAATCCGTGATCTAAATCCCTTGAAATTTTAACCATAGCTCATCAAGAAGGTTAGGAACCTATTCCAATCGACGATCGGGATGATTGAGGCTAAGGTTTCACGAATTTCATGGATGAGATCAAAAGGGCACAAGAACTGAGGAAATTCGAACTTTGATCTAAAAACTTTCTCAAGGGTGGATGATTGTCAAGATAACGTTAGATGGATTCCCACACGTCCTAGGAGACTAGATCACAACAAAAGATCCAAAGAAGCTAAAGGAACACACAAAATCCCAAAAGACATAAAAAAGAGAGTAAAAAAAGAGATAACTCATCTTGGAGGAAATCTTGTTTGGATTGATTCAAGAGATTATTGGTTTACAACCATTCCACAATAGAGAACAAAAGCTCAACACTTGAGCACTCAATCAATCTATCTCCCTCAAACCCTAGCCTCATCTACTCCACTTTCCTCAAATCACAAATTAGGGTTTCTACGTGGGAAGACTTAGGAGGTGCCAATCCTGCACCCCTTCCTATAGTGGAGGCTAGGCAAGAGACAAAATCTTATCGGGCGTCTGTTAAGCCCACACACAAACGAGTCTATACTCACACATGCTTCTCAAAGTAGATGACGATCTGAACTTCTCGAATCTGTCTCTTCATGATCTTTATCTTCTCTCGACTTAAACCGTCTCTACTTGCACCATCTTGTGCCACAGTTTCTCAAAAGGTCACCAATCCGGTATTTTGGCAAAGATACCAAAATACCCCTTCTCGATCCTTCTCTGAAGACCGAATCCAGTCGTCGTGAAGTAATCTCATGCTTCACCACGTGTAGGTTGATCAATGACTCTCTTTATGTCGGCAAGTCTCTCCTATCCGGTTCCCACCGGAACCACCATGGCACTTACACCGTCCCCCGTGCCACTTGATTTAACCCGTCGCATCGAACTTCCCGTTTAGTCATCCTTTCCATCTTGTGCCATGTTTGAGTCCAATGACTTCTCCCGATATCTTTAATCGTTCTTGACCTCATCTCTCCTAGTATAGTCCCGATCATCCTCGTCATTGACTCCAAGCCACATATACAACAATAGACCAAGAAATCATTTCTGTGCACAAGTTCTTCGCAACTTGACATACGTTAGCCAAAATATGCATCGTGCAACACATATGTACTAAAAGCCATGACTTTGGCCTCACTCACGAAGTTCACCGCCTTCTTGACGGTCGGACCCGGATTTCGCAAATCCAAATCCTCTGTGCAAACACTGTGTTATTCCCTAGATCAGTAGATAGCACTCACAAACACATTATTGAATCATTTTATACATAGCGTGAACTAAACCATTCAATATATTACAAACATCAGAGTGACATAGACCACGTCGGGTCGAGTTTTACAATAAGGGCCGAATAGGCCAAATAATTACATTACAAAAATAGCAAAAGCGGTAGCGGAAGCAAAAGGGTAGAGTACATCTTTCCACAAGCAAGTGACTAGGGTAGCCTGTGTATGACTGATATTAACCAAGGGCTTAGATAATATCGGTTGTACGCAAGTACCGAACGAGCCAGTTAGACTGAGGCGAGACCTAAACTAACAGAACTAGACTACTCTTTTATCATTGCCTTGTCCATCGACTTCTAGATCCTCATAGTATGCATAATCTCCATGATCCGTATGATCTAAAGGGTTTGGGGGGGGGAAGAGCGAGAATGAGCACAACTTCCGTGCTTGTGAGCCAACACACAAGATGCAATAATATACATGCAAGACTTAACAAGGGTGGCTCGTGTTCTTTTATTTGCTAAAGCAATATTTTTAATTATCAATATTAGTAAAATCCTATCACTTAGCATTTTAACCAAATTTGCATTTTATTAAAGAGAAAATTGTGCAATATTAAATAACAGTAGAGGATTACCTTCATCCTATGCTTATTTTGATTGTCGTTACATCCACCATTTAACATCACTAAGTATGACGACCTAGAAAAAAAAATTCAAAGTTAGGGTTCATCAGCCCAACAAGTTTTTATCCCATCCACAAAGGGTTTTGAAATAGAACTAACTCTAGTAAGTTCCTATGTCCGTCTTTGACCGTAGGCACGACTGTTTAAATAGTTTATACTCTATAGAGGTTGCACACTGTACCCACAAGAAATAATCAAATCGTTGCCCCACATGATTTATTGGTCATGTAGTTGAGAGATCATCATAGTAACCTTTCAAAATATCTCCCCCCTCCCGTCATCTCACCCATATGGGTTGCACCCATAAGTTGTGCAGGATGTTTACCTCAGCGACTAGTGTAGCTGGATTACCCTAGCGTCTAGCGTGGTCGCAACTTCACCTTGCATCGATGTCCCATTCAAGCCGACATATCCGATTACTTGCACTATCCGTAACCCTCGGTGAGATGACATTCAGAGTTTAATAAATTTACTAAGCCAAGTTGTACTTTATAGACTTGTGGTTGTACATGTTTTACAATAGGAGGTCATGCTAAGATTATGTCCTTAAGCCATCCGGGCGGTTCATACCACATGCCACACATTCTCGTGCTACGTAAGCACCCACCATCATACCATCCGCCTAGATGTGGCAATAGCAATATATTTGAGGTTTTGAGGAGTAAAACCAAATTATCTTAAATACTTCAGTCATGTACCTCCAATGACTGCCTAAAACCATTTCATATTTTAAGAGATGATGATTAGAGCATTTTAATGCCCCGGTACTTAAGCAAGACTAGCATATCGCTTAAGTACAACCTATACTAGTAATTTACCACATAATTACTAGGGTGGCATGTAATAATAGATTCAATTGCCAAATGATGGTATAATAATTAATTAATCATCAAATGGGTATTTAACTACCTTAAGATTTAATATACATTTGTATAAAGAATTAAAGCATGCACTTTGCTATTTGAAAGGAATATAATTTGCATAAAATGTAGGCTCAAAATGATCAAAGTATTGACTCACCTGAGCTAAAGGTAAGAGAGTCTTGATAATCTTGTGCTTGATCGAAATAGGGATCTCCCGCTTCTTCGAACTCTATTCGGACGAATGTACCGGAAAAAGGAACCAACAAGCAAAGAGAACAAATAAATACTAAATAAATAATAAATGAACTCCAAAATAAATAAGACCACTGCCATTAGCAAGGTCTTGAATTTAGACAAATTTAGAAATAAATTTCATAATTTTTGGAGCTATAACGAAGGAGAACGGAGCTTCCGAAGTTTTGGTTCTAAGGACTGTTTGCTTTGAGTACTGTTCATTTCGAGTACTGCTGGCTTCGAGTACCGATGGTTTCGAGTACTGTTCGTTTCGAGTACTACCGGCTTCGAGTACTGTTTGTTTCGAGTACTTGGTCGAAAGGTTTTCGACTACATCGTCGAAAGGGTTTTCGACTACGCGATCGAAAGGGGTTTTGACTACACGACTACCTGCTCGTGGACCTAGTCGTAGAGGTGGTCGAAAGGGGGCTTGATCGCAGGGTGTGGTTGGAATGAGGCTCGAGAGGGAGCAGGGTACGGAGAACTCACCAAGACCGAGAGAGAGATTGGAGGAGGTCGGCGGACGGCGAACGGCGATGGGGAAGCTCGCGGTCAGAGACGACGGAGTACGGTGATGAAGGGGTCGGTTAGGACTAAAGGAGAAGAGGAAGAGCAGCGGCTCCTGCGACGATGATGGTGGTCAAAGTGAAGCAACGACACTCGAGGGAAAAGAATGGGCGCATGAGCACTAGGATGGTCCAAAGAACTCACCGAAAGCAATGGTGAAGCTTGGGGATCCTCGAGGCGAGCTAGCATCGGAGCGGTCCTCTTGGTGCCTACGATTGGAACGAGGCACGGAGGAGCTCGAATGACGCTAAAAAGGGGGATTCGGCCGGAGGGGAGGAAGACAACCAAATTTGGGCACTCCTGCGGACCAAACAAGACATCAACTTGGGGAAAAGCCTCAAGGGATGCCAGAACACAATGTGACACAGTGGGTGCGGGGAGGGAACCACTAGAGTGGTGGGACGTCGGCGGGGCAGCGCGGCCGACTTGGAGCTCAGGTTTTTCTCAGGTGAGACTTACCAATAGCGAGCGGGGAGAAGAGGGGTGTCGATGTTTTAGAACCAAACTTACGTAAAGATTGTTTGATTCGGGGGGTCTCCTAGAATGGAATCACGCAGAGAGATTGACACGGGGATTTTTATACAGGTTCAGACCTTCTCCGGAGAGAATAACAACCCTACTCCTGTGTGTGTATGGTATTGAGTGTATTCTGAACAATCAGGAGAAAAAGCTAAGACTATTACAGATGATAGTGCTAAACTGTCTTCCTGATGGCCCGATTTGATCTGCCCTTTCCTTCTCGATTCACGCCTCTATATAGTGCGTGAAGGGCGGCGGTTTCTCCGGTGAAGCGGCGCCTCATAACATCTATGAATTCAGCGACGTTGGTAGTAATCACCGGAGTATTAACTCCTCCACATCGCCTAACAGCTATATACCAGAGATAATAGAGCATTACGTGCTATTACTTCGCAGAGTAACAGCGTGTGGATATCATGGGGATATGCCCATGATCTTAGGATGATGAAACAATTGGCAATGTGGCTTTTGGTTTGAAGTTTCACGCGTTTTCGACAAAGTTTCAGATCTGTCAGGTCAGCGGCGGTCTGACCGGCTTTTGTGCTGAATGTTGATATAAGTTGGTGAATTAATTTTGGGATAGGTCATATCCATATTCGTTAATGCATATGTGTTGCATGATGCATGTTTTGGCTAACGTGGGTCAAGTTGTGAAGAACTTGTTCCGGTTGTGTTTGCTTGTCTATTCTTTGTGCGGTGGCTTGCGTGTCAATGACGGTCAACGGCGAGGAGGATCGGGACTAAGCTTGGAGAGCCGAGGTCGGAAACGATCATGGATGCGGGTGAGGTCATGTGACTCAAGCATGGCGCAGATGGACAAGGATGACCGAACAGGCGGTTGGTCGATCGGTTGGATCAAGCGGCGCGAAGTCGTTACAAGTGCTCGCAGGTGCGGTGGGATCGAGACGGAGAGACTTGGCGACATGGAGCCGTTGATCGGCCTACACGTGGCGAAGCGGCGATTGCTTCATGATCTGTGGACTCGGTCTTTTGGAAATGATCGAGAAGGGTATTTTGGTAATTTTACCAAATACCATCTTAGTGACCTTTGACTAAGCCGCGGCGTGGTCGGCGCATGGTGAAGCGGTTTAGATCAATCGACGATGAAGACGGCGCTTTGAGATGCGTGCGTATGTGTTACGTTGATGTTGGGCCTTAACGGAAGCCCATTTGGTTCTAGGGTTAGAGGATGCCCTATTTAAGGTTTTTGGAGTGAGACATTAGGTTGTCTTCTTTGGAGATTAGGGCAGCCACTAAGAGAAAAAGGAGCTTTGTGTGGCGGCTTGTATGCTGCTGTAGTGCCCCAATATGGTACGCCCGAAAATGAGTGGCGGCATGTATCTGGAGTCTGAGATAGAAAAAAATCTGAGTGCCCTGTTCCCTGTGTGTGGTAATGAATGAGACGCTCGTGTGGCGCTGTTGAGCCCGTCTTTTCGATGTTGCATGGAGTCTCTGTTTCTTTGCTTGTACGCTCGAAATTGTTCGGATCTGTTGACATCTTGTAGTCTGGCGATTTGGTCAGCGAGTATTGATCTTGCAGAGATAAGTTCTTTGTTCGGTTTAATCTTGATTGCTTGGTCGCAACCTTTTTATTGCGTGTAGCGCCATCTTTTGCCAAAAAAAATCTGAATCTCGTGGTTTGCTATCCTGGCGGCGCTTCGTTTGATCCGCTTTGATTAGTCTGGTTCTTGATTTTATCTTGCCGCTTTTTGTCGGCCGCCAATTTTTTTATGCGGATGGCGATTGATCTGGCGGTGGCTTTGTCCCCTAGTAGAATTAGGAGCGGCGGCTTGTGGTTATTTTACTGCCGTTTCTTATTCTTCGCTTGTGATTGATTTCACTGGCGGTGGCAATGTCTTTGTGTCGTTTCATTTATTATGACTGCTTGCCCGTGAAAAGCCGATGTTCTTGGCGGTGGCCTCGCCCGAAAATCGAGGCTGCGGCATCCTGCAGATCCCAAATTTAGTTGCTTGAGTTTTGGCCGCCTTTTTGATCCGATTAGTTGGTCAATTGCTTTAGATATTTTTATTGCTTTGCTGCTCTTGTTAATCACTGTTTGCGCCCTAGAAAAATCCGAACTTACAGCTACAGCTTGTTCTTCCGTGAGAAAAAGATGAAGCCGATGGCGGCCTGTTCGCCGTGAGACACGGAGCTCTGCACAGCAGAGGAAGAAATTTTTTTTGAGTAGCTTTGAATGCTTGTCGTTTTGATGGATGGGCTGCATAGTATTGATTTGATGTTGATGCGTTCTGAATTTCTGCTCAGAATGAGGAACCCCAGGGCGGCAACTGCTCAGTAGATGATCACACGTTCTAATCGTTCACGGTTTTGCCATTTTTGTTCGGTATCTCTTCTTTCTGTGAGCGAGTGGATTTTACCAGTTCTTGGTTGAGATTTGGTTATTAGTTTTGACTGCTGTCTCTTTTTGGGTGTTTGTCGGCCTGATTGGTGTGGTTAATCCTGAGCGTGGCAGCAGCTTATTGTTCATCCATCAATTGATGTGCAACTTGTGTTAAGTGGCACTAGAATGGCTTTTGAGCAGAAGTACATGTATACTGATCTTTGCCAGATTCTAGTAGCTACGCAGGGAAGGCTTAAGGATTTCCATCCATCGTTGATGTGACTAAACTTTTGTTTATTGTTACTGTGACCGAATCTGTTTAGTCTTTTTATTAGCTTGGGCTATCATCTTGATTGGACTGAATCTCTGTTTGCTGTGAGTGTGCGTGCGGTCTTGAGATGTTTTTGGTCTTTTACTTAGGGGTTTGATCGGATTCAACACAGGTCATCCGCTGTGCCTGTATACATATCTTCATAGCTTTTATAGCTATTGGAGTGAAAGCAGTGTTGAGTCCGATCGAGGTGAAATTTAGAGAAATCGTCTATTCACCCCCCCTCTAGTCGCCTTTCCGGTCCTACAATTGGTATCAGAGCCAAGTTTGCTCTTTTGTGATCTTTATTGATCTTTGAGCATGGCGACTAGTGTGAGGACTTGTGAGCGTTTCCTTGCATCTTGTCGTGGTTCTTTTACCAATGGTGTTGGCCGTAACAAGATATTTGAATATATGATAAGTGTAATGGCGATGGAGGAGGAAGCCTCCTGTGATATCTGTGGCAAATCCTTTTGTTTTGATTGTCCTAGTTTCAGGGATGAGTCACTTTTAGAGCCCGAGGAGAAGAAGTCCAGTGGCGTATGTGCATCAGCGATTGAGGATGAACATGATGGAGAGGATTTTGATGATGAGCCTTTTGATGATAGTGATGACTCTTATGAGGACGATCCCCTACTTGAGCTAAGCAAGGTGAGCAAAGAAAAACTTGTAAAAGTCTTATATTCATATGATCTTAAACTGCTTGCTCTTAGGAAGAAAGTTAAATTGTTAGAAAAAGAGAAAGGTGATTTGTCTCATGAGCTTGCCGAATTGAAAACCTCCATGAATGCTTATGATTCATTGCTTGTAGACATGGAGAACCTGAATAACTCTCTTGCATGCCTAAAATCTGAAAATGAAATTTTGAAATCAAATGTTTCTATGCCTTGTGATTCTTGTATTGCCTTACATCATGAACTTGACAATGCTAAGTTAGAAATAGACAATCTTAGTTCTATGGCTAGAAATAATTGTGATTCTTGTGTAGGCATGCTTGCTGAAATTGAGAAGCTTAAATTGACTAATTCCATGCATCTTGAGCAATTAGAAAATGCTAGGGCTGAGATTATTGAAATTGAAGCTAGGCCTTGTAGCATGTGCTTAGAACATGAAAAATTGCTTAAGGATGGTTTAGTCTCTTGCAAGAATTGTGCTTGTTTAGAAACTGAAATTGATGCTTTAAACTGCATGCTTAATTCGAAAGCATCATTAATTTCTTGCACATCTTGCATTTCTTTGAAGAGCGAGGTTGAGTCTTTGTGGGATGATTTGAGCGGCAAATCTTGTGACCTTTGGAATTTGCCTTCACTCGAAATTGATGTTCTTAAGATCTCTCTTGCTTCTTTGCATTCGGAGTTGGAGTCTTTTTGTGCTAAACGTGAGTCACTTGATGTTGGTTTTTGTGGCATCGCTTTGGATAGCTCTTCTTTGGTGAGTTCGACTCTTTCGGACTCTTCTTGTGTTGTCCAACGGTTTCAAAAGACAAATGTGCTTCTTTCTCAAATGGTACTAAATCTTCAAAAGGAAGTACCATTGCACATTTTGTAAGAAGAATGGACACACTCTTGGGTTTTGCTTTCGCCATTTGAAACATGAGCGTCGAGTGCGTCATCGTACCTCTAGCAACACACATAGCCTTTCTCATGGCATGTGTGGGTCTAGTGTCGATACGAGGACGAGTCATGATGCTAGTTCTTCCAGGACTTCTTCTTTGAGCCATAATGGTGCTTCGTCCTCTCGGACCGTGTCTACTAGTAGACCTTTACACCATTGCTCATTTTGTGGGAAGAATGGACATCATGTGGATTTCTGCTTTCGGCGTGCAAAACAATTGCGTCGAGCTCATGCTTCTAATTCACCTAGTGGGCATAGTCTTTCTCATGACATGCACACTAAAGAGCCAAGCACGAAGACTCGCTTTGTTGATGGCTTCTTTGACACTTTTTCTAGTGGTGTCGGACAGCACCGTGGACATGGTTTACATAGTTTTGGTTTTGGTCCACGAGCTGCCCCGAGGCAGGATTTCCGCCGTTGTCCAAGAGGTGGACCTCGTTTTGTTCATCGAGGTACACACCCACGGCGAGGTTGTGTGAGTTTCTTTGATGCTTCTGTTGGTTCTCATCTTGGTGCTTTCAAGCAAGGCCACTGCCGTTTTTCTAGAGATGGACCTCGTTTTCCTCTTCGAGTTGTCCACTCGCGGCGTGCCTCCAAGGATGAGATTGGATCTTCTTGCATGGACCATCATTTGCATCATGCTAACTCACATAATGTTTCGACTGCTTCTGGTGGTGGTGTGTCCAAGGTTTGGGTTCCCAAGCATTTGCTCTCTAACCCTTCGGGACCCAAGACTCGGACACCTTGCCTTTCTCATGTGTAGGTACCGAGAACGCGTGTTGGAGAACATGGACTTAAGAGGTTCTGGTCTTTTGCTTCATCACATGATCGGGACACTTGATGGTTCTCCACCTCAATAATGGCCTCCAAGAGGCATGTGCTTTCATGATTGGTGCTTTCACATGTTTGGTGAGCTATCTTATACCTTCATGCTTTTACTTTCTTGATTATTCAATCTTGGCATGTTGTGCTTATCTTTGTGCTCACCTGTACCATATTGGCATGTCTTACTCTTATGATATCTTTCACCATGCCTTTACCTTGCTTGTATATCCATGTATTATATTATTGTTCATTATTTCCATGGTTATGTGAACTTTGTTTTGTCATCATGAGCTTGAGCTATCTATACATGATTTATCTTGCTCTTGTTGATTTTTGTCTTTTGTATCCACATGTTCATTTGAAATCCATGTTAGCATTCTTTATCCATGTCTTGTTCTATAACATGCTTTATGCTTACTTGGTTATTGTGATTTACTGTTAATTGTGGATGCATGAGTCTTGCCATAGCTTTCACTAGCTTGCTTTTGACTGTGTATATGATGGGTGATATGCTATGTGCTTGTTTGCTTGCTCCTATGCTTTATTGTTGATTAAGGATAGTTTGAGCTTTGTCATGTCTTGGATAGCACGTGTTTCAATTGATTTGTCTATATTCATGCTCATATCCTGAACTGTTGATTATATACTTTTATGAGCTTTGGATCATTTGCTGCTATCCTTGTTAGTTGTGTGTCTTGGTACTGTCTTCCCTAGATAATGTTTCACTAACCTAGTACCAAGGCATAGACTTTTCTGTCTCTTTGGTGTAGTCTTTTCAGTTGAGAAGAAGAACATGTGATTCATGATTTCAAGCTATTGGTTCTTCTATATTTGTGTATTCATGTTGGCTATCACTTCTTGGAGATAAAGGATTTTGAGATGAGGATGATGGGTGAGTGCAACTATCTTCTGAAGCTTTAAGGATTGGATCTTCATCTATCATGACTACATCTCACTGCCAAGCAGTGGGACTCAGGTTCGAGCTTCTATACCCTACATTTGTGTATGGTATCCCTAGTCTACCTTGCATTGCATCTGATTCGTGTCAGGTGTTGGGTTTGTTCGGTTCAGGGTAGATAGGAGGCTCTGTTCTAGCACGTGTCATTTCTAGGCACTCTTCTTATCCCATGATTTGCTAGGCTGCACTCTTCTCACAGCCTAGGTCGAGCTTGTCTCCCAATCACTAGTGTTAGCAGGTTTTTGAGTTGCCTGTAAACTTTTTAGTGTTGGTGTTTCGCTCCCTAGCTTGTTGAGTTGCTGTCCCTAGAGATCTTGTGGTATTTTGAGGTCTTTGTGCTAGTTTTTGTGGAGTCCAAGATCTTTTTGGCAGATTTCCCCTCAAAGCTTTTAGACCCAACAAGGTTTGCCACCTTGAGAAGCAAGTTATGGATAATTTATCCCTATGGGTTGGTTTGAGGGGGAGTTGGTTCTTTTCGGAACTTTCTTAGTTCTTTTCTGAACCTTTTCTGTTCATCTGAACTTTCTTTGTTCATTTGAACTTTTGTGGATCTTTTCTGATACCTTTTTCAAGTGGTATCTTCTTTGGATCTTTTTAGGCTTTTAAGTCTTTTGTGCATTTCATTGTATCATATTACATACAAATGAAAAAATCACAAAAAGATACTTGTAATATAAGCTTTACCGCTTCTTTCTTTTAATTAATGAAGCTTTGCTTATTACCCTCTTGAGCTTTGGTATTTCAAATTCTTGCTCAAGATTGTGTCTAGTTCTTTGACTTGCTAGAATTATCATGCTTTCACATGTGCAGCAATGTCTTTGCTATATGAGCTAGAACTGTTAATCAACTTGAATTGAAAACTGCAATTTGTGGATCTTTTAGCTAGTTGCACAATTAGTGATCCTTTTGTGACATTGGCCCTGTCAAAATTGCTTTGTTAGCTCTGGAATCTAGAATTGAACATCTATGAGCTTTTTGTTCCTAAGAATATAAAACAGCCTTTGTGCAAAATGAAAAATGATCTCTTTTGTGCAAAAAAAACTGATCTCACCAATTCTTTCTCATGAGACGGCTTGCCATTGTACTAGGCATGAACTCAGGGGGAGTTTTTGGATGACCTAGACCACTGTTTTAAGCTTTTGTTGCTTGGGATGGTCGTAGTGAGGCTTGAGATCTAGCACATGGCTAAGAAAATGAATTGTCAAAATTGGTTGAAGCTTAGAAAGAGGTTGTGGATGGCTCCTAGTCCAGGACCTTCTTTACTAAGATAGACCTTTTATCAACTTGAATATTCATTGCAAATGAAAAATAGTTGAAAATTTGGGCTTTTGACAAAAACTTGAGCTAAATGATTTATTTCATGAATTTTGTCTCTAAGATGGTCTTTGCTAGCTTCTGGATCTCACAATGACATTCTGATATGGCCATTATCACTTTAGGATACATGTTGTTGAACTTGCTAATTTTGAAGCATTGCTTAATTTAATCCAACAACATGTGATATATTGAGCTCATTAGTCTAGCTTTGCTATATATGTCTTAACATGATCTTGCTAGCTTTGTCGGGCTTGTTGTATCTTGAGTAATGGTAGAAATGCTAGCCTGTTCAATTGAGTAACCTCCAAAGCTTCTTTTACCTTAAAAATTGAAAAATCAAAACAAAAATGAAGCCACCCCATTGCATTTCATGCATGCTCTTTCTTTTGCTTCTTCCTTGCTTGTTCATTTGTCATCTCTGGATGAGAGGAAGGGATGATTCCTTGATGAATCCATTGTCAAAGGGGGAGAAGATATAGCGAAAATATTTTGTTAATAAAGAGCTTTTTGGTTATGGGGGAGAAGTTTTGAAAGGGGGAGAAATGGAGAAATTGAAAAATTGATGATCATAGTGAGGGGTAGCATTCATATTGCATTCTTTTGGTCTTATTGCCTTTTCTGAATTTGAATTGCAAATCTTGAAGACTCACAATGATCTAAGGTCAAATAGAACAATTGTTCTTTCATATGGACCTGAAGTGAGATTTTTGTTGATTCTCTGGAATTGGAAGCTTTCTTGCTTTCCTTTGCTGTATCTCTCTTGCTTATGCTATTCTGAAGACAGCTTGGTCATTTCCATGGCTTTTTCTTGCATATGGACCAAGTTGTGCCTTTGTGCGAAAACTACGAGTATTTTACTTTTCAAACCACAAACTTACATTTTCTGAGAGATTGCCAATGTGTTCATCAAGGGGGATATTGTGGATATCATGGGGATATGCCCATGATCTTAGGATGATGAAACAATTGGCAATGTGGCTTTTGGTTTGAAGTTTCACGCGTTTTCGACAAAGTTTCAGATCTGTCAGGTCAGCGGTGGTCTGACCGGCTTTTGTGCTGAATGTTGATATAAGTTGGTGAATTAATTTTGGGATAGGTCATATCCATATTCGTTAATGCATATGTGTTGCATGATGCATGTTTTGGCTAACGTGGGTCAAGTTGTGAAGAACTTGTTCCCGGATTCGTGTTTGCTTGTCTATTGCTGTGCAGGTGGCTTGCAGGTCAATGACGGTCAACGGCGAGGAGGATCGGGACTAAGCTTGGAGAGCTGAGGTCCAGAACGATCATGGATGCCGGGTGAGGTCATGTGACTCAAGCATGGCGCAGGATGGACAAGGATGACCGAACGGACGGTTCGGTGCGACTGGTTGGATCAAGCGGCGCGGAAGTCGTTGCAAGTGCTCAGTGGTGCCGGTGGGATCCGGACGGGAGAGACTTGACGACATGGAGCCGTTGATCGGCCTACGTGGCGGCAAAGCATTGCTTCATGATCTGTGGACTCGGTCTTTTGGAAATGATCGAGAAGGGGTATTTTGGTAATTTTACCAAATACCATCTTGGTGACCTTTTGACTAAGCCGCGGCGCGGGTCGGTGCATGGTGAAGCGGTTTAGATCAATCGACGATGAAGACGGCGCTTTGAGATGCGTGCGTATGTGTTCCGTTGATGTTGGGCCTTAACGGAAGCCCATTTGGTTCTAGGGTTAGAGGATGCCCTATTTAAGGTTTTTGGAGTGAGACATTAGGTTGTGCTGCTGGAGATTAGGGCAGCCACTAAGAGAAAAAGGGGAGCTTTTGTGTGGCGGCTTGTATGCCTGCCTGTAGTGCCCCCAATATGGCTGCCCAGAAAATGAGTGGCGGCGGCATGTATCCTGGAGTGCAGATAGAAAAAAATCTGAGTGCCCTGTTCCCTGTGTGTGGTAATGAATGAGATGCCCGTGACGGCGCCTGTTGAGCCCCGTCTTTTCCTGATGTTGCATGGAGTCTCTGTTTGCTGCTTGGTACGCTCGGGGCTGTTCGGATCTGCGACATCTTGTAGTCTGGCGATTTGGTCAAGCGAGTATTGATGCGCAGAGATAAGTTTGTTGTTCGGTTTAATCTTGATTGCTTGGTCGCAACCTTTTTGATCAAGTGTAGCGCCTGTCTTTTGCTGAAAAAATCAATCTGGTACTTTGTCCTCGGCGAGTGCTCGCGTTCGATCCCGCTTTGATTAGTCGGTTCTTGATTTTATCTTCCGCTTTCTTTGCCGCCAATTTTTTTTATGCGGATGAGCGGTTGATCTGGCGTGCTTTGTCCCCGGTAGAATTAGGAGCGCGGCGCTTGTGGTTATTTTATCGCCGCTTCTTATTCGCTTGATTGATTTCACCGGCGGTGGCGCCTGTCTTTGTGTCGTTTATTTATCGCGACTGCCGCCTGCGGAGAAAAGCCGATGTTCTTGGCGGTGGCCTCGCCGGAAAATCAGAGTCTGCGCATCCTGCAGATCCCAACATTTAGTTGCTTGAGTTTTGGCTGCCTTTTTGATCCGATTAGTTGGTCATCGCTTTAGATATTTTTATTGCTTTGTCGCTCTTGTTAATCATCGCTTATGCCCTTAAAAATCCGAACTTATAGCTACTGACTTGTTCTTCCGTGAGAAAAAGATGAAGCCGATGGCGGCTTTCGCCGCGTGAGATACTGGAGCTCTGCATGCAGAGGAAGAAATTTTTTGAGTAGCTTTGAATGCTTGTCGTTTTGATGGATGGGTCTGCATAGTATTGATTTGATGTTGATGCGTTACAATTTACGCCGTAATGAGGAACCCTGTGGATAAACCGCCAAGAGATGATCACACGCTCTAATCGCTCACGGTTTTGCCATTTTGTTCTAATTCTTCTTTTCGTGAGCGAGTGGATTTTACCAGTTCTTGGTTGAGATTTGGTTATTAGTTTTGACTGCTGTCTCTTTTTGGGTGTTTGTCGGCCTGATTGGTGTGGTTAATCCTGAGCGTGGCAGCAGCTTATTGTTCATCCATCAATTGATGTGCAACTTGTGTTAAGTGGCACTAGAATGGCTTTTGAGCAGAAGTACATGTATACTGATCTTTGCCAGATTCTAGTAGCTACGCAGGGAAGGCTTAAGGATTTCCATCCATCGTTGATGTGAATAAACTTTTGTTTATTGTTACCGTGACCTAATCTGCTTAGTCTTTTTATTAGCTTGGGCTATCATCTTGATTGACCGAATCTCTGCTTTCTTTGTGAGTGTGCGTGCGCCTTGAGATGTTTTTGGTCTTTACTTAGGGTTTGATCGGATTCAACACAGTCATCCGTACTGCTCAGATACATATCTTCATAGCTTTTATAGCTATTGGAGTGAAAGCAGTGTTGAGTCCGATCGAGGTGAAATTTAGAGAAAGCGTCTATTCACCCCCCCTCTAGTCGCCTTTCCGGTCCTACACAGCGTATGATGACTGTTTGAATCCCTTAATCAATTGGGCCCACTTGTCTGTAGGTTTAATTGATCATAAGGTGGTCGTAGCTGAGCTAGTCGTAGAAGAACTTACGACTATGAGGTAGTTGTAGCAAGACTTACGACTATGGGATAGTCGTAGCATAACTTACGACTATGAGTGTGGTCGTAGAAGAACTTACGACCACCCAGTAGGCTCTTCCCTTATAACATTAAGGGGTATACTCAAGGACCATATGACGTCATATTTACCTATAATAAGAATTATAGATAAAGGATAAAATGAGGATTATTATATCCTCGTCATCTAGCCCCCCAGCTTCAAGTGAGAGCAACTTACTTGGTAAAGGAGTTATAGATGGTCTTACGACCACGAGAGGGTCGTAGAAAGATAGTCGAAGGAAAAAATCTTCGTCATTAGTGTACTACTTTGACCGAAATATGCTTGGTCAAGGAAATTGCTTACGGCTATCAAATAGTCGAGAACATTTCTACGATCACAAGGTGGTCGAGTATGGTGATCGGAAGAAAACCTTCCGATTAACATTTCCTTTAGTTAAAAGAATCTAACCAAGGAAGTAATTTCGCTTGAGGTGTAAAAGCAAACCCGATTTTCTCGAATCGGACACGCTAGAATTTCAAACGACACCGTTAGCTCGTCTGTTGGAGCGGTTCCCAGACAAGGCAACCTTTGAATGCCACGCCCGCCCAAGGCACGCGGTTATAAATACTTACAGGGGTAAGACTTAGGGTTCACACTTTTCCCCAAATCATCCCACTGCTCATTGTTCTTGTCTTCTCCGCCACCAACTCAATCAAGAATCTCCCCTTAGAGAGAAATGGCCGAGAGTCTCCGAGGGGGCGAGTCGGAGATGGATACGGCGAAGATGCAAGCCCTTGTCAACGCCGGGAAGATTCCAGAGAGTTCTTGTGGAGTGGTTCCCAGTACAAGCGGCAAAGAATGGCCGCTCGGGGAGGATGAACAAATCCCGCCTTCCAAAGTACAGAGTGTGGTCTACGACACTGCTCACCCCTTTCTCACACTTATACTCGAGCATTTTGAGGTGGAATTGGTGAACCTTGGTCCCAATTCCATCACAATGCCGAGCGATTTGTATATCTCTCTGAGGCGATTTTGGGAATTCCAATGACCTTGAGCTCTTTCAAGATTTCTACTGGAATGGCTCGTCTGTCGAATAGCCGGAAGTTGCGATCTCGAAGCTCCATGACGGAAGTCGAGGGAGTACATTCAGATGTTCACCAGTCTTCGTGGCCGTCATGGAGGAAGAGGTGGTTTTACCGAAAGTCACCTCTGAAGACAACTTACCTTCGAGGGAAGGTCACGAAAAGAAAGCTTCCTCGATTCGATTCCCGGATATCACGGATTGCCCCTATATTCAAGCCATCAAGGATTTGAAAGCGGAGGGTTAACCGGATGGCATGTGGTGAAGGATTTCATCACACGCCGACTTAGCCCTTGAAGAAACGAGTACCTCCTATGTGGAGGTACACGGGCAAAAGACCCACCAGGACTACGAGGAGGGTAAGTAGTTTTTCGACTTAACTCTCAGTTTGGTCTTCTTCAGAATTGTCTAACGAGTATCTTTATCTGTTTTATACAGATCTTTCACAGCCAGAGATTGACGTTTGAGTCAAACTCGTTTGTGAGAAGCCCCCGCCAATGTAATGTTCCTCAAATCCTTGCGGTTTTGTCCGCAGAGGAAAAGGTTGAGCGCCTAAAGGTAATCAAAAGTTGATTTTATCCTTAGTACTTCATAGTCGTAGAAAGAACTTACGACTAGGTAGCGATCGTAGAAAATCTTACGATCAGGGACATGTCGTAGAAGAGCTTACGACTAGATACTATCATACTGGTCGTAGAAAAACTTACGACTGGTCATTGATTTTTTTTTCTGTTTTTCTTTACAGAAAGTAGGCATGGAAAACCGCCGGGACGACGAAGAGGTCGAACTGGTGACCATTGGCGCAGGGGTGACATTGGACAAGGGCTCATCTCCTCCGACGAAAAAGCGTCGACTTACAAGAGTCGCCGACAAGGGAGGACCGAGCTCAAGTTCCTTTGTTTTGACCAGGTCCTCGGCAAGGTCTGCGGCACGCACGCTCGCAACAATAGCCGAGGTCGAAATAGCTGAAGTTGAGGAGGATGAAGAACCTCTTGTGCGCAAGGCCCGTAAGGGCACGTCCACAGCAGAAGCCGAGACTGAAGCGGCTGCAGCTGAGGAGACCGAGGAGGTCGAAGAACCTCCCAGGCGTAAAGTCCACAAGGCCAAGGTACCTTTTTATTATGACAAGAAAGCTTTCACGCCGCCACTTCTAGTTTTGTCAAGCAACTAGAAAAGGAGAACTGGAAGGAATTTATGTCTTTTGTGAAGGACAACGCTGATCCAGCCGAGCCTACCATTGAGGGTAGGGCTGCTCTTAGAGTGGTCGAGACCGATCTCGCCCCTCTGAAAGTCGAGACCGAGAGATGGTCCTGTTCAAGATCCACGACCTGACGTGGTCGTGGCCGAGCCTATTCCCCAACTTGAGCTACGACCAGACGAGGTCGTAGCAAAGAAGTCGAAGAACCCTACCATCGGGAAGATGGCTTCAAAGTTTCTGATCAAATTTAGGATGCAGAGGTATGTGAAACAAGCTAAAGTGTAAGAACAACATTTACCTTTTGCTTTTCACAATTTGACTTGCTATCCTTTGTGTTTGTTTTAGCTCGACTTCTTCAATCCCCGAGGTGGCTTCTATCGAGAAGCCCATTTCCGCCTCTCCAGCGATTGGAGAGTTGACAGTGGGAGTGGTCGAAGGATCATCCTCGGCCCGGGTGGTGGAAGAAGTCGTGGCTCCCGAGGCGGTTGTCACAACCGCTGAAGTCGTAGCCATGGCCGCTGAGGTAACGGCCACAACTGCTGAGGTGGTGGCTATAACCACTCAGGTAGCGGCTACAATCACTGAAATAGCCGCCATGACCCCTGAGGTTGCAGCTACGACTACTGAGATAGCTGCCATGACCACTGAGGTGGTCGTGGGACCAGCAGGGGCAGTCGCAGAAGCCTCTGCCCAAGGTGGTGGTGTACCTGACCACCGTGCGGGAAAGGAAATTGTTGCAGACCTCCTTCCTGGTACCCAAAGAGATGCTGCAATTTCAGAATCAGAAAATGAGGAATACTTCAACTTCTGCTCTGATTTCTTTGGCCCTGCTTCCATAGTAGGGTCTTCTGCTTTAAGATCTCGCCATCGAGTCCCTCATCCCAAAGACATTCCCAATAGAGGGGACACTTTTGACAATGAGCGTCTTGAGAAGGTTTGGTGGGATCAGGTCGATAGAGTGGACAAGCTGAAGCATCCAGAGCTGGTTTACTTGATATTTGCTCGATCAACCATGAGTGTAAGTATTTAAGAATACTTATATATGTGTTCTTCCCTTGTTTCTTACTGTCTTTCCTTTTGCAGAAAGCTCTAGAGCAAATTGCCGTTGTCGGTGAATATTACCGACAACTTCTAGAGCTGCGACAGGAAAAAGAGGAACTCTGCAAACAAGCAGAGAGGTGGTAAGTCACTATTTTTCATAGTCATTTTCGACTTGACTACTTATATAGTGCTTACAGAGTTTGTCGTGGAAAAACTCATGACTAGGTACTAGTCGTAAAAGGCTTACGACCGGATGCTTAGTCGTAGGAGAACTTACGACTAGATCCATAGTCGTAGAAGAACTTACGACTGGATCAATGGTTGTAGGAGAGCTTACAACCAATTTAATAATGTTCATGTCCACTTTAACCTTTACAAAGTTAAAAGCTTACTTAAAAGACTGGTGACTCGCCGACTATCAAAAAGAGGAGTCGAGAAAGCTATGGGAAAAAGTAGAATTTCTCATGAGGAAGTTGAAAGAAGCTAACTCTCAGAACCTAAAAGGTGCAGAAAGGATAAACAAAGAAGTGCCTTGAACTTAAGACCGCTTATGTTTTTGATCTTTACTCGATCAAGCATTTCTTTTAGGAAAAGAAGATGATATAAGAAAGCTCGAAATGAAGTCCAAGATAAAACTTTGGTCATTCGCGAGATTTCTCGTATCTCCAGAGAGAAAGATGAAGAAATTACGAGGTTAAAATCCCAACGATCAGGTAAGTAACTCTTTACCTGCATTCTTTTACGAGTTCTTTCCCTTTTTTCACCCTTATTTCTTTTCTAGAAATGGACCGTGAACTGGGAAATCTCGAAAATGAGCTCAGGGATAAAACCATGATTTATGCCGAGACTGTCCGCATTGCCAAAGCAAATGCGAAGGAGATTAGATCATGGGAGAAGAAGCATGCTGAGACCGTTGCCTCCCATGAGGAAGAAATCAAGAAGTTGGATTCTCGATTAGCAGGTAAGGAAATCTTTTACCTGTGATTATTTTTGTTTTCTTTTCCTCTAGAAGTTTATTTTTGCTTGACCGGTCTTATTCTTTTTAGAGCAAGCGGTCGAAAACAAACAACTCATGAGGCTTCGACTCGCACTCCAACAGAGATGGAGACAATGAAGATTAATCTTCAAAGCAAAGGTCACGCTCTGAAACAATGTACTTGGTGAGCTACATACCGAGGAAAAGCTCCTCAAGATGATACGATGGTCGCTCACGTAAGTACAATTGGGGAACAAGTCGGGACTTTGCAAGAACTGATGACCACCCTGAAGACCAACCAAGCTGAATCGATAAAGGAGGCAGTCGAAGTTGAAGTAAGTTATGCATTGGCAAAACTTAAAGCTCATGAACCCAGCCTTAATGTTCAACCAATCGAAGCCAACTTCGACTGCACCGAAGCAGAAGCAAGTCGTCTGATTGAAGAAATGCAATCAGTTGGCCGGAAGGTTTCGGAGGAGATGCGACTGGGCTCTCCCTCTTCAGAGTAGTTTGTAACAAACCTGTGGAAAAAACAAGCTTTTGTCGATGTATTATATAATCCATCTTTTTCTTGCAAATCATCTTGTCGAGTAGTTAGTAACTCAAAAGATAATCAACGAATGAAAGACTAAGAAATGAAGTCAAATTAATAACTTTATCCTAGCCCCCGACTATTTGCTTAGTTTGTTTAGACAAAGTAAGTAAATAGTGTTAAAAATGGTTTCTGAAAACAGAGAGGTTTGGTTAACTTGTAGTTTTTTGGTCACGATTGTCATGCACTGGTTGAAAAAGTAGTAACGAATCGACATTAGGAAGTTCCTTCTGGTGGGTAGGACCACGTGCAGAGAGGAAAGTCTTTGACTAGGTGATGTCACCATCTCTGACTAGATTTGTTGGAGGAATATTTCTCCCTCCTAGACCTGGGACCCGCTTGCGCGAGACGCCAAGATACAGATCCAAGAAACGCCATATACTCTCAAAATCAGAATGCCCTCGCTTGTAATCATAGGACATAAATCCTCATAAGGGTATTTTGGTCATTTGTATAGGCTGAGGAGCCTATAAATACCCCCATGTATCCCTCCTTTGAGGGGGGGATTTTTCTAAGGCAATACATGAAAGGAACACACTAGGTGAGCCTCCGGGAGGAACCCTCGGACCCCCGTAGGCCGCCGACAGGAGTAGGGTGGTCCTCTCGGACCCCCGACCTGTATAAATCTCCGCGTCACGCGCGCTCTCGTGGACGTAGGCCCGTAGCACGGCCGACGTCCGTCCTCTCACTCACGTTTGGTTTTCACACCATCAACATTGGCACCGACCGTGGGGAGCATAGCTGATCAACAGAAGGCTATGGCTCCTACCAAGAAGTACTCCAAGTCCGCGAGGCCTCCTCTCACTTCAGAGCATAGGGAGCCCGCGGACGACCGGTCCGTTCCCCGAAGAAGCCCAAGGCATGGGTTATCTTCGGAGATCGGAGCTATTCATCCCGGGATGCATAACGCCCCGCAGATTCCCGGCTGCGAGCATCCCCACCTCCATTGCACCAAATGGACGCGTGTCGGCCCAAGGCAAGAGGCCCAAATGTTGTCAAGCCCGAGGCCATCCACCGCTCCCCGGGGCTCGACGCCGCTAATTGCAAAGCAATGGTGGAGGCAATCGCAAAGGCGGTGGTGGACTACATGATGGCCACGATCGCACTCCCAGCTGCCTTGAAGACGCCTCTCCGCCTCCCAAGACCGCCTTGAGTTCAAGTGGCCTTGACCCGGCCAAGGATTTTTTCCTGAGGAGGGCAGGGGGCATCCTCACAACCTCCCTCCACTGCCCACGCCGGGCGGTGATGAGTGGGGCTCCATCGGCCAATGCACCCACCAAACTCGGATGGGGAGGAGCTCACCTTTTCCATTGCACCATCCTGTCCGCCCGACCTCCGAGGCCCGAGTTCATACCCCACTCGAACGGCGCTCCGCGACCTCCCTCCAAGCTCCTCCGCCTTTGGGCAAATGCGCCGCACCCGAGATAGTGAGTCAACTCCCCAAAGAAGTGCTTGGGCTCCATCCTCAAGGTGCTACATGGCCGGGCGATTAGGGAGCCCGTGAGGCCAAAGTTGCTCCCGGTGCCCTCTCGGACACCTTTCAGTGTATGACCATTCCACCCGTCATGGCCCAAGTGCACTCATCAAGCGTAAGGATTCACATCAAGGAGGCTGTGGCCGAGGCGGTCAAGAGCATGTACTCTGCGGCACTAGGCGTGTCCTCGTGCCTGTCGGATCCGCTGGGAGCGCGGTCACCACCGCCACGAAGAAGAGGATGCTTTGAATCACTAATCTCCCACCGGATTGTTGCAAGTCGGCGCTGGCGCCCAACTCGCCAATGCGCCAGACCATCGCGCCACCGGCGGCCATCTAGCTCTTCCACCAGAGAGCCCCGCCACTTGCCGCCGTCGCACCGCTTCGATCACCATCACTGCACAGACGAAGGATTGGGCGCCCGTCGAGATCGGAATCCTCTCACAAGAGACATCTTCAAACTCCTTTCCACCAAGTTCCGCCACCTAACCTCGGCCTTACGATGGGGACTCGACCCCATACAATTCTTGGAAGTATACTCCACGGCGATTCGGCTAGGGAGGTGGAGAAGTAGAGATGTGCAATCGCCTCCCCGTTCCTTTCCTAATCCAACGCCCTCGGTTCTTCAACCAAAAGAAAGGCTCCATCTATTCTTGGGACCACCGAGGAAGAGTTCAACAGAATTTCCAAGGAAGCTATAAACGCCTCTATGCTCCCCAACCACTTTCTTACTTGTCAAGCAACAAAAGGGTGAATCCACAAGAGAATTTCTTAAGCGCTTTTCCAAAGTGAGAAGCCAAGTCGCAGATGCCCCAGACTCAACGGTCATAAATGCTTGCAAGGAAGGGCTGCTCCCGGGAGAACTCAATCGCGCGCTTGGGAGAGATCCCCCGAGGACGACCCATGAGCTCTTCGAGGTCGTGGAAAAATACGCCCGAGGGGAGGAAGATGACCTGGCCAAGAAGGGACTTCGCCCGCAAGATGAAAGCATCTCCCCAGGGAGGAGGTCAAAAGGCTCCTCCGGAAAGAGGGGCAAGGACCGGAGGGATCAATCCGGTGGCAGACGCGACTCAAAAGTCCTCGTCATGACCGACGCACCTCCGCAGGAGCGTGGGGGCAACTCCACCAGAGGACCCAAGAAGGAATCGGGGCCTAAAGCCCATCGAAGGGGCGCCCGTGAAGACCGCAATGAAAAAAAAAAGTGACCCAAATCAAGGAGACGGACGGACTGTGCGCCTACCACAAGATGTGGGCATGATACAAATGAGTGCCGCCAAGATGCGGCCGAAATAGCGAAGCTTCTCAAACGCGGCCCTGAGCCGCGCCACGGGTCGCCATCACGTCCCACGGTTGCAGAAGCGATGCCTCTTCAAGCAATTCCACAGCCCCCAGTACAGGCCCTTGGTGATCTACCCCCCGGGCAGCAGCCGCAGGATGCCGAGCATGAACTCCCTTTTCAAGCAACGCAAAGGCAAGTAAACGTCATAATAGGGGGCTCGGCCTCCGGGCATGCGTCAAAGCGCCAACAAAAGGAGTACGCCCAGGAGGTTAATGTCGTAGGGGTGGCTCCTCAAAGCATCCCTCCCAAGTGGGCAAATATTCCTCTTAGCTTCACAGCTGAGGATGCAAAGGGCTTAAGGTTCCCTTATGATGATGTCCTTTTACTAACCGCCACAATATCCAATTGCGAGGTCTCCCGCATCCTTGTCGACGAGGAAGCTCACAGATATACTCTATTTGCGCGCACTCAAGGAACTATGGGAGTCACGGGGATATCATCATGGCATCCTCGCGCCATCCGACGGCCTCTCACCGGTTTCGCATCAGAAAATCCATTCAACCCCTTGGGAGGATTGAGCTTCTCATGACATTCGAACACAGAGAATCACCGCGACGGAAGTCGCCAGTTCGATGTCGTTGACATCGAGTCCCCATTCAATGCTATCATGGGCAGGCAACTCTCAACCGCTTCACAAGCGGTCCATCAAAACTACCAGGCTTAAAGATACCAGTTCTCGCGGTCATCTCCGTGAGGGGCGACTCAAGACTTAGCTCGCCGCCTATACCACAAAGCAAGAATCGACTCACGTGACATCAACTTCCTCAAGACTAAGGAGTCAAACGAAGGCGCTGCCGCTTCTCTCACCGAGGAACACTAAGGACGATCCCCGGGAGATGTCATCTCAAGCCTCGCCTGAGGGGGACTCAGACAAAGTGCGACTTCTTCGCAAGACGACCATGGTCTCTTAGAGTCGGGTCGATCTCCCAAGAGAAGTGGAGAAAGAGCTCGTGAAGTTCTTAAAATCCAAAGGTCGACGTGTTCGCTTGGACACCGCCGACATGGCTTCAAGATCCTCGGGAGGTGATCCAAGATCACCGCGGTGAGACCTGGATGCCCTCCAAGAAAGCAAAAGCTTCAAAGCTCTCTTCGAGCGTGTCGTGCAATTAAAGATGAAATTGACAAGCTCTCAAGGGCCGGCCTCATTCGGGAGGTTTGGCATCCTAATGGCTAGCTAATCCTATTTTGGTAAAAAGTCTAGCGGCAAGTGGCGATGTGCATCGACTTCACCGACCTCAACAAAGCATGTCCGAAGACCATTACCCACTCCGCACAAGACGACCAACTCGCTGACTCCACCGCCGGGTGTGAGTTGATGAGTTTTTAGATGCATACTCGGTATCATCAGTCCACATGGCTAAAGAAGACGAGGAAAAACAAGCTTCATCACCCTCAGTAGGCGCTTTACGCATTTGCGCGATGCCCTTTGGGTTGAAGAATGCCGGAGCCACTTTCCAACGCCTCGCCTGTCTTCATCCTCAAGGACCGCTAGGTCGCAATGTGGAGGTTTATTTCGGATGACGCTGTCAGAAGAGCATTCAAGCTTCACGCATATTGAAGATCTCCAAGAGACATTCACCAACCTTCGCAAGTTCGGCGTCAAACTAAACCCCAAAAATGCGCTTCGGGTAAAGGAGGAAAGCTCCTAGGTTCCCGGTCTCACAAATGAGGATCGGGCTAATCTCGAAAAATTCGCAATCCTTGACATGGAACCACCCGCTTCCACCAAAGACGCCCAAATACCTCATGGGCGCGTGGGTCACGGACGCTTCTGTCACGTTCGGGCGAAAAGGGCCTCCTTCTTCAAGATTCTCCGTGAGGCTTGAAGGCTTCCTATGGACCGATGAAACCCGAAGGCCTTCAAAACCTAAAAGCCTACCTCGGCAACCCTCCACTCCTCACAAGTCCAAGACCAGAGATGTGCTACTCCTATACCTCGCCGCAACCCCGCGTCGCAGTGAGCACCATCCTAGTCAAGGAAAAAGAAGGAATTCAACACCGGTATATTATGTCAAGCAAACTCGGCAGAGCAAAGACAAGGTACACGTAAATAGAGAAAATATGCTATGCTCGCTTATGGCTTCAAGAAAGCTTCATCACTACTTTTCTCGATATTCTATCACTGCTCCAACAAGCTACCCTCAATGAGGTGATGAGGAACAAAGAGGCCCACAGAAGGATGGCAAATGGGCCACTGAGCTAGCACCTTTCTCTCAAGCTCGGGGGAGGAATTCTATCAAATCTCGATCCTTACCGATTTCAGGTCGAATGGATCTGATCCCCAATCGACCATGAAGCACCAAAGCAAGCACCCTAAACACCCCTAGCAAGCATTGGACATTATACTGATGGGTCCAAGCGCCCGCAGAGGGGTGCAAAGGCTGCCTTAGTAAGTCTTAAGGAAGGCACTTGAGTCCGCTGCCCACTTATCTTTTAACCCCACAAACAATGTGGCCGAGTATGAAGCATTACTTTGGGTCTCGCCTTGCTAAGGCAATGGGCGTCCGACACCTTCTCATCTTAGGGGATTCCAGTTGGTTGTCAATCGATGGATAAAACATATCAGTGGCTCGATCAAAAAATGGCCAAATACTTGGACAAAGTAAGGAAGATGGAATGCCACTTTGCCGGACTTGAAGCTCGTCGGATCCCCCGTGGAGATAATCACCGAAAGCGATCGCCGCTGGCTCGTCAGAGGTTCTCGTGAACCCTTCCTCCAGAAGTCTTCTTTGAAGTGTTAAAAACGCCATCAGTGGAAGAAGTGGCTAATCCTGAACTACCCCCAAAGGTCAACGAGACTTCGGTCCTCCCTCCCTCCTGGATGACTCCCATCATCAAGTGCATACAGGAGAAGAAGAGCCCGAGGATGCAATAATGGCCTTGGAGGCTACACTCCAAAGCCAAGGCTTACGCGATCATTGAAGGAAAGCTTTACAAGCGCGGAGCATCCGCCCTTCTCAAGTGTGTCACAAGAGAAGAAGGCATTTCTCTTCTCCTTGATGTGCATGAGGGCCTCTGCGGCTCTCACATTGCGCCAAGGGCAACCGCAGCCAAAGCCCTCCGTCAAGGCTTCTATTGGCCCACGATGGTGCAAGATGCCCTCGACGTCCTCAAGACATGCAAGGGGTGCCAAAGGATGGCAGCCAACCACAACGCTCCTGCTAGCCCTCTTTGCACCATACCGATCACTTGGCTGTTTGCCCGATGGGGAATGGACCTGCTCGGGCCATTCCCACCAGGCAAGGGGGCTACAAGCATGTGGTGGTATCATGGATTACTTCACCAAGTGGGTGGAGGCGAACCCTTGGCCTCCATCACATCTCGCTCCGCATGAAGTTCTTTTGAAAGAATGTTGTGTGTCGCTTGGGTTCCCAAGGAATTCACAAAGGACAACGGCACCCAATTTGATGCCTCCTCCTTCGTGGATTTCATGACTCCATTGGGACCACCCTTGCTTCAGACGGTGGCTCACCCAAAACCAACTGGCCGTGGAAAGAGCTAATGGGCTAATTCTGCAAGGCATACGACGCTGCCTCGAGGCAAGTGCCCTCAAGCGAGGAACATGGGCGGAGGAGCTCCTCGGCCCCTATAGGGATTACGCGACGACTCCTAGTCGTGCAATCGAGAACTCCGCTCGCGCTGGTGTACGGGCGTGGCCGCCCTCCCCGCCAAATCCACCACCGCTCCCTCCGAGTTGAAATGCTCTTAGGGCCATAACCTGTTAGCTTCACCCAAAATGAGGACAACCATAGGATTGAGGTGGACTTCGTTGAGGAGATCCGCGACCAAGCCCTCCTTAAGCATGCCGCTTACAGGCAGGAGGCTGCCCGGCTCTACAACAGCAGGGTGTAGGAACGTGCTTTTCTTCTTGGCGACCTTGTCCTCAAAAGGGTCACCGATCCGACGGCTCAAGGGAAGCTTCACCCCAAGTGGAAGGGCCCTACCGCTGCCTCCTCGCCTCCTAGGATCGGTGCTTACCGACTTGCTACCCTAGAAGACAATCAGCTGAAGCATGCATGGAACGCGGATAAGCTCCGCAAGTTTTACGCTTAAAACCCTCTTGTATGCCCTCCGTGGCACCTATCAAAGTGTAAACACCATCTTGCTCAATGAAATGAAGACATGAGATTCCGCACGATCCTCTATGTATGCAATTATGCTACAATTTCAGGATAGCCCCTTAACACGCCGTTTGTTAAGGCGGTCACAATTCCGGTAGTTCCTTAACACGCTGGCTTTAAGGGACATGTCTATTTTGTGTGTATGTTCCCAAATACATGCTCGCCGGCGATTGAAAAGTTTGCCTTCTAACACGTTGTTTGTTGGAAGGCCACCTCTAACACAATGTTGTCAGGAGGTTGCACCATTTCAGGAGATCGTCTAACTAGCACGCTTACAACCAATTGTAAGGACTTGCTCCTAACACGCTGCTGTTAAGGAGCTGTCCTTACCTAGTAATCTCATAAGTCTTGCTTGACCCTTCCCTTACAAAGGGTGTCACCCCCGTGGTGTGTAGGGCGCACGACCCCTGTGGTCTCCCCTAACTAAGTCCTAGGCAGCTTGGGCGTCCGCCGCCTCGCTTGGCACTTGCATCCCTTGCCGACCTGTATGCAAGTGACGGCTTGGGCCTAGCGCCCGAGTCTATGGATGTGCTAAGAATTAGTCCCCCTTCAGCCTCCAGGCTACGTGCCGAACGACCCCGGGGTCACTTCTCACCTTGCTCCAACGCAAGCAAAGGCCTACTGTGCCTAAGATGCTCACATCCCTCGGGAACATATACCTACGAGCAAAACAATAATACAAGCCAACAACATTTACAGGTTCTGAGAGGCATGCCCTCTCAGTGGGCCCAAGAGCGCTTCCCTTATTACATCTGGCGTACCAAAATCCTCACAAACAAGGCACCCACACTTTCTAGGAAGTGTTTAAACTCACATTACCTCGCCCAGCTAAGGCTGGAGCGAAAAGGGGGCCTACTTGGGGATCGAAGCGCCTCGCGACGATCATACCCTAGGCTAAACCGCCCACCCTCTGTGGGCTATCCTCATAAGGGTGGTTTCGATCGGCCAGGCGCTTGGCCCCTCCGCGCACACCGCTTATATTTGATGCCAATCACCTTCTTAAACATGCCCTGAATGGAGTATAACATCGTCATGTCATTTTCATAATAGTGATAAATGCTAATGTAACCATGCTCTTGCATGGGAGGCTGCATAAGCCCTCAGGCCTAATTCATCTACAAAAAAAGAGAGCGCTAAGCAGCCTTGCATGATATCACTACAAAGTCTAGACAAATGAGAACATGTCGGCAGCAGGTCATATGCTAGCCGGGGCCACGCTCTTCGTTCTCAGGGCAGGCACGGAGCTCTTGCGCCAAGGATGAAGCAACGCTTTCACAAACTCGCCGCAAGGGGCCTCGGCAGCTCTGCTCTCGGGACGCCTTCTCACCTCTGGGGTAAAGGAGCCGATAGGCCTCGCGACCGCCTCCTTGTCTCAATCGCCACAAGGTGGGAGATAGCAAGGGCCTCGCCAAAAAGCTGCTGTGGGCGGGGATTGACTCGTCCTTATACCGGGAGAACAGATGAACTCGCTCGCAAGGAGGGGAACCCACGCCTCGGTCGCCACCCCGATGGGACTGGGCAACCTTCACTCCCAAGCTCTCCAAGGACCTCTGAGCATTTAGGGTGATCTCTTGGAGTTCAAGAAGTAGTTCACCACGCCAGACTTAGTCACGCCCTCCTCCAAGCTCACATTCACATGTCGAATGACCTTAGCCTTCCTCCTAAACCTTCAACTTCTCCTCAAGATCTTCAAATTTTGTCTTCAAGAATCCAGCTTATCCTCTCCGCACTTTTAGCTTCTCCTCTCGGATGCCATGCTTTTCATCGTCTCGACGGGGCACTGGCCGAGCGCCGCCATCGCCTCCCAAACATCTCCTCTATGATTCGGGGCTTCATCCCTAATGATGTTAGAGATGGAAGTGGCCTACAAGGAGCATGCAAAATGCCAACAGAAGATGATTATGAAGCGGTATTGAGTAGAGCAAGGCAATAACCACAAGGGTACCGGAAGTAGAGGTTTACTAAGCAGACTCCACCGGTCCTTGAGAAGCCGAGAACTCTCCAACGCCTCGCCAGATCACAAAAGTGAGCCATGTACTTGTTGACACGCCGGTGAGACGACGGATCCAGGCCGCCGCATCATCATCATCAATAAGCGGACAACAGAGGAGGGCAATACACCGGAGGAGTGGCTCATGGCCTCATCACGATCCTCGTGCACCCAATCTCGAGGCTAGGAAGGGCCTTCTCTCTCTTGGGCTCGAGCCTTGGGCATCACATCCCTCGGCCCCCAGCCTTGTGCTCCCGCCTCTGCAACATCTCAAGTAATGTAAAACATTAGTGGGCAATAAGCAACAAATGAACAAAAAGGTAAACAAAAATTAAAATACGTCTGACCTTCATTGGCGCCGAAGAGAGAGTCGAAGGCATCACGATAATGGATAACGGGTGCCTCCGAACCACCGTGAGGAGTCGAGCCCAACTCTCCCTCCTCCATCCGCTCCTCCACCTTGCGTCCAAGGGACCCGACAGAGCTAGAGCCGGTGGAAGACGGGGAGCTAGAGCTTGAAGAAGAGGATGTGGCCTGAGAAGTCCCACGGCTCTAAGGATGCTCTCAAAGAACCCCCGCTGGGCTCAAGTGGGCATGAACACAAGAGTGATCTCCACTAGAGGTCTCTCTTCCTCTTCTCGCAAAGACGACGTCAAAGGCCTTGGGATCCCGAATCTTCTCTTACGCCAAGCATGACCCAAGGCAGAGGATGTATAGGATGCCCCGAGGGAGGTCGTGGCTGCATCAGAGCACGAGGATGGCCACCACTGCCGAGGAGGCCTCACGCCCACAAGAAAAGCTTCGCTGTCAATCGACTTTTCGAGGAGGGCCTCGGCAAAGGCTCCCTGGATCCGACACCTTGGCCTTCTTCCGCTTCGCCGGGTCAGGATAAGCTTGCCTCGGGAGGCATCATCAACTTCAAGCTATTGGCAACGCTGTTCCGCCTCGACCATCAAAGATGCCGACCTCTTCAAGAGCCTCATACTCACCACAATATCTCCCGAGAATCCAGCCGGCCTCCTCAATCGCCTCGCAGCAGTATGACCGCACAAAGTTAAACAAGATGATTCAGATTCACAAATCAAGAGTCAAGCCACAAGTAAAGAAGAAAACTAGCCAAACCAGCCCAATTTTTCTTGGAGAATGTAGAATAGTCACGCTTCTCAAGAACTGTGGGCTAGCATCCAAAAGGGTCATCTCCTCCATCAAATCCCGAACGCCGCTTTCATTGGCGACATCGATATGGCACTAATAAGCTCCCAATCAGCCCGAGAGAGGAGGAATCTCGGATAACCGCCCCGGGTTATCTTAGGTTGGTCACGGTATGGAAAGCCCTCTACCTTCAAATAAAACCACTTCTTCCCGGCAATTCCAGCTTGTACTTGGTGGCATGGATCGGATACTCACCCGTTCTCGACAATCGAGGTCAAGATGCCTAGTGGTCCAAACCTCCCGCTTGACCGCCGGAGATGGAAGAAGTGGTCAAGGTCGCAATGGTAGGCTTCAGACGCTGCCTCAACCGCCTCACACAACCACATGAACACTCTCACCCTAGCAAGGAGGTTGGGCGAGAGGTGTGAGAGCTCAACTCGTAGTGCCTCACGAGGGTCTCAATGAAGGGGTGGATAGGAAGCCCCAGCCGACCTCAAACCAAGCTTTGAGTGCAACTGTACCTTTCGGGGACAGGGCGCTGTCAGCCCCCGCCACCAGACGCCGCCCAAAGGTGAGGCGGCTCTCAGGGCCACCAACGCCGCTTTCTCCGCTTTGGTGAGTAAGGATGGCTCGACCCCACAAGAGCCTCCTTGCCGAGGATCGCCATCGAGGATCTCGACGCCCTCGCCAAGATCATCGCATGGCGATCCGCCACGGGCTACCTTAGCCCGATCCTTGTCTCCGCTTCCCTGGAAGAGACCGTGGTCCTAGCCACGGCGACGGCGAGAGGAACCTACAATGACAACAATGCAAAATTGATAAGTGTTACAAAGGAGCACCGTAGGCGATAGATTATATGGAATGTAACGATTGCAATAGATCCAACATGAAGGACATCATGCTCGCTGTAATGCATCACGCCCCCCACGTGCCTCGCACATCATCACAAACCTCACACTAGCACCAAGCATGCCCTCATGGCGCTCACAAGGCCCCGATGCCTCGCGATTGAGGCCTCATGACCCTCGCCCGAGGCCTTCACGAAACCCTCGCCTCAAGACCTCACAAAACCCATGAGGCCTTCGTGAAACCTCGCGCCCAAACCTTCATGAAGCCCCTGCTTCGGAGGCTCACAAACCCTCACGCCCGAGGCCCTCGTGAAACCCCGCCAAGGCTCAGAAACCTCGCGCCCGAGGCCCTCGCGAAACCCTCACACGAAACCTTCAGAAACCTCGCGCCCGAGGCCCTCGCAAAACCTCACGGCCGACATACCTCATGTCCGAGGTCGCTATGCCCTCACGCTCTGCGGCCTCGCCTCCCGGAAGGTTATCGCTCACCATAAACCAACAAGCCGCACGATACATACGCATAAAGCACATCCACAATTGCTGGTCGTACACACGAAAAGGAAATCTACTGCAACAACGGCGAAGGCATTTCATCGAACAGGCGGCGTGCAAAGCCGAAACAGGAAGGGCGACGGCCTGAGGCCGCTGGTGCCGGCCCAACACCAACACCCCCCGAGTATCACATCTTCCACCCGGCCACGGCGCGGCCGATGGTCGCTTCCGCCCAACTCCGGTGGCGGTTGCACGCACGCATCGCCACGCTTCCGCCGGCCAGGCACGATCGCTTCGCAGCCGCTTCGCAACGCGCACCAGCACGCGCCGCCGCCGCGACTTTCGCAGGTTAGCCACAGGCTTATCGGCCAAGAAGGTTTCCCACCGAACAATCGCGGCCGCCTCAAGACGCCCGCCTCCGCAAGACAAAATAAAGATATCACCAAAGGGAGAAACAAAGACCGCAAGAAAACGGCGCTACAAGGGTCCCAAGAAAGGCACTCGCGGTGGCGCTGGCGTTTTTCAGTTTGGCGCCAACCGGTCGGGCGGCCGTCCGGCTCGGCCGCACTAACGCTGCCGGCGCCCGAGCCAAGCTCCATGCGCGGGCGGCGCCAAGCTGGCTCCACGCATGAAGCGCGCCCGAAGTCAAGCCAAGGCCGCCGGGCGGCTTTGGACGGAGGGGGAGCCGAGGAGCAGCTCGAGCGCCCATCGGTGGAGGGAACGATGGCGGTGGCAGGCTACAACGCCAAGGCCAAGAGGTGCGGGAGAGAGAAAACAAGAAGAAGACCGCCGAGCCCATGGACTCGGGCGCAGTAGAGAAGGCAAGGACCCACCGCGCCTTCCGCCGCCTCAAGTTGGAGCTTGACTCGGTCGCCTTCTCGAGAGGATCTCCGTCCCTTAGAGAGGTTCGGCAGAATCCAGCTGTTTTAAAAGCACCGATGTAACTCCTTGAAGAGGCAGCAAAGAAGATCAACAAAGTCAGAAGCTAGCTTTTTTCAGAGCATCCAAGGCACAAGGCCGTTGGTCCTCAAATAGCCGATCAAACCCACCAGGGACTTGTTTAAAGGGGCTGTTCCAATCCGGTCTAAAGGTGGTCATCTATTTTACATAAGTCCAAGAGGGAGGTGCGCACTGCAGCATGGCTCGTCTAATCTGGTCGACAAGGAACCAGGACGATATAGTCTGCTCCTCAATAATTGTTGTCTTTTGTCGTCTTCATGTGATACTGAAGCAGTGAATTACCACCATCTTCAAAGTGTGGTGATTAAGAATTGCTCTTGCCCGATGCCACTACCTCCACTTTCTCTTGGTCCTAAATGTAAGTCGTTGATTGAGAATGTGCCATCATTTCCATGTGGGCACATATCTTACAAAGGTGGATACCAATCCATGCTTGCTCTTAAAGGGAAGAATGAACCGAGAGTTCTCAATGGAAGTTTTCATCATTTGAACATATACAATTTTGGAAGAGCTCTTTTGATAGTCTGTCCAAGCCTCATTTGGTTCTCATGGGAATGATTCCACCAATTCAACGCCTTGAAAGATCTCGACCATATATAACGTCTAAACCTACTCTCGGTGCCAATGACACCAAAGGAGCAAGAGTATGCTAAGGGCCTTCTTCCATCACTTGAGAGACTCAAATATGGTCCTGTGGTATCACCGGAAGAATCTGCCTTGTTTGCTATTACATCTACGACATCTCTCCTTCCTTAAGCTAAAAGCATGTCGACAAATCACAAGTTTGGCCGTGGCCCAACAAGAAGACCAAGGAGCTCGATTTTCCTATCCAATGGTGTGGCAACGACGGCTTGCCGCACATCCCGACCTAACTCCTTGCCATCTCTCGTGAGAATTATGCTTGGACAATCGCCCAACAGTTTAGAAAATAGACAAGGTCTCAGAGGACTTGTCACACTTGAAAAATTGGAGATATATGAGTGCTCGAGGTTCTTTTCTCGATTTAGAGTCGTAAAATGAAGATATGCATCATGTTGAAGGGACATGTCTCATTCCATCATCACTGCAAGAGCTCAAGATAGCTAGTGTGGAGTGGAAGTTCTTGTCCCTTCATGGACTCACTGCTATCGAGAGGCTATCCATTCGCCACAATGCAGCCTTAGAAGCTATTGACTTGGAATCTCTCAAGGAGTTGAAGTATGTTGAGGTCTGTGTCGCCCAAAGACTGCCATACCTCCAAGGTTTGGCGTTTGCATTCAAATTTCAGATATTGGAGGTCATTTTCACTCCGGTTTTGGAGAGCTTGGGACCTCGCATTGCAAGGAGAGGAGCAGAAGATGAGTAATCATTCCTGTGGACCTTGTCCATACGAATGACAGCTCAATTCTACCATGTCAATATGCAAACACCTAAACCACCTTCGACGGTTAGAGTTTCACCGCTTTTGCAATAAATCGAAGTGGAGCAAGAGCAGCATTTGAGCATCTCATCTCGCCAATGAGCTCCAGCTTTTAGAGTGCAAGGAGAGCTTCTCCTTACCCGCAGAACTCCATAAGCAGCCTTACATCCTCGTAAGTTAGAGCGATGGCCGTGACATAACCGGTTGTTTAGACTTTGTGTGTCAAGTATGAAGATATGTCGCCTTCGATACAACTTTTAGACACGGCTATCACCCGAGTGCTTTTGCTCGCATGCATGCTGGATGAAAGCGAGAGGACACGACCACCGTGACAAACCGAGTATTGACTTTCGTGATCAAAGGCATATTCGAGATCGCTTTTGGCATTTCCTTCAAACGCCAAGCTGCAAGGGGCTACCGTTGGAGGAATATTTCTCCTCCTAGACTGACTCATGGCTACAGACGCAAGATACAGATCCAAGAAACGCTATACTCTCAAATAATCAGAATGCCCTCGCTTGTAATCATAGGACATAAATCCTCATAAGGGTATTTTGGTCATTTGTATAGGCTGAGGAGCCTATAAATACCCCCATGTATCCCTCCTTTGAGGGGGGATTTTTCTAAGGCAATACATGAAAGGAACACACTAGGTGAGCCTCCGGGAGGAACCTCGACCTCGTGAGGTCAGCCGACAGAGTAGGGCGGTCCTCTCGACCTCCGAACTCAGATAATCTCCGCCACGCCGCTTCTCGGACGAGGGGTCTGTGAGCACGGCCGACGTCCGTCCTCTCACTCACGTTTGGTTTTCACACCATCAACAAGATTAATTAAATCGAGAACAGCAACTTGATTAAACAAACATCCAGAGGACTTCAAAAAATTTGTTCGCCCTTCTTTGGAGGACTCGATAAGTCTGTCCTGGTATCAAGAGTAGGAAACTAAATGATGCTAGGAAGTTCCTTCTAGTGGGCAGGACCACGTGCAGAGAGGAGAGACTTCGACTAGATGTGTTTCTTCCTCCGACTTAGTTGAGACTTAATCGAATACACCAAAGGCAAATGAATAAATCTAAAAGTGCACTCGCTTAGAATATTTTTCAAAAGAACTCAAGAAATAATCTAAGGTGAAAGGTAGGCTTTCAAAAATATTTCACTAAATAGAACCCGAGCTCTTTGTGTTGGCGGCAAAAGTGAGTAACGAGTCAATACTAGGAAGCTCCTTCTAGTGGGCAGGACCACATGCAGAGAGGAGAGGCTTCGACTAGGTGATGTTACTCGCCTTTCACCAAAGGTAAAGGAAACTGGGTGTTTGGAATATAGTCAAAAGATTATGAAAGCACTACTCAAAAGTAAGACAATAGAGGTAGAGAGAACTTGAGTCTTTATTGTCCGAATGATTGGTTACACATAAAACTTATGTGAATCGGGTCGATGTTCCAAGAATTCGAGAGAACTCGCCGCCTTCCATTGCCAATCGTATCAATTCTCGACGAGTAACTTCGACCACTGGTAAGGACCTTCCCACTTGGGAGAAAGTTTGTTCCGATTAGACTTGGATTGGTAGAGCCTCAATACCAAGTCACCTACAGCGAGGCTGCGAGGTTGGACCTTACGATCGTAGTATCTTCGCAGGGCTTGTTGGTAGACTGCTGAACGAATTAGGGCCTGGTTTCTCCTTTCTTCAAGTAGATTAATATCATCTCGCTCAAGTTGTTCCTGGTTGGAGTCTGTGAAAGTTTCACTGTGTTGATCAGATCTTTAGTTCCGGAGGAAGCATGGCTTCATTCAAGACTAGAAAGAATGGTGTTTCACCAGTAGCTCGATCGGTAGTCGCATTTAACAGCCCATAATACGAGGGTAGCTCTTGTACCCAAGCCCCGAGAGTTTGATGAGCTGGTCAAGACTCGAGTCTTAATTCCTCTCATTATTTGGCCGCTTGCATGTTCGACGCCCCATTACTTTGGGGATGGGCCATGTAGCATAACACAACTTGGTACTCCAACTTGTTGCAAAATTCCTGAAATTTTATGCCGAAAATTGCTTACCATTATCTGTAATTATTCGACTCTGACTCCAAATCGAGTAATTATGCATCTCATCATAAACCGCTTTTGCCGCTCGTTGTTATCACAATCCACAGTTCGCTTCAATCCATGTTGTGAACGATCAATAGCCACAAAAGGAACTCAAACCTCCCGGAGCTTTGGGGAACGGTCCTAGGATATCGAGACCCTGTGTCGCAAAAGGCCAAGATAGAGGTATTGTTTGTAATGCCTAAGCTGGTTGGTGTATTCGCCGCTATGAAACCGCATCGACACACATTTTAACCAACTCTTTAGCATCAGAAGGGTCATGGCGAAGAAAACCTTATCGAAAGGCCTTACCGACCACCGCTCAGAGGAAGCATGATTTCCACAGATGCCACCATGTATGTCGTGAAGGAGTGTTAATCCTTCGCTCATGGAATGCATCGCATGAGCACCCCTTGAGTACCTCGCTTATAGAGGACTCCTTCAACCAAAGTATACATTTTGGCTTTTCGATAAGCGATCTATCTCGAGATCGTCTTCGGGTACAGAACCCTTCTGAAGATATTCATAGATGGGTGCCATCCATGTATCCTCGTATTCTAGAGAGGTTGTCTCAATAGGAGGTGTCTCTGGTTCGTCGACCAGAGACGCGCTTCGAGTTGTTCCAAGAAGACTCCTTTTGGTACTTCAGATCGGGAAGAAGCTATTCGAGCAAGTCGGTTCTGCGAGAAAATTATCCTTTCGAGGATGAATTTTGCCTCAAACCTAAAAAATGCTTTTCTAGCTTACGACTTCCGATAAGTACCGAGACATTGTCGGGTTAGAGCACCGGTATTTTTTTCGACTTGATTCACGACTAGTTGAGAGTCTCCTCTCACGAGTAGTCGGCGAATCGAGAGCGCCACGCCAGATGCCGCCTAGCAAACCTTCAGATTCTCGCCACATTGTTAGTGGCCCGAAAGTTTAATTGTATGGCATACTTTAAGGTCTCTCCTTAGGAGATACCAGACCACCCCAGCCCCGAGCCACTTAAAGTAAGCGACCCGTCAGTACATCGCCCAATCGATCGTGGGAATCAGATCGGGATCCCGAACAGTTCAGATTTGTCCATTCGCGACAAAGTCCGCCAAGATCTCGATTTAACGGTTGCTCGACACAAAATGGATGTCGAACTCCCCAAGTTTGATCGACCATTTTGCCATGCGCCCCGCTTGTTTCCCTATTCTCGAGGATCGCTTCCTAAGGGAAACTCGACAAGACAATAGTTTGTGCGCTCGAAAATAATGCCAGCTTTCTCGAAGACATGAGGAGGGCATATAGAAGCTTTTGGACCTGAGGGTAACGCCTTAGGCCCGTAAAACTTCACTCACGTAGTAAATCGGTCGCTGTATGCCACGCTCTACGACCAAGATCGCGCTTCTCGCCTGGGCGTGGCAGCTAGGTAAATTAAGAGCGCTTTCTTCGCTTCGAGAGACCGTAATAGGAGCACTCAGAAGGTACCTCTTGACATCCTCAAAGGCAGCGCTTGCTTCTTTCGACCACTCAAAACCTTCGTGTTTCCTTAGAAGTTTAAAGAAAGGTAGTCCTTTTCTCCCGACAGGCGATGAAACGACTTAAAGCCGCCATGCACCCAAAGTGAGTTTCTCGAACTTCTTTCCTTGTGGTTGGAGGGCGATTTGGAGAATGGCCTTGATCTTTTGATTTACTTGATTCCTCGTATAGATACTAGGAATCCAAGTAATTTTCTCAAGAGATTCGTAACACACACTTCTCGTGATTGAGTTTTAAGCGATGTTTTCTCGAGATTGTCGAATGTTTCTTGCGTGTCAAGAATATGATTAAGTCTCTTGATGCTTTTAACAACTAGATCATCAACATAGGCCTCTAGATTTCGCCTAATTGAGATGAAAAATTTGCTTGCATGAAGCGTTGAAAAGAAGCGCCGCATTTTTAGACCAAATGGCATTTTGACATAGCAAAATATACCAAATAGTGTAATAAATGCGTCTTTCCTTCATCGCCTAGACACATATTGATCTGGTGGTATCCGCAATATGCATCTAAAAACTTAACATTTCACAACCTGCAGAGAATCAACCAATTGATCGACACGAGGTAAAGGAAAATCATCTTTTGGACAAGCTTTATTAAGATCAAGAAAGTCTCACGCATACGCCATTTGCCGCTTGACTTTCTAACCATTACAGGTTAGCCAACCACTGGGTAGTTGACCTCTTATAAAGCCCGCTTAAGTAGCTTATCCAATTCGATTTAATAGCATCTCGCCGATCGGGGCAAATCTTCGTAATTTTTGTTTTACGGTACTTTGTCGCCGTAGCTAGCCTATGCTCGATCACCTCCCCGGGACTCCGGGCATGTCTGGATGCTTGCCACACGAAGACATCTGCGTTAGCTCGGAGGAAGGCGACGAGGCGCCTTCCTACTTGGGGTCGGAAGTATCCTCGATGCGAACAGCCTTCGAGGGCTCCCTCAAGGCCCGTGAGGAACCTCTTTGACTTTGTCGCTCGCTTTGGTGCAGTTTTTAGGCTTCAACTTGCTAGTCGACGGTCGACTTTCTTCTCGAGTTGGTATTTGTCCAACCATCTCGAGAGATCGACGGTCGCAGGTATGCGCCATCTTCTTGTCACAATGGATTGTGATTACTCCTTTGGGACCTGACATCTTAATACATTGATATCCATAATGAGTAGCCATTAGGAATTTTGCCAAAGTTGGTCGTCCGAGTATGGCGTTATATGCCGTATCGAAATCGACCACATCAAAGGAGATTTTCTCTGTCCTGAAATTAGTTGGTGAACCAAATGTTAAAGGAAGAGAAACTTGGCCAATTGGTTTGGCCGAAGATCCCGGTACGATTCCATGGAAAGAGTATCGTACTGGTCTTACCTTGGTCCTGGGTACTTGCATGTCATCCAGGGCACTCGTAAACAAAATGTTTAACGAGCTGCCACCATCAACCAAAACTCGATTGACCCGACAATTGTTGATGGTGGGTTCGACCACGATTGGATATCGACTGGTCGAGTCGAAGGAATCGGCGATCACCCTTCTCGAAAAGATGGTGACTTCCACCACTTCGTAATTTATTGACGAGAGGAGGATCTATGGAGTTTACCTCACGCTCGCAGTTCTTTAAGTCGCCGCTTTGATTCATATGCCGATGATCCCCGTAGATGTGCTCGACGGTGTGTTGCGGATCTTGAACGGCATCTCCTCCTCGTCATCTAATGACTTATGACCACTCGCTTGCCCTACCCGCCGAGAGTGGAAAGTGGTCCTTGTCGCTGTAGTAGTCTTCAAGCTTTCGTTGAAGACCCGTAGAGTTCTTGAAGGTCATGTCCTTCCTTTTATGGAAAGGACACCACCTCGGCTTATCATTTTTCCGATCGGGTGCTTACCTTTGCCTCGGTCGAGTGCGGCTTGAGGTGCGTGGTTTTTATCATTCACGTACCAAAACCTCCTTGAACTAGCGGCTTGGAGTTTTTGACCCTTCGCCTTGTTCTTGGACTTTTTGCTTTCTTATCTTTCTTCTTACTAATGTCACCGCTCTCGAGAGGTATTGTCTTCTCGATCTATTGTGTTGTTCCACTCGACCGCCTCGAGAGCGCTTGCATATCGATCACCATCTCAAAGAGTTCAACGACGTAGTAGGAGGATTCAAAGCAATGTCTTCGTTATCCTTCATCATGGACTCCTTGCTTGAAAGCCCCGATGACAGATGAATCGAAACTTCCTGAATTGAGTTACTGAACTGACTAAAGCGCTTGATGAATTGGCGCAAGGTCTCGTTGTCGCTCGTCTCATCCGTGCAAGTCGCCCTCCTTCCCGGCGATTGTAAGTGCCTTGGAAATTTACCAATAGAAGGTCGCAGAGGTGTTGCCAAGAGTAGATCGACTCGAGTGGTTGGTTCAAGAACCACGATCGAGTAGATCCTTCGAAACCAATCGCTGGAAGGTAATTTGCCATTATATGCTCTCCTCCTGCCGCCGCTTCTGACAAATTGCAGTAGATTTGAAGGAATTCGATGGGATTTTGGGAACCATCAAACTTCTCCATGTTCACCGGTCGAAAACGAGGTGGCCAATAACTTCGAGATCAAAGAGAATGCCCGACATCCAAGAATGACTTCTTGACGCCTCCTTTACAGAAAGAAGGGTTGATATCATCGTGGTCGACTCGACGATACCCGAGAATAAAGTTGACCGCACCTATGATAGATCTCGATCCCACGAGGGAATACTCCTCGTAGTTCATCTCTTCGCAGATTCCCATGTCGGAATGGAGAGATCACCTCTCAGGGGTTTGTCGATCATCGACCGCTCGAAAGATATTTCTCCGAGTAGGAGATCGATGCGACTTCATCACAAGCGCCGATTCCTCCATGGTGATATGTTCGATCGACCGGTAGCCGGAAGTCAGACATTATGACTTCTGAATGATGTCGGCGAGGTGCTTCCAAACCTTGCCATCGTGTTCGAAGTTTTGTGCGATCTCTTCAACGAAGAGGTCGTAGCCTGGCGCTCGGGCTAGCTCTTGAGTTGGATTCTCGAGCAAGTCATTGATGTACTGGAGTTCTCGAGCTTCCTCTGATTGATATTGGATGCACCCAGGCAAATTCTTCTGGGCTTCAATTTTCTTCCGTCGAATAGCCTCAAGAGCTTCCATGTCGGACTCTTGAAACTGCCTCAATGGAGTGCGAGAATGTCAAGGATTTCCCACGCGTTCATGAAGGTGTTGATCGTGTCCGCCAGCGGTGGTGTCCTTGCCAATGTCACGAGGGGACGCAGTGCGTGATCTTCGGGGAGGGTCTCCATCTCGGTCTCTAGAAGAGTGACCTTGATCCGAGGGAAGGACGAAGACCTCCCGTTGATGATTCTCACTTGCGCTCGAGGCCTCCCCGCTTGAGGAGTCGCCGAGACACCATCCGGCGACTTGGAGTAATCCTCCGTAGGGGAAGTCCGGGTTATAACCGTCTCTGTCGGCAGGTGTGATCTGCGGAGAGATGGTCGAATTTGTAGGAAAAGCATGCTTGATCCCGCTCTCTCTAGCGTTATCCGGAGAGAGAGGATCACCAGATGCTGGTGAAGTCCCAGAATTGTGGCTTCCAGAGTTTGCCTCACCAAGTCGGACCGCCTTAGGGGGACTCGGACACTTCGAGGAAAAACTCTCGTCGTGTTGTGAGTCCACTGGTGTGGTCCTGGTCGATTGACCCTTGTCCTTTGAGAGGGTAGATTCTCTCTTGGGCATCGTCGTGGGGATAAGGATCCTCCTCAACTCCACCAGAAAGATTGTCTCTCGGATCTGCGGAAGATCAACGGAGGCAAGCGGTACCATCGGATGAGTCATCACTCGGCTCAGAATCGAAACCGCATCCATGTCGACATCTCACAGAATCTGCCAAGTCGAACCAGTTCTCCTCGCTCCATTCTCCTACCATGAGTGCATGAGATTTGGAAAACAGAGAGTATGTTGACAAGAGATTACCGAAGATCCCCACGGACGGTGCCAAGCTGCTTGTGTTTTAGAACCGAACTTACGTAAAGATTGTTTGATTCGGGGTCTCCTAGAATGGAATCACGCAGAGATTGACACGGGATTTTTATACTGAGTTCGAGACCTTCTCCGGAGAGAATAACAACCCTACTCCTGTGTGTGTATGGTATTGAGTGTATGCTGAACAATCAGGAGAAAAAGCTAAGACTATTACAGATGATAGTGCTAAACTGTCTTCCTAATGGCCCGATTTGATCTCGCTTCTTTCCTTCTCGATTGCCGCCTTTATATAGTACGTGAAGGAGCGGCGGTTTCTCAGTGAAGTGGCGCCATCACATCCTCGTAACAGGCGACGTTGGTAGTAATCACCGAGTATTAACTCCTCCACGCCGCCTAACACTATATACCGTAGATAATGGAGCATTACGTGCTATTACTTCAGCAGAGTAACAAACAGATGATGATTGTTTGAATCCCTTAATCAATTGGACCCACTTGTCTCAGTAGGTTTAATTGATCATAAGGTGGTCATAAATGACCTAGTCGAGAAGAACTTACGATTATGAGGTAGTCGTAGCAAGACTTACGACTATGGGGGTAGTCGTAGCATAACTTACGACTATGGGTGTGGTCGTAGAAGAACTTACGACCACCCAGTAGGCTCTTCCCTTATAATATTAAGGGGTATACTCAGGGACCATATGACGTCATATTTACCTATAATAAGAATTATAGATAAAGGATAAAATGAGGATTATTATATCCTCGTCAAGGGGAGGCATGGGGAGGCTCGGAGCTCCTTTTATAGCCGGTGAGAGGGCAAAGGAGCTGTTGAGAAGGTCATGGTGCTGCACAGTCCCAGGGAGCTAGCGGCATGGGTGCTCTGCACGGCAACGACTTGTGCGCCCCGGGCAGGTGGGAGTGGCAGGGGTGAGGCGACGCGGGTGTGCGTGCGCAAGCGCAGCGCGCGGGTGCTAACGTGGGAGCGGGCTAGAGATGCGACGGGGCAGGGAGCAGGTGCGGTGGCCATGGCGCGCTAGAGCGAGCACGGCTGGAGTAGGTGGGCGGTCCGGTTGACGAGACTGGATGAGGCAGGGGAGGGCGCCGGAGTCAAAGTAGGTTGGGCAGCGCAGTCGCTCGTGCAGCAGGTGGGAGCAGCAAATCGAAGGGATGGGACGGCGTGGCGACATCAGTGGGCCAAAGTAAGTGGCGTAGGTGAGGGCGCTGACGAGGGAAGAAGGGGGTAGGGGGAGGAGCTAGGCCAGGCTGGGCCGAAAGAGGGGAGGTGGGCCGGGGAAAAAGGCCAAGAAGGAATGGGCTAAGCCCAGGAGGAAGGATGGGCTGGCCCAAGAGGGAGGGAAAGTGGGCTGAGCCCAAGGAGAGGGGATTTGAATTTGAGCTAATATTCAAATTCAAAACTGAAACCAAAATTTGAACAGGGGTAGAAGCTTGAGATTTTGGAAATACAACTTAAGTTGAAATAAGTTTTTGAAATCAACTGACAAAAGCAATTACTAATTACATTTCGAAAATGGACTGTTACATCGGTGCCTGAACCACAACTGGCTGGTCAGACGGCCGCCTATGGCCGATCTGACCGCAGACCAGTCGGTCTAAGCATCACCCTGGCCGTTCAGACTAGCCACCGATCTGACTGTCAACTAGTGGTCGGTCAAACTGCCCAGGGACTTAGCCAAGTTTTTACTCCGAAAAATCTGCACCTCTCTGAAAATTTCAAATTTTATCTAGTTTCGGCTCAAAACTCCAAATCCAATAAGACCAAGTGCAAATGCATCATCTTACCTTCCTTCACACGCTATTTTTGGTTGATTGTCAAAATTCACATTTTCATTTTGGCCGGTCAGACCGTCAGCCTCTCAGCTGGTGTGCCACACATGGTCGGTCATACCGCCGGCATAGGCCGATTAGACCATCACCAAGGTCGATCTGACCAACTATGACCTGACATAATTATGAAGGTTGCCGAAAACGATGATTTCTCTAAACATCTCGACACTACTGCCAATTATTCAGCATACTGAAATTAGGGGCATATCTCCGTGACAGCCACGGAAAAGTCCAGAATAATTGGACAGAGATTTGTCGTTTTCGTGTGTGTGGGGCACAGTGGCAGGCAGTGACGCCGACTATATTTGCGCTCAGGCCTCAGTGTGCGTGCATGCATAGCCGTGTCACGCACACGCCGTGAAGCTGGAATGAAGCACCCGTTGTTTGGTTACTCGTGGGCGTATCATCCGTGTCGATCTATTCCTGGGACGATGGTTCCCTGTCACGAGTCATGACCGTTCGCTGTTATTCATATACCAAATAGCAAACGGGTAGTTTGCCTTTCTGGTTCATCTGCAGTGCACGGAAAAGCAAGCGAGGAAGAACGCGAAGCCAATCCCAGTGGGGATTGCATTCTTCCACCAACACCGGAGAAACTACGACTCTACGAGGAGGTCCAGCCGTCTAAGAGACTAAATGATATCTACTAATTCGCTATTTGCATATACATTTTCAAGCAAATTTAAAGCTGCGCCGATCGAGTTATTTTGGACTTGTGATGACTGAAAATTCGAATGCTTTGCTAGCTTGATCTTACGGCGTGGTTGTGACCATAATCTCATCTTGGTCGCGGAAGGTGTGCCTAACTAGTGCAAACAGGAGAGTAAGCAAACATATATATTTTTTGTTTCTTAGGAGCTTTCTTAGGAGCTGGAGCTACGTATATTTGATTTTAAGAAGAGCCGGCACTTGGACCCATAACCTAAACATTATAACTATATGCTCTACTTGACACGGGCTAACGTCTACTTGACGCGCAGGTTGCCCGATCTTCACGCTACAGCAGCAGCAAGAAAGATAGCTCGGCTGAATTGCGCTAGATCACCAAGAACACTGAAGTAGAGGCAATCAACCGAGCCCTCTACACCGTGATCAATAGATGTATCACGAACTGGAAGAATGGATCGTATAGATTCCGTGGGCAATTTCGAGCACCATCATGGCAATTTTCTGTATTTTCTCAATGCAAAAACATTGTACCCCTTACATGGCCGAACCCCTTGGGGTTGTATTCCCCTAGACTCACGCACACCTGGCCTTAGGCCCACACAGACTCGAGGTAATCTCGTACTAGGACTGAAAGGGTCGAAATAAATCGATGGTACACACATGTACAGGTGCATGCACACGTACGTACAAAAATAGCCCAACTCAGAAAAATAAACAAAGAAAGAACTTGGAAATAAATCTGCGTGCGATTCTCTTTCAATCCGACTCCATGCTGATTTGGAAATCGATTCATATACTGATTTGCACGGGAACTGACGTAAACTATTCTTTCTGGCTTTTGTTTCTAGTTCTCTCCTTGTGCACGCCATGTTCCGGTCGGCGACGCACTAGTCAGCTCTTGGCCGGCCACCCTCACCGCCCTCTTGGCCGCCCCTTTCTTCTCCGACCTAGTGATAATAGGTGTCTCTTACCTCAGCAAACAAATGAAGGTGGCTTCATACACCAAACATGAAGCCGTCGTTGTGGGACTTTACTATACGTCATGTTACTCGTGTAGCCGAGACACATGTTTACTATCACTTGTAACCAACGAATTTTTTTTATTTAATCCTTTTTTTATTAATATTTAAAAGTTAACCCCTCGCGAACTTTATTTTCAATTCTGACCCCTTTGGTTATGCCACCATCCATAGTGTGACAAAATCATGCTGTCACGTCACCACCCGTGACGTGACCAAACGTGCCACGTAAGCCCTCGGTCGCGCGCCGCGCCAGCGTAGAGGGCTTGCGTGGCATCTGTCACGCTGGAACTCATGGCGTGACTAGTTATGTGGTCACGCCAGCTTGCATGGCGTGACAGTGAAGGACTTAAGAGTTTCGGTGCCGTTAGTTTTTCATGTTTCCCCGTCTCCCCGTCTCCCCATCTCCCCCGTACACCTCTCTACCTCCCGCCGCCTGCTCTCCTCCCGCCGCCGAAGTACCTCCCGCCGCCGGCCCGCCCTCCGCTGCCATCCGCCCTCCCCCGCCAGCCCTCATCCTCCTCTGCGCCTGGTGCTGCCGGCTTCCTCCCCTGTGCCCGGCCTCCACCTCGACGGTCGGCTCCCTCGTCGTCCGCCCTCACCAGCCGGCCGCCTCCCCTGAGAGCTCAAGGTTGATTCTTCCCTCTAGATCCCATCCTCCTCCACTCATTTTTGCAGCAAGTATTGAATATACAAATCACTGCAGATTTGGGGATCAAGGAGTAGTTGATTGGGAGCACAAGGGAAGCAAGAACGAAGAAGTCTCACATTTTGCATTTTCGGCTAGATCAAGGTGTGCATTCCTTTGCATCTTATTTATCACTTCTTTGATGCATATGTATTTAAATGTTGTGTAGTGGATGAGTTCTTGAATGGATGATATATATGTTGCCATGAAAAATAGCATGCATATGTTGTACATGAAAAATGCTCTCAGATTTAGTTCATCATTGACCTAGTTGCTTGGATCTTTACGTAGTATCATATCCTTATCAGTTGCCATGTATTCATTTAGCACACTAGTTTGTTGTGATCTAATGATCTTATCAAGTGTAGCTCTTTTGATCTGCATGTATGTATGTGTAATCGTGAAGTGTATGCATCTATGTGCAATCTGCCTCATTTATGGTGTTCACAAAGATGTAATTTTTTGCTAGCAGGATTGCTCATCAATAATAGTGTTTATGATTGTTTTCATGTGGCGAAATATGAATCCATGTCCGCCATAAAATTTGCTAATTCTCCTTATTAACTAATTATATACTTAGTTAGTTTGTTCTTGTGCACTTAATGAATTCACCCAACCCTAGTTATGTCTTAACAATTCATACTATGACCTTTAAGCAGACGAGATTTCTTTGCACTATGCTTGGCAATTCAACATATTGTACAATATATAATAACAAAGAAGCATTACCAAATTTTACTCACGAACATTACTAGAATTAATGAATATATAGTAAATATGAAGATGCCTTTTGGAGTACCTCACCATATTGATTTTGGTCTACAAGAACCTTCTAATAACTATTTCGCTTTTGATCAAAGAAATTATAAGTAACTAGCAAAAGATAAGGTCAAGATCCTCAAAAGCGAAATAATCTAGCAAAGATGCATGTTACCTTCGCTTGTTAGCACTAAATCTAAACTTCCTGTACATCTGAATTATCTCCTTTTTCTTTTGAAGAGAAGACATCCGAATTATCTCATTCTATTGTTTATGCGCAGTCCATTCTAGTGCTAATTATTTGGAATTTCAGAATGACCGTTGTATGTTCTACAAAAGTACAATTTTGAATACATATTCCTACTCCAGTGGTGGGTCTAGAACTTCTTGTATGTGGGGATCAAACATAAAACTATAAATTTATGTTGTGTTAGTCCCTTTAAATTTCATGAACTTTTCAAATTTTAATGAGAATCGGATCGCTACGCAAAAAGCTATTGGGTCTTGATCCTACAGCTTTTGCATAAACCCACCACTATTCCTAGTGAAACTTTCTTAGGTGATGTTCTGGTTAGAAACAATTTAGCCAATTAAAGAAATCAAATATAGACCGAAGGTGAAACAATATGACTTATATCTTTTCTGCATATAAGATTTCCTGAACGAGTGGTTCGTGGCACTTCGAGCGTGTAGCTCTGGTGTACCCAGGAGCGAAGTCCTGGGCGTACTCAGGAATAAGCCCTGAGCGGTCCCAAACACGTGGTTTGGGCGGTCTCGAGAACGAGATCTCGAGTGTACCTAGGCACGTGATCCAGGGTAGTGTAGGTCGCACTCAGAGGCAAGCTCTGAGCGGTCCCAAACACGTGGTTTGGACGGTCTTGAAAACGGGATCTCAAGTGTGACTAGCACGAGAGACTCAAGTAGTGTAGGTTTTGGATCTTTTTGCATCACCTTGTTGCTTGATGTTATTTGTCCACTGTGTATGGCCTAACACACCTCAATTCGTTGTGAAACGACCCGTCAATTATGCATATGTTTGTACCGTCAAACTGCTCGCATGTCTTAGAAAACTGAGCTTTTGTTATGTCCAATGTTGATTGTGATATTTCGTACTTGCGGTATTTCGTTCATATGGCATGCAGTACTGACTTTGCAATATTTTGTTGGATGTAGATGGACAAAGTTGTACGTGTATTTACTGGTGGGGCCATTAGCCAAACTGGACGTTCTGTCGACTTCGGCGGCATGAAAGCGACCGTCCTTTTGTTTCGTAAATCACTGGACTTTAAAACTCTTGTGAGTAGGATTAAGTCAACCTTTGGATGGGATGAGCCTGGGGTCATTGTCGGAATGCAAGGACGATATGTAGGGCTGGGTTCTAAGGTGCACGCCTTGTTGGTGTCAATCCTATCCGGTGATGATTGGGACATGTACAAGAAAATTGTGCTCGCATCTCAGGTCTGGTTGTTGGAGGTGGATGTGAAGAGGACAATCGTTGTTGAGGATTTGCCAGACAATTTGAATGTGATGAATGGCAACACGGAGGAACTAGACCCCGCTGCCGATCATTCGCGAGCCCCCCAATGGAAGAGCGACCTTCCGAAGAGTTCGTTAGCGTGAGTCGTAGCAACCATGGCCCCTCACAGGATCTGCTCAGATCTTCCCGCAACGTGTTATTGACCTCTGTGGATCGATTTCAACGGCGCTGTAATGAACAACGAGCTTGAGGAGGAGTTGTTTCGCGGTGGAACAACTCGTGAAGTGGAGCCTGACGAAGGATGGAGCTCAACCGAAGACGAGGCTCCCGCACCTCTTTTCTCCTCAGAGGAAGGCAGAGTTCTTCGCAGTGTAATGGGTGAGGTCCCGTCGGTGCATTCTTTTGATGATGCATCCCAGGTAAAAGGATGGTGTTATATTTGGTTACGTAGAGAGGTCTCTATTTTCAAGTTGTAGATTGTTAAATGTTACATGTACATGGTGTTATGCATCATTGTATCTTCAATTGTTTTTGATCTTTCAAAAGAAAGTCCCTTTGTTATCATCTTACCACAGGTTCTAAATCTATAAATCCAAATGGGATAACTGTCATAATTTACAAACAAACTGGAAGTAGCCCCTGTCACGCCAATCTGGCTGGCGTGATACAACACTACTGTCACGCCATTCGTAATGGCGTGACAAAGGGTACGTTCGGACTGTCCGAACGTCTCCGTCTGTTTGGACCGTCCGATTGGAATCGGACGGTCTGAACGTCTCCTCCGCATCGGGCTCTGTCATGCCAAATACAAAGGCGTGACAAGGGAGACTTGTCACGCCACACATGCCACGCAAGCTCCACGCTGGCACGGCGCGCGGGTGAGGGCCTGCGTGGCAGCTTTGGCCACGTTGCCCTGGGTGGCGTGACAGTGTTCTTTTCTCACGCTATGGTAGGTGGCATGACCAAAAGGGTCAGAATTGGAAATAAAGTTCGCGAGATGTTAACTTTAAAATAAAATTAAAAAAAAGATTAAAATAAAAAAATTCGTAACCAACACACTCAATGCTCACTGTAAGCATACCAGACTTTAGGGCTAGTTGCTGTTGTCGTGTTGGTATGGAAGCAATGTAAGTATTTAAACATGATCTTTTCTAATTCTAGCAAAATATTGAAAAGGCATCTTTGAAAAGGACATTGCCACTACTACAAAATAGGCAATAGTAAACGCCTCATCATAGATGGTTCAAAAGGAACCGTCTGTGTTGGGTCTGTCGGGACCAGAAATTTGCACTACGAGCCTATCACAGACGGTTCTTATTAAGAACCGTCTATGATACGTACCTATCACATACGGTTTTTTAATAGAACACTCTATGAATTATCATAGACGGTTCTATTAATGAACCATCTGTGATAATGATGGTATCATTGACGGTTCTCAACAAAGACCGTCTGTGAATTATCACAGACAGTTCTATTAAAAAACCGTCTGTGATACGTTCCACTTCTTTTTTTTATAGAGACCGGGCTATTCGGACCGTCTGATAGGAATCGGACGGTCCCGATTGGAGGAGACGTTCGGACCATCTGAACGTCTCCTCCGATCGGGACCGTCCGATTCCGATCAAACGGTCCGAACAGACCCGGGATCTACAAAATAGCAAACAAATTCATAAAATCCTGAAATAATTCAAGAGGTTCCTGCGATGTGCTAATACTCAAATAAAATTTGAAACCTCACTTTTCAAGTGTTATTTGTTTAACTAAATTCAAACCTCTTAGGTTGTTGAATAGAGTTTGAATAGAGGTCCAATTTTTTTTACACTAGAAAATGCTTATAATTTTGGATTTATAATTTTATTTGAGTATTAACACATCCCAGGAACCTCCTTGAATTATTTCAGGATTTTATGATTTTTTTTGCTATTTTATAGATCCTAGAGTGCATTCGAGGCAGTTCGATCGAATCGACGGTCGATTGGAGGAGACGTTGGACGGTCCAACGCTCCTCCAATCGACCGTCCGATTCCGATTGACGGTCTGAACAACCCGAGCTTTATAAAATGAGCAGTGGAACGTGTCACAGACGGTTCTATTTTGAAACCGTCTGTGATACATAATGACAGATGGTTCCAAAATAGAACCATCTGTGATAATCCCTGGTATCACAAACGGTTCTATTATGGAACCGTCAGTGATTATGTATCACGGACGGTTCCATAATAGAACCATCTATGATAGGCTTTATAAATAATTGGACCCGACAGACCCCCTGCCCATTCCAATTTGAACCGCCACCCAGGTCCTCCCCCATTGCGCTGTCGACAGAGAGGAGAAGGAAGGGAAGGAAGGAGGAAGGGAGGAGAATGTAACACCCTAACCCAACATGAGCCTGGAATGCTACTAACTAACATTGTATCCATTTAAAACTAAGACATCTTACTGAATTTCGGCAGAACCTCCTTTATATAGTTAACTATACCGGAGGTCCCAACAGTCAATTATAACATAATTAAACAATCCAACATCCAGCATAATCAAAAGACATCCAAAATTATGCTAATCATCACTATATCATCCATAGCATGCTAAACAACTAAAGTATAATCCAAAGAGCATCCATAATCCTCTAATCAACTCTATTACAATTTTATTCCAAGCAAGGGAGAAATCATAAAGAAATTCTTTAAGTAACATAATCAACTACTAAATTATCATTCTATCAATTCAAATGTGAGTAGTTCGTGCCATTGTGCAACCACTCTAAGTTTTATTGTCTCCCATGCATGCCGTTCTTGTAAAGGGTATCTAAAAACACAACAACAACATGAGTGAGTCCAAAGACTCAGCAAGTACAATAAATGGCAACAATAGTATAAACAACTGTATTCATTAACAACCATCCACAAATATCTATAACAACCATGTTTATGTTCATGCTATGCAAGATGCTCAAATGCACTTTCTTTTCTCTTTCTCTTTTGCATTTTACCGGTAATGCAGAGCATGCATCCGTCGATGCATACTCATGCCTATGCCATCTCGCACAGGGACTATTACCCATACTCCACAAGTATGGGGACCTAAGCCCACACTCCACGAGTGTGGGGACCATAAGCCCATCATATTCATGACGGGGACCTCAATAAATGCTTGGTCACCACATGACCAAGTCTTCAATATGTCAGTATGATGCATATGAACAAAACCTTAAACCATCATAATCATGCATTCACATCAACATCACATATGAATAAACTTACTCATACTTCTAGCATTCATGATCATAGACATTCATAATATTCTAGCAACCATGAACAACACATATGCTCACAATACTAGCAAACAGGATCATTCACTCATAATAAATCTAACAATCAAAGTACTTGCCTGAACCGTACGAGAACGGAGGACGTGAAGAGGGCACTGCCCCCGGGACCAATCCCCCACCTGAATTTATTTAAAGTACACTAAGATAATAATACTGGACAAAACAAATCTAGAAGCAATTACGAAATTGCTACGTTCTCTAGCGCAAACCCGACTCCCAAAATTTTAAACTGTCGTCTATTCCCTTAACAGACTGTCACATTCTAAAATCCATAAATTTTTTATCCGAGATCCAAATGACACGTTCTTAGACTTTCTGGAAATCTTATCAAATACCCCACCTAAACCTATTTGGTGAGACTTCCAGATTCAGCCATCTAACACCCTTACTAAACTGATTAACAGAGTAACTATTTCACGTCAGGGTTTCTGGACAGCGACCTTAAAACCATCATAACTTTCAGTATATTTATTAAAATCTCATGATCTTTAGCTTTCTGGAAAGCTAAGCCAATTATCTACATATTTTGTTATAGTGAGATCTCCTAAATATTCCATTAACTATTCTCTACAGTTCAATTACCATTAACTATCAGGAATACTACAGGATTGCAGAACAACAGCGCTAAACAATTCATAACTTTTGAACCGCTTGTCCAAACGACGTGATCTAGTACTTTACAGAAAGGTATCGACGTCATCTACAATTCTCTAGGAGGCGTCTGGGACATATTATGCAGTTAAACTTCTCAAAAACGTCGGCCGACCCTATCTATCCTAAATAGATCTAATACCGACATTGCCTAACTACTCAAATATACTACTAAATGAATGGGGATTGAGATTACCCTTGAAGAACCCACTGTCGAACGCGAACACCAGCCTGCGATCCCTCCTCTCCTTTCCTTTCCTCCCCTTCTTTTCCTTTCCTCTTCCTTCCTCTCTTTCTTTCTTGTCATGGCAGCACACCCAACAAGCTTAGAGAATCAACACAAGAACCAGGAACACATGCGCAACAGCACACTCTTTCTCTCTCTCTTTCCCGCAACATGCAGAGCAACAACATGCAACAATTAATTCTACCACTCATGAGATGAATTGCATGCAGTTGTACTAGCTAGCACACGCAGCGACCAGCATGTAGTTGTATTAGCTAGCACACGCAGCGACCAGCTAGTTGGCGCAGTAGGAGAATTGCGTGCAGATCTCGGCAGAGCTGGGATGCGGCGCATTCAAGGCAGCAAGGGTAGGGAACACGCAGGAGTGGGGTGGCGGCTGGATGCAGGAGGCTGGCTCGGCTAGGTTTTCTAGGGGCATCCTCTTTTCCTTTTAAGGGTATCCAGCCCCCTCTTGGGCAATGGGCCGAAGGCCCATCTCTGTTTCCTCCTATAATTTCTAAATTAATTCTTTAATTACTTCCTCTAATTGGTTAAGTACTCAAATAATTAAACGGGGTATTACAGAGAAGGAGAGGAGGAAGGGAGCAGAAGGAGAAGGAGAAGGAGAAGGAGAAGGAGAAGGAGAGGATTCTCGAGAGATATTTGGTAGTTTCGTCGTGAGCTCTGAGGGTAACGATCTATAACCCTTTATGTTTGCTATAAATTAATTGCTAATTAATCAATTTAAGTATGTTTGGTAAATAGGAAGAGTACGTACTTGTGGTTTATTAATATAATTTGAGACTAATTTGTTACATGCGTAGCGTAGATGGACCGAAACTGGATGTACAGTGTGAACCGTGTGAGTGAAGATTACATTAATGGCATGCTTGCTTTTAGAAGAGCCGCCGAGTAGGATATATTGAAGAAGGGGATAAAATTTATGTACTATCCATGCATTGATTGCGGTAATCTGAAAATGTTTAACAACCCGGCGCAGATCGAAGCACACTTGATTCGAAGTGGTTTCAAAAAAGGGTATACATGTTGGACCAGTCACGGTGAAGAGCAGATTATACAAGAAGTTAATAATGATGGCATCGTCGGGGAAGTCAACGATATGTCAGATGTGGACTGTGCTTTTGATGAGGATAGGTCGCACGATGACAATCTGGATCAGATGCTACACGATGAAGAAGAGAACTATAGTGAGAGAGAGTTTTGTAAATTCGAGGGCTTAATGGAGGACTCGGTGAGACCTTTGTTCCCTGGCTGCAAGCCGAAATACATAAGGTTGTCAACCGTGATTAAACTGCTGAAATTGAAGGCAAGCAATGGTTGGTCCGATAAGAGTTTCACAACATTGTTAGGTCTCCTAGCGGACATCCTTCCGGAGGGAAACGTGTTGCCTAGCACTACCTACCAAGCAAAGAAGGTTCTTTGTCCATTGGGAATGGAAGTAGAAAGAATACATGCATGTCCGAATGATTGTATCATCTACCGTAAAGAGTATGCAGCCATGCTTGTATGTCCTATGTGCAAAGCATCCCAATACAAGTGTAAGAATATTGCTAAGGTGAAGCAAGGACCTCCTGCTAAGATGTTGTGGTATTTTTCTGTGATCCCACATTTGAAGCGTTTATTTGTGAACCCAAAGGAGGCAAGATTGCTGTGTTGGCACTCGGAGGAGCGTAAGAAAAATGGAAAGCTAAGACACCCTGCTGATTCTGCCTAGTGGAGAAACTTTGATCGAAGCTTCGAAGAGTTCGGTGCGGAACCAAGGAACATAAGGTTAGGGTTGTGTACAGATAGAATGAATCCTTTCGGTAACATGAGTAGCTGACATAGCACCTAGCCCGTGAATCTATGTATGTACAACCTTCCTCCTTGGCTGTGTATGAAGCTGAAGTACATTTTGTTGTCACTACTTATCCAAGGGCCGAAGCAACCTGGGAATGATATTGATGTGTACCTAGCACCATTGCTGGAAGATCTTGTGATATCTTGTGGAACAAAGGGCAGTATGGGATGCGTAAACGAGAGGACTTCACTTTACGCGCCATGTTGTTCTGTACCATCAATGATTTTCCTGCCCTTGGTAACCTGTCGGGTTTCAGTACAAAAGGAGCCAAAGCCTGTCCGCACTGCTTAGATGCTACGGAGAGTGTATGGCTAAACAACTCACACAAAACTGCGTATATGTGTCACCATAGGTTCCTTCTCAGGAGTCACCCATACCGCAAGATGAAGAAACAATTCGACAGAAATAAAGAGGACGATTCAGCTCCAAGGGCTTTTAGAGGGAAAAAGGTCTATGATATGGTTAAGAATATCGTTGTTGTGCTTGGGAAGAGACATAAATTAAGAATCCGTCAGAAGAACATCTGGAAGAAGCGGTCAATTTTTTGGGACTTGCCTTATTGGGAGCACCTAGAAGTTCGCAACTGCATCGATGTCATGCATGTGGAGAAGAATGTATGTGATAGCTTGATTGGTCTCTTACTGAACATTAGTGGCAAAACAAAGGATGGTGTTAACGCACGGCGTGACTTGGTTGATATGAACATAAGGACCGAGTTAGCACCAAAAGAGACCGATAAGGATGAATGTACCCTCCCCCAGCTTGCTACTCTCTGTCCAAGGCTGAGAGAAATGAACTGTACCAAAGCTTGCATGGTGTGAAAGTCCCGTATGGTTACTCCGCTAACATTAAGAAACTTGTTTCTATGGAATATTTGAAATTAATTGGTATGAAGTCTCATGATTGTCATGTGCTGATGACACAAATGTTTTTTGTTGCAATTAGGAGTATCTTGCCGAACAAGGTCCAAGTGGCAATCTTGAGACTGTGTTATTTCTTTAACTCAATTGCTCAGAAGGTCATCGATCCCCAAGGACTAGATGCTCTGCAGGCCAAGGTGGTGACGACTCTGTATTATCTTGAGATGTATTTCCCTCCGTCATTTTTCGATATCATGGTCCATCTCATTGTTCACCTTGTGAAAGAGATAAAGATATGCGGCCCTGTGTTCCTACATTATATGTACCCATTCGAGAGGTACATGGGAATTCTAAAGTCCTACGTACGGAATCGATCTCGACCGGAGGGCAGCATCATCGAATGTTATGCAACTGAAGTGGTCATTGAGTTTTGCGTTGACTACATGGCTCAGGTAGAACCGATAGGTGTGCCTCTATCTCGTCATGAGGGGAGACTGGATGGTATCGAGACCATCGGAAGGAAATCAATCACTCCTGATCTGGATATGTACGCTCAAGCCCACTTCACGGTCTTGCAACACATGACCCAAGTGTCCCCGTACATTGACGAGCACAAAGACATGGTACACCAAGAGAATCCAGACTGGTCGGAGGTTTGGATCACGAGAGAGCACAACCGTCGGTTCAACGAATGGTTAAAGGTGTGAATCACTAGGAGGTCATCAAGTGATGATACGCTGCTATGGTTGGCAAAATGGCCACAATTTACAATTATGACATGGCAAGGATACGACATAAATGGGTATAAATTTTATACGGCAACTTAGGATAGGAAGAGCACAGTCCAGAACAGCGGTCTCCGCATAAATGCGTTTCACGAGCAGTTCAATACTACCGGGGCACGTGGGTTGAACTCCTACTATGGGTTCATAGAGGAGATTTGGGAGCTTGACTACGTACTTTTTAAGATCCCCCTGTTTCGATGCCATTGGGTTAAACTTCTGCAAGGTGTGAAGGTCAACAAGTACGACGTCACCACTGTGGACCTCAAATGTGTCGGATACAAGGATGAACCATTTGTACTCGCTAAGAAAGTTGTTCATGTTTTTTATGTAACAGACCCTGCAAATAAGAACCGCCACATAGTTCTTCATGGAAAAAGAAGGATTCTCGGAGTTGAGAATGTCGTGGATGAGGAAGAGTACAATCAATTTGACGAGTTGCCTCCTTTCGGAGACAACATTAGGCTCGAGGAAGAACCCAGTGAGGAAGCTAGCTATATGCGCGTCGATCATCATGAAGGGCTATATTTTAATTAAGAATTTACTCCATTGTAATTAATTTATTCTATAACATCATGTGTTATGGACTTGTAATCTCTCATATATTTTGATGTCAACATGGAATTGTCATGTGTTAATGTGTTATGGACTTGTCATCTTTGATATTGATGTCAATGTGGATGTTCATTGTAATGTGGAGTATTAAAATTGGTTTCACTTGATTTGGAGTTGAGTTGAATTAGATATGAATTTTTGAAGTCAAATGTGTTATAATCTTGTCATCATACTTGTCACCAGGTTCATATGGACTTTTCATGATTGTCATCATACTTGTCACCAGGTTTGTCACCAGCAGAGGTGTTCATGGATGGTCTGCCCTGACTCGGCCGAGCCCGACCAGCCGGCCGGCCTGGACTACATTTTCGCCCAATAGAAGCCCTACCCGACTGAATTTCCAGTAAAAACAATTAAAACAGCAAAAATCTATTTATTTAATGCTAAAAATGAATTAAATATTAGTTTTTTATTTCGAAAAATGATTAAAACAAGACTTTTGAATAGAAAATGCAGTTTCCAGGCCGGGCCAGGCTGGGCTCGGGCCTGCTATTTTTTGGCTAGGCTTTTGAAGCCCGGCCCGAAACCCAGCCCGGCCTGGCATTTGAACAGGTCTACTCACCAGGTTTATATGGACTTGACAATCACTTGTCACCAGGTTTTGTCAAGATATCATAGACGGTTCTATTATGGAACCGTCCGTGATAAGGAATCACAGACGGTTCTTATTAAGATGCCACATCACAGACGTTAGAACCGTCTAAGATGTGGCATATCACAGACCGTTCTTATTAAGAACCGTCTGTGATTCCTTATCACCGACGGTTCCATAATAGAATCGTCTGTGATCTACCTTCATAACCCTAAGGCTCGCCCATTCATCTCCCTAGTGCCGCCCATTCATCTCCTAGTGCCCTTAGCCTGCTCAGCTCTCGCTCCTTCGCCTCCTCTAGGCTCGCCCGTTCACCTCCCCGTAAGCCCCCGACACCGCCGCCTCCAACCTCGATGCCGCCGCCCTCGACATCGACGACGCTGCTGCCACCTCAACGCACGGCCTCCTCCCCATGTCGGCATCGTCCCTCTGCACCGGCCTTCTCCCCGCGCTGTCCTCCTCCCCATGTCAGCGTCATCCCTCTGCACCGGCCTCCTCCCCGCACTGTCCTCCTCCCCATGTCGGCCTCCTCCCCTGCACCGTCCTCCTCCCCGCGGCCCCCTCCCCTGCACCGGCCTCCTCCTTGTACTGTGAGTTCTTGTGCGGCATCCTCTCTGTGAGCATTCCTATATTACGTTTGTGCATCACTTTGGCTATTCTATTAGTCCTGATTGTGCACTGAGAGATAGCAAAGTGGTTATGTGAGCTCGGTTGATCAGCTCTGTGATGAATGTCAAATCTGAAATCAATTTGATAATTGGAAACAATCTTGAGCAAAAACTATTGCTTTCTGTTGTTAGGTTTAATCTATAGCTTTATTCTTTTGGTTGTCAGTTCTGCATAGTTCAGATCATCCTTGTATGAGCTAGTTGATATTTGTAAGATACTTACATAGTTATTCTCAATCTGTGGATAAGGCTTATTGCTGAAATGATATTGTGATTATCTTGATATCATTGCCCTGTTCTATTTTTCATAACAGATTGCCTTCTGTTGTCTCGGTGGATATATTCAATCTGTGAACTGAAAGTTTATTTTGCTACCATGAGATGAATTTGACATTCAATAGGAAAGTTTTAGGTTCAGCTCAAGATCTGTTTGATAATTGTTAAACTTGATTAGTGAAGATATATTGACTGATGTACTGAGATTGCAAAGGTTAAATCCTTTGCATCCAGCATACTGAGAGCACTCTTTAACATCAATACTTAGAGCTTTTTGCTGAGTTCTTTAATATACATGTGGTATATGTTGAGCATATTATTCATTTTAAATGACATGGAGATACTTCATATGTATATGTTGATTTAGTCATTTAAATGCTTGCAACAATCCTTTATGTCGAGTTAGGATTAAAATTGTCTTAAGATTGACTGGGCATTTGTTATTCACAATAAGACTTCTATTTCTCTGTGGGATATTGTAAATGCTCTGTGATGAAATCAGTCATATACTGAAATTGACATTGCAATCTAGTTTAGACTTGAGCTCTAAAAGTATTGTTCAAATCTATTAATTGATCTTGAGATAGTAGTCTTTTACTTTTGGATACTTAAAGACCTATATGGTCTTTACCCTTTTAATGTTTTCCTGTTAAACGTATTGCTCATGCTATTCTATTAGTCCTGAAAACTTGTTGTTGACCTGACTTTAACTATGGTTGTTCACTGTCAGTGAATCAATATTGTTAAATCAAGGCTGTTGGCCTTTTTAATTGCTGAATTGGTGTTATGTTAACTGTTTCTAGGATATTTGACAGATTAGAAGAAGTTTTTAGTGCTCAAGGCTTATGTTGTTTTGTCAAAGTCAATTAGTGAAGAGTATAGACTGGTTGAGATGACAAAGACTTGTTCTTTTGCAACTCTCCTTTTGAGAGCACAAACTATCATCAATCTTCTGTGCTTTATGCTGCTTATTGCGTGGAGGACCTTCAAGAGCAAGCTTATCACGAAGTACGTGAACATAGGTCAGACGCCCTTCACGAAGTATCCATTCTTGACACGGGATATATGAGACGCCTTTGTGGCTATGAAGACGACGGGCGAATTTAAGGAGCAAAATGCGGTGCACAAAGCTCTCTAGACACGAAACACTCACCCTACAGACTTGGCACCACTAGGTACGCAGGTAAATCCGCGGAATGGGCGGCGGTGGACGAGAATGCAACCGGGCCATTTTCTGAGATCACAGACCTGCGTGCCCTAAGCTGGTTAAAAGCGAGGGCAAAAGTCTCGTCTTCAGACAACATCTCTTTCACAAACTCGATAGACTAGGAAGTGTCCCAACGTCTGGTAAATATATCGAACTACCTAGTTGTTAATAAGTACATAACTTCATAGTGTCTATAATAACATGATGCCCTCTTGCAGCATGAATTGACTGCCGGAACTTCCAAAGGCTCCTTCCAAGCAGACATGGAGAAGGATATGCTATCTACGGCCTTGGGAAACAAGGAGCACTCGGGTCGCACGCGAGGCCTTGGGGTTACCGTACCTTGGAGTTATGGATTCCGAGGCGACAACGACACGTATAGGAGTAGGAAGAGATCCAAGGCCGAGCCCAAGGACCGGTTTGTACAGATGCTTACTGCAAAATTTCAAGGACAGATAACACAATTACAGGATCAAATGAATCAACTCTTGAACCAGTCGCAAGCCGCCCCCGTTATTTTGGGAGCCAGTCCTCCTCGACATCGGAGTAGCATCGCGTCCATGCATAATTCTGAACATGATGTCCAATTACCTATTAACGACATCAGGGTAATGTACATCTCTGGAGTATTCGAAAGATAGACCTATAGGATGCCTTAGCTAATTGTGTATTGTTTTGTAGGAGCCGACGCCCTGCAAGCTCCAAGTGAGGATGGTTGGGTCTATTTCTATTGAGACTGGGCGGAGGATGGCGTATCCATGCTAGGAACGGATAGTGCAGCACGGTGCCCAACTGGCGCAGGGTTACGCCAGGGTCCAGGTGGACATGGTACATGACAATTTTATGGCCGTCCCGCTGGAGATTCGCCCGAACGAAGACATCAGAACACTAGGGGATGCCATGCACACTTTTATCTAGTGGCCCAAGAAGGACATCGCTCTAGACCCAGCAGTGCCGCGATCTCGACACGACCATTCGTCTCCAACGGGACTCTCGATGACTCCACCTCATCCTTCGCCTCAAAAGGCCATGTCATCGGTTCCTATGGAGAAGACGCCGAAGGAACAAGAAAAGCGTGCCGCCGTATCGGTTCCCGAGTCGTCTCGCAGGAAGACATGTAGCGGGCAAGTCGTTAAGGCCAAATCGAAATCGATGAACATTAAGGCGTCTCCCAATCCCTCGAAATACTCCATCGGAAAACCGTTGTTCGGCCACAAGATAACTCAGGCTTTGGATTAGGTTGTTAGGCTTTGTATCTCTGGTACATGTGGAAGACCGAAAAGAAGGGGTGCGATACTGGAATCACCGTTAGATACAAGGATGAGCATTTCTTCAACAGGCCGGGCCACTTCGTGGTGGGCTTCAGTGACTTATATGACCTATTCAACCTCATTGCCCTCGATGCCTCGCTTCTACGATGTTGGACACTGTAAGTGTGTACAATCAAGTTCTACATTCACGTAATACCGATAAATATCACAACTCATTGCTTATGTACAGATACATGATGGAAAAAGCTGAGGAATGGTCCAAACCGGCGGGTTTCCTCGACCCAAACGTGGTCTCTATGCAAACCATCGAAACAAACACATCATTTGTCGAGAAATATATAACGGCAGGGTAAGTGCTTCACTACTTGCTATATAAATTTCATTTGTACTTTATACGCAGCACGAACTTAGGTTTAATGATTATAGCGACATACATGAGTAGGTACCACTAGATCCTTTTAGTCATTATACCAAAGAGGAACAAGGTAATATACCTTGATTCCCTAATCAGCAAACAACACGACTTCAACATTCTGACAGAAATACTCGACAGGTATGCTCATTTCCTCTATACATAACTCTATTGTAGTCTTCCTTCGTTTGAAATGGCCGAGAATAACGTTTTGAAATCATATAGGTCGTTCACCGCCTATGTTGATAGGAGAGGACTATACAAGGGGGGATCGAACAAGACACTAACACACATGACGCAATTTTCGGTACACGCTACAACACAATAATACTATATCATACTTCCTAATAATGCGTCTCGAACTGACTATACCTATATATGTAATTCTATTTTTGCAATGCCGCCAGCAAAAAAATGATGAGCTGTATGCATTCTACGTTTGCCATCATATGCATCAAATCATTAGTGCTAAGACGAAGGATCCCAAGGTTTGTCAATCTCGAAATAATTATTTCCGAATTATAAATTTAAATATATATGCTTACCACTTTACTCTTGCTAGCGGCAGGACTTGATGATAGAATTAGATGCACTCATTGCGAGAGAGATCATGTACGTTCGAGGGAACCTCTGCGCCTTCTTCAAGACAGCTATTATTAACCCCAATGGAGACTTTCACTCCGTCGCCGACCCAAAGTTTCACCCCGTCGACACCTCTCAACCACGTGCAAACAATTGATTCAATTGTAATCCAATTGTAATTATAGCGAGAATATTTGAACAAGTTTTTTTGTAATTTATTTTGAGTAATGATCACTTTGAGTTGTCAACAATTGATTATCTGTGATGTATCTGCATGCTTGTTTTCAGAGGGCATGGCTAGCAATTCCTGAGGCTAGCCAAAAATAAAAAAAAATGTAGTTAGGGTAATGAGCTATCACAGACGGTTTTTTTGTTGAAACCGTCTGTAATATGATACGTATCACAAATGGTTTCCATTTACAAACCGTCTGTGATATTCTCAAACCGTCTGTGATATTTGAGAATATCACAGACGGTTTCTAAATAGAACCGTCTGTGATATGCTACATATCACAGACGATTTTTCATGAAAACCGCCTGTGATACCATGCCTTCACAGACATACAAATTCAGACGGTTCAAAAACCGTCTGTGATGACGGTTCCAAACCGTCTATGATAAGGCTGTATGTAGTAGTGTGCTATTTATAACAAAATAGCTACCTCAGTAGAAGAGGAAGCCTTGTGTGACATACTCGTTACTTGATGTATTTGGTTGGTGGGATGAGGTTGAATGAGATGAGATGATCATATACTATGTGGTTCTATTATTTTTGGTAAATATAAATCACTTGATATAAACAACCAAACACAATGTACTAGTCCTGCCTTACGGGAGTGTGACTCGGACATTGCCATCTCTTAGGCCTGGATCGGACCTCTCCCACACAAGGCCTTATTATTTTTCCACTCCACACCTAGCCATGGAGTATCGCGATGGAAAAGCGTTACGGCAGCCGACACCGCATCCCATTAGCGAGAGCACACACAAATCAATCTGATCCGATGATATTGGTGAGAAGATGAAAGCTTTATTGATATATGACAGGCAATGAACTGCAGATAAAAGCTTGACTGAAGATACGCCGGAAGTGTTTAGCTACTTCTAATCTACTCCTAAATCATAGGGAAAATATGGCAAGGAACTAAATTGCAAGAAAGGTAAATGCGGCAAGTAAAGTTAGACGCGATTAGTTTGCATGGGTCGTGATCCTCTTGTCATTGCATCTAATTAGGCAAGTTCATGGGCGGTCTGGTTCTGCTCGACCCGATTTTCCGGAGCTCGGGTCCTGTTTTGGCTCGTAGGCCCAGCCCAAAAAATATCGTAAATAATAAACAATAATATTTTATTTAGAAAAATATTCTGCATCGCTCCTAATGTGCCATGCACATCTCGCCGCCATTTGGCATGCAGCTCAAGTGGACGTCGAGCGGCGATAATGGTTAGCGCCGGTCTCGTGGGAATGAGGACGTGGCATTGCGTGGTTGTTGTGCCGGCTGCCAACGTTATAAGGGAAAAGTCAACTTTACAACTTTCAACTATGGCCAGAGTCCGAAAATCAACCATCAATGTCAAAACTGGGCATTTAACAACCTTCAATTTTTGAAACCGTCTAATATACCCCCCTAGACACAAATCCATCCTAATTTTCATGTGACGTGGCGGTGGTTTTGGTTGATGTGGCATCTAATGCAATAGTTGTGTTTATGTGGCTAGTTGAGTCTGCTCGGGCCCACGTGTCAGTCGGTAATCTCATCTTCTTCCTCTCCCTCCCTCCTTCCTTCTTCCTCCTCTCTTCTTCTAGTCCTCACAACCGGTGACCACCGTCGTACCTCTTTCGAGATCTCCTCCACACCTCCAGATCTAGTTGCGTGAGAGGAAGGGGAAGAGGTGGCAGCTCTATTGTGTTCTTGCGCTCGCACGGGCTGCAATGACAATGTTTTCATCGGCATTCGTTGCACTGGCCATATTCACCGGCTACCCGCTCGTCGACTCCTAATGGTCCCATGGCTGACAAGAACTCGCCCTTGCCATGGATCTGATTTAGGAGATCTACTACTCTGGCACCAAATCGGACCAGTGACACAATGGCGCGGCCAGATTATTTATAACAAATATTTTTGATTTTTCTCGTTTAACACTTGATCAAAACAATGGGCATGACATTATCAAGGCTGCTGCAGTGCATGAAGACGTCACGCATGCTGTTCAAAGCCAAGGAAAGAAAACTTCATATATGCATGTTGTACTTGAGCGGTGCATGGAGTCAAGCCATGCATATACATGTGCACGCATGCTATTGGGTGTGTTTGATCCAGGAGGAGGCCATGTAGTGCACGTCAAAGAGTTTGAGATCCTCGATTTCGACATTGGTACATCCAGGGAAGGCCACTCGGATTTGTTTAACAAAACGGAGATTGTTTCGGCCAGGAAATTACGTCTACGTTTTATCTATTCTCTATACAATCTTGGATGGGGGCCACCAAGTCAACCGAAGCTAGTTCAATAAGGAGAGATGGTGCACTAGAAGTTAATTTTAAAATTACTTGTAATAGGGTAGTTTAATATATTTTCAGCAATTAGAGTAGCTTATGTTTCTAACTAAAGTAGGAGTTTGCAATAGGATTAGATTTCGGATTACTGTTCACCGAATCGGATTACTGTTCATCCGTATCTTAGTAGTGCTTGCGTGGGAGGCTATATAAACCCCCCATGGCCGCACCATATAGGTGGACAAGTTATGATTTAGATAATAAAATCAGAAAAGCCGTTTTGGCGCATATCATGTATTCATGAGTTGTGAGATGAGTTGAGAGATTGCAAAAGAGTTAAGTTGAGAGAGAGATCAAGAGATTGCCATTTATTGCTAGTCTTGGGCGCAAGTCAAGAACACTTTTGTTCTTGGATTGAATCAAAGCATCTATAGCTACTTCCTTGCAATTTAATCTACTAGATTGATTTGTGAGTTGTGCTGATTTCTTGCAATTCAATTCATTCGAATTGGTTTGTGAGATTGCTATTCTTCCTGAAGCTATCTAATTCAGGTACTATTCACACTACGTGTGTATTGTTCACTGAACTAAAGAGAAGGAGATGACGATCTACTGATCTTCGAGTCTACCGTGAAAGATTGGGCCACATTATGCATCAACTACATGTTGATCCATATCATCTTGGTATCAGAGCGATGGTTTCTCACAGTGGAGATGGTGCTGCTATGACGTATTCGGAGGAGAGCTTCAGGAAGTTGAGTACCAACGTCCTGTATGAAGAGGAAGGCTATGGCGTGGATTGGACTTTTCACTCTCGCTGCAAAGTGAGGGAGAAAGTTTGTGCCATGTCAATCGACCGCGAGAGTTTGATTAATGCTGCAAGTATAGAACTCGTTGACAAGTTGCAGCTGCCCATGATGCGGCATCCATAACCTTATGTTCTGAAGTGGTATTCCGGTGTGCTCAAGATCACGAATCAAGTTAAGGTATTGCTTTCATTGGGCAAATTCTCATGCGAGGTTTTGTGTGATGTTATACCCATCACTATGGTATCGTGTCATCTAATGTTGGGAGGACCATGGTGCGAAGAACAAAGAGCATCAATACAGAATTGGTGCACCCAGGGTTGTATCTTTACATGGAGGGGTACACCGATTTTTTTGCGTCCAATAGACGTTCTATTGATTTAAGGTGATTGGGAGAAGAAACTGCTGCAAAGAAGGAACCAAGATGCGAAGAACAACAAGAAAATGTAGAGGCGGAAAATTTTTCTTTGGCTATCCATCAGGAAGGCGAAGCTTCGACGATCGCCTTGAAACCGAGGATGGTTTCTCTTGAAGAAAGGGAGGATGATGCAGCCAGATTATCTATAACAAATGTTTCTGATTTTTCTCGTTTAACACTTGATCAAAACAATGGGCATGAAATTATCAAGGCTGCTGTAGTGCATGAAGACGTCACCCATGTTGTTCAAAGCCAAGGAAAGAAAACTTCATGTATGCATGTTGTACTTGAGTGGTGCATGGAGTCAAGCCATGCATATACATGTGCATACATGCTGTTGGGTGTGTTTGCACTACTAGAAATCTCCGTTTTCCCTACAGTTTAAAACGTTCCCTAGTAGTGGAATTGTAATCCAAAGGAAAGTATCTATCCCTAGGGTGAGATAAAAAAAAACCTAGGGAACGAAATCGTTCCCTACTGTTTATATAAATTACTAGGGAAAGACTATAGAGAGAGAAATAGATTATGCCATATCAGCGCCATGGTGGCAACTTTCCCTGCTCAGATGATCAAAATCGTAGGGAATGTATTTTTCATTTTTGCCTCTAGTTTATTTTTAACACCCGCCAGTTTTTTTTCAGCCCGCCTATTTTTTTAGACATCGCGCTAGATTTTTTTGGCCGCAACTTGCCCTCTACTTGCCGTTCACACCCAAATTCCCCAAATTCCCCAAACCTTCTCCCCACCCAAATTCCCCAAGCGAGTGCCTAGCTGATTTTACTTTTTGGGCGCCCAAGCCATTGGCGCCGGCCACCGTCCCTATGCCACCTGCCGTGCCTGCTCTCGCCAGCCAGCCCTTGCCCATGCCGCCAGTCCCTAACGCCACCGACGCCGCCTCCTCGGCTTCTTCTTGGCAAGACGCTACCACACCTTGCAAGGCTTGCCATGGCCGGCTCCGCCCATGGCCGCCGTCCCCTCGCCACCGGCCGCTTTGCTTCTTCTTCCTTCGTCGTCCTTTCTCTCTCTTCATTCTTGCTCTGGTGATTCCCTTTTGTGGCGCCTCTGTGTCGCTGCCTCTCGCTTCTACCACCACCGCTGGGCACGGTCCCTCGCCATCGACGACCGCCGCCTCCGACCATTGTGTGTGGTCCACATGCCACCATTGTGTTGCCCGTGATCTGGGCCTCGCCCAGTCCACCGCGCGCATCTCCTCCCCTCGGCCCAGCACCGCCTCTACAGCACGCGTGCAAGTTCGCCTCTCTGTGATTTTGCCTCTCCATGCACCGCCGTCCTCCCCGAGTGGTGCCGCCCTTCCCTCCTTTGTTAGTCCTCCTTCCAATCGCCGCCACCGCCCGCTCCTTCTTCTCCTCCTCCCCGGCCGACGCCATTGCCCCGACGCAGAGTTGCTCCCCGACGCCACATTGCTGCCATGGCCCCGAGCCGCCGCTCTTCCCAACGCCGCCACTGCTGCCTCGCGCTCCCCTCGTCTCCTCCTCCCCCAAGCCGACGCCGCTAGCCCCGACACGGTAGCTGCTACCCCGACGCGCCATTGCCGCTGCCCCGATCCGCCGCTCTTCCCCGACGCCCCCCAGTGAGAATCGCTTTCTTTAAAAATTTGGTAGGAATTTGCAATTTGACGTTTTCCCTTTTTCTCTGTAAGGAAATACGATGGATTTGCATCCCAACATGATGATGATGATCACTCTGATACATCAGGTTTGTCCCTCCTTGTATTCCTTTTTCCTTTCGTGATTCTGCTTGTACAAACTTTGAAAATAGGTTCTATGTAGACTGTGGCACCCTAGATCCAAAATGGGTGTAAGTATCAACTGTTTTCCATATAAACAACATTCTTCCTGAATTTTCCATGTGGTTTATGCTTTCAACAAATATCTAGGGTTGTCATACTCTCTTACGTGCTAAAAGAGTTATCATACTTAGTTTTGTGTCAGATTTTATCCTCGATGCCTTGCATTTATCAAATGATGTTGCAGAACTGTTTTAAGCCAATTTTGGGTACTCATAACTCTTAAGTGATCGAACATTGCTTTATAGCTAAATGGCCCATCTGAAAATTTGAAAAACTGAGGTAACATAACCAAAGCTTATGATGCATGTTAGATCAGATATTATTTTATCATGTTTGTGTTTCTTGGTAAGTGATACATTAGTAAGATACCAATTTGGCCGCTACATGACAATACTTTTTGTTGAAATATTTACCACTTCTTGTAATTATATTTAAGATAGTGCTCCAGATTTTCCCCTGCCATTAACTGGTGTAGCACTTGTAGGGCCTTGCCTTTTGGTGCATTCATTTGCATCAAATGCTCTGGAACTCATAGAAGTCTTGGAGTACACATCAAAGGTGCCCAATTGACATTTAATTCCCTTTGTTGTACCATCTGCCCATCTCCAATTTTATGTCAGCTCTACTTAGTCCAATTCAATGTTTAGATGTGTTCTTAGAAAGCAAGGCTTGCCAAGATATGGATTTATTGAACAATTAGTCTCCATAAGACCAATAAATTTACACTGCAGTCACTCAGTATATTCCTTATCAAAAGCATGCACTTGTTATGTGAAATGAGCTAACAAATCTTCATACTAAACTAATCAACTATTCATTGTTGAGTTGAGCATAGGTGATTTCAGTGAATCTAGATGAGTGGACGGAGGAAGAAGTCAATTGTTTAGCAGAGAACAACACCAAAGGGTGCATGTTTGGTTTTAGAATCAGAGGCATCTCAAAAAGGAAATGATTTCACAACCCATGCAGAGTCTCACCCATGCATCATACATTTTTAAGTCATTTGCTTCCACATGTCTCCATTTTAGCTCTATGCAGAGATTATGCCATGATTATTGATTAGACAAGAAAATTGGTGGCGACATAGTGTTAAAGTAATATTTGTGCATCTTAATAAGAGCATTCTATATCTCAAGGCAGCTTTGTGATAAAAATTTAATGATTCTCCAAACTTGATTGGATTGAGGTTTGGACAGAAACGATAATGTAACTATTCTTGTAGTTGATTAGATTTCTAACATTTTTTGAGAACCTGCATTAAACTTGTAACTTGGCAAGACAAGACAAGACTTGTATTTTTAGGAAGTCAAGACAACTCAGTTGCAAACCCCCTGGTACTTGCAAAATCTGGATAATTTTGTGTTTGATCTTTGAATACTTTTGTTATTCCATACACTACCTCTGTGATGTAATAATGCTTTATTGATCTGGATAATAATGTATCACAAGTCTCGTTCCATGAAATACTGAGGTCAAGAGGAATCTTTTTACTTTTTTATTCTATCAATGTTAAAATATAGCCATTCTAGATTTTACCATCCCTTGCGATGATAACTAAGGAATTCAAGATTCGATGGATGAAGGAACACCGAGTGTCCTTATGTTACTTAATCAATGTAATGTCAATAAGTAATACTTACTATAACTATTACGGTGTGCTACAAAAGTACAAATGTCCCAGATCGCAGCTTCAAAGCAACAGGTGTCATATTTCAAGTTTGATGAATGCTGGGTTAAATTTTGTTGAAACTGTTATATCTGTCGTTATATCGGTTTTCCGATTCACTTGGTGATAGAACAGAGTGCAAAGCGTGTATGAAACCAGTGGGGATAAAGAAATTATTTTAATAATTCCATTGATTAGCTTACAAAACTTCTTGCCTGCAAGTACCAAGTACCTACCAGTGTCTCATCATGACTCATGTGATTGCAGACTCCAAAAATGGTACACTTGTTGATCCTTGTGCTCCTAAAGGATACTCTCGCAACGAAGAAGTAATGATGAGGACAAGCGGCGTTTCAAGATCAAAATTAGAGAATCAATATGTTGTTGTTTTCCTCTTAATTCCCCTGAGATGGTCCAAATTGAGGTTAGTTTTTTTTAACAATAAAACTAGGGTATGATGTCATTTCAGTTTATACTATATATGATCAATTGGACTTGTGTACTGTTTCATGCATAAGTTTTAGTGATGTGATCAGTGCTGGGCAGCTATTTGTAGAGTCCCATAAGATTGTTTGTGATTTTGCATTACAATATTAATTCATTTGACCTTCTGTTGCTTTCAGTTTCAAAGGATTAGGTACTATCATTAAATGGCATTCTGTGAAAGTACTATTTTATTAGTCACAATGGACCTGCTCTATAGTTAATGAAGGGACCTAATCTAAAATTAAGCCAGGATTTCCTTGTAAGGACAGAAGCGTGGATATATGTACATGTTATCCTAGATTTAATTGCCTAAAGTGTTTATTCCCAATTGGCGAGAGAGATTTTGAGGTGTTGGACTATTTGTTGACCAGATCTGAACTTATTTCAAATTTTAGAGAAGTGAAACTTCCCATATTGCTGCAATATTTACATCACCAAAATGACACATTCTCTGTCTAATTGAGTTGTATTCAAGGCTTATGGTTCTAGTATAGCCAATTTTTGGAGCTACAAAATGACAATTGTTCGCTTTTTTTCGATAAATATGGTTTTAATGGTTATGCAGATGGTGCCGCTTACAAGGAGAAGCTCGACATTGATTGCTTAAAATGAACCCTCATTGATCTCTCAGCAGTTGGTAATTCCGGTGTTCTTTGTTTTTCAACAAGAATAATTTGTTCTACAAAATGATCGAGACTCCCTATTTATGTCCTTCGCATGACCGGTTCACGACCTAAATCTTTTGTTATGAAAATGTTTTTGAAGAATATGAATGATTATGAAATACTTTGGTGGTTCAGTTAATCGTTGGCACTTTAATTCTTCTAACACTCTAAGTTTTCCAGATCTTTTGATGCTACCTTGAAACCAAGCTCATTGTAATAAGTTTTTTAACACAACATCTTCTCCTTGCAAATTGTCCAAACTAACAGATGAAGATTTCTTTTTGCCTATGCATGTTAGACTACACAAGTGCCAAGATCACCTCTGGAGCTTTTTAGACGTTTTCCACGCTTGTCTTTGCTAATGTCATCTATAAATCAACTCCGCTTTCTTGTGCTGTTGTGTTAGTTTTGGAAAAGCATGAAGTTTTGTAGAACACGGTTCTTGTAGAATGAGACAATGGGTATGTGATAGTACTTAATAAATACTCCTGTATGTGTGTTGTGCACTTGTGGTGCAAGCGTGGGCGTTGTTTTTTTGACTTTTTGGTAGTGTGACATTTACACTTGTATATGTTGGTGCAAATGTGCCTTAAATAGTACTTGATGGTCAATTGGAAATACATGATATTGTTATGTTTATCTCTTGAATAAATTTTGTTCCAAGTGATAATGTGAATTTAGCGTCTTTGAATATAAATAAGTATTTGAATAATGTATGTATATTTAGAAAAATAATAATAAATTCAGTACCCCTAGTGTTTATGCTAAATAGTAGGGGATGAATTTTGAATTAGCAATAGGAAAATAATATTTATATAAAAATGTTTCCTAGGGTATATAAGAAATAACGTAGGGAATTTGTTAATTTCTTTCCCTAGGCTGGTAGAAAGGAAACGTAAGGAAATAAACTTGCCATGTCAGATGACAATGCTACGTGGACGAGATTTCCCTATGGTTTAAAATCCTAGGGAACGATTCTTTCCCTAGGTTTTTCCCAAAAAAACCATAGGGAACGTTTTCTTTCCCCACATTTTTTCCCTAGTAGTCATTCCCTACGAATGCCACTAGGGAAACCAATTCCCTACAGTTTTGGGCATGTTCTCTAGTATATTACTCACTAGGGAAAATGGGGATTTCTAGTAGTGTTGATCCAAGAGGAGGCCATGTAGTGCACGTCAAAGAGTTTGAGTTCCTCGAGTTCGACATTGGTACATCCAGGGAAGGCCACTCAGATTTGTTTAACAAAACGAAGATCGTTTTGGCCAGGAAATTACGTCTATGTTTTATCTTTTCTCTATGCAATCTTGGATAGGGGCCACCAAGTCAACCGAAACCAGTTCAATAAGGAGAGATGGCACACTAGAAGTTAATTTTAAAATTACTTGTAATAGGGTAGTTTAATATATTTTCAGCAATTAGAGTAGCTTAAGTTTCTAACTAAAGTAGGAGTTTCAATAGGATTAGATTTTGGATTACTGTTCACGCATTGTTCACCGAATCGGATTACTGTTCATCCGTATCTTAGTAGTGCTTGCGTGGGAGGCTATATAAACCCCCCCATGGCCACACCATATAGGTGGACAAGTTATGATTTAGATAATAAAATCAGAAAAGCCGTTTTGGCGCATATCGTGTGTTCATGAGTTGTGAGATGAGTTGAGAGATTGCAAAAGAGTTAAGTTGAGAGAGAGATCAAGAGATTGCCATTTATTGCTAGTCTTGGGCGCAAGTCAAGAACACTTTTGTTCTTGGATTGAATCGAAGCATCTATAGCTACTTCCTTGCAATTTAATCTACTAGATTGATTTGTGAGTTGTGCTGATTTCTTGCAATTCAATTCATTCGATTTGGTTTGTGAGATTGCTATTCTTCCTCAAGCTATCCAATTCGAGTACTGTTCACGCTGCGTGTGTACTGTTCACCGAACTAAAGAGAAGGAGACAACGATCTACTGATCTTCGAGTCTACCGTGAAAGACTGGGCCACATTACGCATCAACTACACGTTGATCCGTATCGCACAAGTGTTGGGGCAGAGAGAGAGAGAGAGAATGGTAGGGTGGAGATAGACGGCGAGGGTGGAGATTTGAGTAGGGAAGTGGATAGTGGAGGGGATGATGGTGAGATTTGTAGTTGGGGTGCTGCGGTGGAAGAAGAGGGAGAAGATGTGGAGGGGTGGTTAGGACCGACGATGATAGATGTAGGTGTTGGCCATGGATGGCGGTGGCGAGGTGGTGGTGGTCACGGTTGGTGAGATGGGGGACTGAGAGGAGAGAGTGTTGGAAATATGCCCTCGAGGCAATCATAGAGATGAGTATATTTCCTTATGTTCATAATAAAGGATAAAATGTTATCTTGTTCCAAGAATAATATTGTTAATATTGATTATCAAGTATGTGACTTGATTGTGAAACTCTATATTTCTACGATAATTATTCTTATACGATCCCTGGTCGGAAACATATGAGGACACATATGAATAGACTAGCATATGTATTGGTTGATGACTATGTTTCACGGGTCATGGATATGGAGATATCAAACCAATAATATGGACACATGTTAGAGAACATGATGTTGGATTAGACCCACCTTGAGATACTATTGAGATTGTTATGATTCTATGTGTCGTTAGTTGTTCTCAAGAAATGTTGATGTATAATCCTTAGACCTGAGATTAGCATGGTTTCCTACATATGTAATAGCACTCTTAGGGGTTGCCAAACGCTACACCGTAACTGGGTAGTTATAAAGGTAGCTTTCGGGTATGCTATGAAACATGCAGAGGAATGTGACTGGTCGGATATGGGATTTGCCCCTCCTAACATAACAGGAGAGATGTCTCTAGGCCCCTCGTTGTGGTCGGATAAAGAAAGTGCATGGCCATGCCACTAGTAGTCGAAGTGTTCGACCACGTGAAGTAATCTGACACTCGATCGAGAAAGTATTGAACAGTCTATGGATGACACAACATCTCACCTGGAGTTCAACCAGACATCGTGAGGCAAAGGGAATATACACGAGTAGGTCGCTTAGTTCGACGATTCTGCATCGGTCGATGGAGATATGAGCTGGTCGTAGACTGGTCGAACGTAATCACAGAGTGGTCGAAACCTGGTCGTAAGGACTTATGAACTAGTCGTGACCAAATACGAATTGGTCGTATAGAGATAGGACCTGGTCGTAAGTGATGAGGACCTGATCTTAGATCATATTGCATTAAGGTTCGTCCGATATAATTTGTGTGTATTCAAGAATCGCTATGTTCTGCTAGGAGCCGCTACGACTCGTGATCGGAAAGTGTTTCCGAGTCACAACCGATTACGCATGAACCTACAGGGTCACACACTTAACGGGTTGGAACAAACCAGTACGAATACAATTTGTCAAACGTGTTCGGATAGGATTTGTCACGAGCACTATATAAGGAGATGCATGAGGCTGTTGGGAGGTACGCGTGAATCACCACCGAAACCCCAACCGCCACCTTCCTGAGAGCTATGCCGTGCGACTTGGTGCTAGTACACCGACGTACGGTTGTTCCTTCCACGGGCGTGTGGATATCAGAGGTGCTATCTGCGATCAAGGCGCTTGAGGATGATCCGCGATCTTCACAAGGAACTGCAGACGTTGCTGGAGGAGACGATCGACTCGCGAGGACGCTGGACGATCGACTACGACCACTACATCGATGCACTCTACGTTGGACCAGGCTGCTCCAACCCTTCTTCCGCTGCTCTGCGCGACTAGTGATAACGATCTGTGATCATCTACTTGCTTGGCTTCCTGGTTTGCATGGTAGAAATTTTTGTTTGTAGCTATCGTAGCCTACCCCGCGACCCAACAGAGAGAAGGCAAGACGGGGAGAGTGGAACAAGAAGGGAGAGGAAGAAGGAGATATGAGGGGCAGCAGCTTGGAGAGAGCCTATGGCTAGTGGCATGAGAAGATGGGGAGGGTGATAGGAAATAGAATATATGAACAATTGACATGTGGGCTCATTCTTTTTTTATTTGCTAACTCATTCGATTATGTGTAGGGTGATGTGGCACACACGTGTCATTCATGTTAGTCAAAACCGCTTTGGAATGTGTTGAGGGGGTCAAGTGACCTAGTTTTGATACTTTAAGGTTGTGTTTTAAAAGTTTTAAAGTTGAGGGTTGAAAAATGGAATAAGGCTATAGTTGAAGGCCACAGCTGGTGCTCGAATGTCTCTTCTGGTTCCAATCCCTACGTCCTTGCCCAAAGTGGCAAAACATGTCTCGCCATCTGCTACGGAGGATCATATTTTTATGGATGCGACTAGCGCTCGGAAGTACGATCCGATCTCTAGCGCCGTACGCCACGCCTTGCCGTTCAATCTGGCGTGATGGGGGTCAGCCGTCTGATCTCAGCACATTTTTTCTTCCTCCCTAAAACAAGCAAAAGGAGCAAAAAGCTCCTTCTCAACCATGAGCTTGCTCGTCGAGCGTGTTCTTTGAACTCACCCACGGGATTTGAAATTTCTTTGCCAAAATCGTCCCTAGACGAAGAAGATGACATGGGCGGCGACGACTTGTTAAGGGAAACAAAATTATGTTTGAATAGAAAAGGTAGATAATGTTGAAAGGAACATGCAAGAAAAAGTGGCGTCCGGTAGTGCTCCAGTGAACTCCAACCGAACTGAGCTGATACGTTGTAGAGGATCTCTTGAGGATGCTCTAGTAAAAGTTTGATGACCATTGGTGGCCAGGAGAGGTTGGGAGAGCTCATCGAAGATGTCGCCGAAGTTGGGGAAGCAGATGTGGCAGTCGGTGGCTTTTGTGGCCGCGATGAATCAATGAGGAAATCAAAATTCCACCTAAATAGAAATGTGGGTAAACTCAAGAAGAACTCATTAGTACAATTTGGTGCACAACGGAGCAACGTATGAGGAGAAGGGACTTGCCAGAATGCTCGCCGGACTTGGAGAAGAAGGCCATGTAGAGGGTGCTCCGGAGGGCTTTGGCAAAAACCGAGAGAGGGCGTTGTGGGGAATGGCAGGGGGAGGCTACCTTCCAATTTATAGGGGCTAAAGAGCGACGGTTCGGCCGGAATTGATTGTCGAAGTTATGGCCGGAGTTAAGGTGGTGGTAATCGATGACATTTATGTTCCAGCGACGGTTCGGGTTGGAAACAATCGGAGTTATGGCGTTCGTTAATTCGGCGGCTTACGGGCAAGCCCAGAAGGAAGTGGATCAGGTTCGGTAATAAACAATCTTTTTAATTCAGAAATAATTCATTAATTCGGAAATATTTACTTTTTTGGAAATTCCTAGAAACAATCAAATAACTTGGGAAAAATAACAAATAAACTCCGAAAAATCAAAGACAACTCACAAGTACTAAATGCAAGATTTTAAGTTCAAATAAAATAATTATGACCAAAATAATTGTTTTATTTTTACACAATAATTAATTTTAAAATTCACAAAATCTTTTTAAGCTAAACAAATTAGCAATGTAGCTCCAAAAATTCTATAAAATTTCATAGTAGTTAAGTAGGGTATTTTGAGCTTAAATAAAATATTTTCAACACAAATTTAGTTTTTATGTTTTAACAGAAATTCATTTTTAATTCCTATAAATTTAGGAAAAGCTTTAATAAATGAAGAAAATCCAGGAAAAAGGTCAATTTTTTTTGGAAAATACAAAAATACAATTTAATTATTTTTCTAACAATAAAATTATTGGGATGTTATAGTAATGCTTAAGATAAAGACCTATTGTATCATGTTGTATGTATGAATTGTGTATCGAAATGATTACCAATGTTGTGGATGTATGTACTACCCACTGATCATGGGACTAGTACGGTACATACACAAGGATTTTGGGTATTCAACTCTCAGATCTGTTACCTGCACCGCAACTGACCTAAACCGCATTAACTCCGGCCGTTTCCACTGTTGTCGCCGGTAACTACGGCATTTACACCGATAATAACTTCGGCGATTAATTCCAGCCTAACCATTGCCCCTTCGCTCCTACAAATTGGACCATAGCCTCCCCATCCTATTTTCCACAACGTCATCTCTATGCTTTGTCCGAAGCCCCTCCAAAGCTCCTCTACGAGCTCTTCTTCTCTAAGTCCGGCAAGCACTCCAGCGAGCCTGATCTCCTCATCCGTTGCTCCATTTTCCACCAAATTTTATCGATGAGTTCATCTTAAGTTTCCCCACATTTCTATTCAAACGAAATTTTGATTTCATTAATGATTCACCGCATCCACAAAAGCCACCAACTTCCACATCTTCTACCCCAACTCTAGCGACAAATTCGGTGAGCTCTCCCCAACAAAGTGTTTGTTCAGTTTTGGCTGGAGTTCACCGGAGCACTACCGGCCACATCTTCTTTCCCATGTCTGGTGACAACTTCATTGAGCCCGATCTTTCTGTTGGGTATTTTTGTGAGCCCATTTACCTGCATGTTCCTCTCAACATTATCTACCTTTCTATTCATACAGAATTATTATTTCCACAACGAGTCACCACCGCCCATGTCATCTTTTTCATCTCTGGTCAAGTCATCGTACTGCCATCATCGTCGCCATGATCCCGATCGCACCACCACTTCTTTCTTGCACACCAGCCACCTCTGTCCTCCTCCGACAACACGTGTGAGGTGACTTCACTCCCCATCCCTCCATCTCTCTTTTGCACCCTTCGCTATCAGCCACCAGTGATCACCACCCGAACCACCATTGCTACGGCTATCTTCTCCATCCCCCCTCTCCATGATGAGTGGGCTCCTATTTTCCAAAATCTTTTTTAATCTAATTCAAATTCCAAGTCTATGACAAGAAGAACCCATCCACTATTATTTATATTTCCATAAAATATTCAATTCACTAGCATGTCGACCCCACTGTCAAATTCTCTCTCCACCGTTAATTTCCTAAATTTCTATTATTTCATGTGAAATCCAAACTTTTGAGAGTTTGTTTGACGAGGATTGTTGACTAGTCAATTATCTAAGTATATCTTTGTTCGCTTATTAATAAGTAAGCATGGTTTTGTTGGGCCCAAGTTAGCTTTCTACGCCCAAGATCAATCGAACAGTTGGAAGGTGGGCCTATAAAGTCTTTCCTTTAATCGTCCCCAAAAACTCCCTCCAGAGGCCCAGCAAGATCTCCCTTAGGACTTCTTTGGGACCTCCTCAAAGACCTCTCCAAGACATCTCTAGGACCTCTCCCCCATAGAAGAGGTCCTAGAGGGTGGTTACCCACGTGCAATTAATAGCGGTTGCACGTGGAGATATCAGCGATAACGGTCATCATGAAGGGACGCGACGATTGGCAGGAAGAGACACGACGATTGGCGCGAAGAGGCATCACTGCTAATAACTGCCGACTTTTGTAAAACTATAAATAGCCCAGCCTGTGTGCCCTTGTAACATAGATTCACATCCAAGCCCTAATCCATGTGTATTCACGGCCACTTTCCCTGTAATCAGAGCATACACTTTTGCAATACATATTCTCCATTTAAAGTCTCTTGGCAAACATATAGTACTCTCCATATTCCTTTTTTTATATTTTTGTTTGTCCGTTCTGTAACGAGAGTTCCAGACGTTGACAGCTGGCACCCACCGTGGGGCGCGCTGTCATCATTTTCACCTACTTGATTATGGTAATGTGTGTTGTATTTTTCTGATGAATCACAACCTTCCTGATTAGAGAGAAGAAAGCATTCTCGATATCTCTGACTACGATGAAGGCTTGGAAGAAAACTTTGTCCTCGTGTCCGGCAACACCCATGGTTCCTCTGGGGCCGTTGCTAAGGCACTGTCGTCCACCGAACCTTCTACCTCTGCCGGCTCCACGCCGGCTGTGCCTTCGTCCATAGGTACCGCTATGGACAAATACTATCCCGAGCCTGTCTCCTTTGGAAGAGGAGATTTGCAAGGTCCCTAGAGCCTAGCGAACCATGATGATCTCACTGGCAGTATCCACCCTGAAGGCTTGGAGAGAGCATCTAGGGAGAATCTTTTATTCACCCTACAGTACGCCTCATCCTCTTCCTCAGAGGACGAGGGCATATTCACCCCTTCCGCATGTTCCAACAGTCGTCAGATCGCCAGCGTCAGTGACGTTCAAGCCAATCCCGACGATAATCCCGGAACATCCGAGCAATGCCGGGAGCAAGAGGAATGAGAACGCCTGAAACGAGAGGAAGAGGCCCGATAAATCGAGATACATGCTACCACACAAGCGCGCATCTCACATGTTCGTGACCTCTACTAGCAATACACCCCCGGCTGCTCAGCAAGGGTGCCACCACCGGCGATGCGTACGCCTCCACTGCGGGCAACGATGGTAAGAGGTTCAAATGCCTTACCAACCCTTATGCAGGAGGATTCCTTGCGAACGCGTTACTATTTAGCGATCGCCCTCGCCGTCCTCCTAAGGATTGACTCCAAAGCAAGGATTGCAAGTGATGCATACAATTGCACAGGAACTACAAGATGCAGTAGAGAACATCTCTGCTCGATCACCAGCCGTTCTTTCCAAAACAGACTCACACCTAGAGGGGTCCTCAATTGGACGCCGAAGGCAGAGTCGTAATTATGATGAACCTGATCGTCATGTCCAAGACAAAGGTGAGCATGACACTCATTTTTTGGGATGTAGCAGACGTCCCAGATCTCCTGTCGATCATAATCATCGTCGTAATACACAACAATGTATTGGACCCTATGCAGGATGTAAAGCTTTTTTTCCCTGGATTGAGGGACGTCACCTGGCTAGAAAAGTTCAAGTCAGGGAATATGGAGAGTTTGGACGGAACGCAAAACCCGTCGGAATTCCTCCAAATCTACATTACCACCGTCCAAGCTGCTGGAGGCGATGATAAGGTAATGGCAAATTATATACCCACAATTTTAAAAGTTTCCGCTAGGACCTGGTTATTCAACCAACCTGAAGAATCCATACATAACTGGGAGATGCTCTGTAATGCATTACAAAACAACTTTAAAAGTTGTTATGCAAAACCAGGGAAGGAAGATGATTTACATCGGCTTCGTCAAACCCCCGAGGAAAATCTACGACAATTTGTAAAGAGTTTTATAGAAGTCCTTAATACTATCCCAAATATTTCCGACGACTCTATAATTCGAGCTTTTAAACAGGCGATGAGATATCGAAGGTTCACAAAAGACCTCAACATCAACCCGCCCAGGCCTGTGTCCTCCCTGACCTTTAATAAGGAGGACATCCCAAAAGCTATGCACCATGCTTACCAGAAGATTAAAATCCCTAGTCCAAAAGGCATGATCGTGGTGCAAGGTGACTAGGCCGTCGCACTTTCGTGTGATCGAAAGTCATTAGAACTTGTCGATCAGCTGCCTCTGAAAGATCTTACTTTGGAGGATAAAGCAGGGAAGTCCGCGAAGATCAAGGCTGCTCCTCAACCTAATGAGGAGGTAACAGTTGTACCACTCAGCCCCGATGACCAATGATAGTCTGGATTGGCGCGGGACTAAGTGAGAAATAGGAAGACTAGCTCCTCACCTTCCTCCGAGCCAACTCAAATGACTTTGCGTGGAAGCCATCTGATATGCCTAGGGTCCCAAGGGAGGTGATAAAACACAGGCTAGCTATTTAGCCTGAGAAAAAACTAGTCAAGCAAAGACAGAGACGTTTCACCTTGGATTGTCAAGAAGCTATCAGAGCAGAGCTCAATAAACTCCTTGAAGCTGGCTTCATTCGGGAGGTTGATCACCCTAAGTGGCTTGCGAACCCAGTCCTGGTCAAGAAATCTAACGGTAAGTTGCACATGTGCGTTGATTTTACTAGTTTAAATATTGCTTGCCTAAAGGATGACTTCCCTTTGCCTCACATTGATCAATTTGTTGATTCTACCACGGGTTTTGAACTGATGAGTTTTCTTGATGCTTATTCTGGATACCATCAGATCAGCATGGCGAAAGAAGATGAAGAAAAGACTGCCTTCATCACTCCCTTAGGTGTCTACTGCTATGTCAAGATGTCGTTTGGGTTAAAAAAACACTGGGGCGTAATCTAGAGGCTTATGTAGATGACCTCATTGTAAAAAGTAGTACTAAGAATGACCATTTGAAGGATCTAGCAGAGACCTTCGAAAATATAAGTAAACACAGAATAAAGCTTAATCCTGAAAAGTGTACTTTCGAAGTTTGTTCTAGAAAATTTCTTGGTTTCCTTGTTTGTTCTCGTGGGATTGAAGTTAATCCCGAGAAGATTCGAGCCATCGAACAATTGCGACCACCTTCCACAGTGAAGGAGGTCCAAGCCTTAACTAGTCGAATGGTGGCTCTTAGTCATTTTATTTCTCTATCAGGAGAACGTGGTTTACCTTAAAGGCTTATCTCTCAAATCCTCCGATATTGGTGTCACCTTTAGAAGGTGAACCTTTGCTAGTTTACTTGGCAGCAACGTCAAATGTGGTCAGTGCGGTACTTATTTCAGAAAGAAGAGGGTCTCAATGACCCACTACTATGTAAGCGAGGTCTTACATGGACCAAAGGAGTGATACCTTGAGGTTCAAAAGCTAATTCATGCTCTTCTGATGACTTCCAAAAAACTTAGACATTATTTTCAATCCCACAAAATCACAGTACCTTCATCTTTTCCTCTTGGAAACATACTCCATAACCAAGAAGTAATAGGTTGCATAGCCAAATGGGCAGTAGAACTTGGAGAATTCGATCTTTATTTTACTGCCCGAACAGCCATAAAAAGCCAAGTCCTGGCTGACTTTGTGGCTGAATGGATGAATACTGAGGATCAACCTCAAGAAAGTCCAGGGCTGGACGATCATTGGACAATGTACTTTCATGGCTCCCGCGAGCTTAAAGGCTCGGGGCTGGGATTTTGTTGATAACGCCACAGGGTGATCAACTCTAATATGTCATATAGTTTCTGTTCTTTGCCACTAACAACGTGGTAGAGTATGAAGGTCTTCTAGCCGGGCTTTGAGCAGCCAAATCCCTCGAAGTCCGTCGGCTTTTGGCGAAGAGAGATTCGCAATTAGTCGTAAACCAGGTATCAAAGGAATACAGTACGTCCGATGAGATAATGGCTTAATACCTGGGTGAAGTGAGAAAGTTGAAAAAATACTTCAGGGACTTCGAAGTCCAACATATACCGCGCAAGGAAAATTCCTTAGCAAACTAGTTATCGAAATTGGGTTCCTCACGAGCGCCTGTTCCAACAGGTGTTTTTCTCGAATACCTTACAAAAACTTCAATAGAAACAGGTTCGACCACCTTAGAGGTCGGGGTCATCGAGCAAGATGCGGAATGGATAAAACCATTGACCACTTACCTTGCATTAGGGACATTGCCCGATGATCCTCAATAGAAGGATAGGTTAATTCGAAGAGCACACATGTACAGGCTGGTCGAGGGATCATTGTACAGGAAGGGAGCACATGGTGTTCTTATGCGTTGCATATCCCAAGTCTCCGAGATAAAATTACTAAAAGAAATAAATTGGGGCTTGTGTGGTACACATGCATTCTATAAAACAATAGTTGGTAAAGCTTTTCGGCAAGGATATTATTGGCCTACCGCTCTACAAGATGTCGTGCACCTTGTTAAGACCTGTGAACAATGTCAGTTCCAAGCTAGACAAGTACAACAACCATCTTATCAACTACAGACCATTCCCTTGTCATGGCTTTTTTCGACTTGGAGCATTGATATAGTTGGACCACTACTACAAGCACCCAATGGGTATAAGTTCTTGTTTGTGGCCATCGATACATTCACTAAGTGGATAGAAGCTGAGCTAGTCGTTCGTATAATGGCTGTAGCAGCAAAGAAATTCTTGGTGCGAAACATTGTTACAAGATTTGGAGTACCCACTCGTCTTATTATAGACAATGGGAGCCAATTTATTAGTGATGTGTTTCAAGATTATTGTGATAAAATTGGCACTAAAATCTACTTTGCTTCCGTGGACATCCACAAAGTAATGGAGCAGTAGAAATGGCCAATGGTCAGATTATGCAAGGTATTAAAAAAGAGTTTTTAATCACCTTAAGGCATGCTCAAATAATTGGATGGAAGAACTTTATTATATTTTATAGGCATTGCGTACTACGACCAGTAGAGCAACTGGCGAAATACCATTCGCACTAGTCTACAGTGTAGAAGCAGTGCTTCCTAGTGAGATTCAACTAGGTTCCACACGTATAGACCTCTTAGATCAAATAAATCAAAGAGATTTACGTGAGGATGATGTCAATATGCTAGAAGAAAGACATGATCGTGCACTATTGAAATCAGCTACCTATTTGCAAGGGCTGAGATGCTACTTTAATAGAAGGGTTCGTCCAAGAACACTTTATGTGGGAGACTTGGTCCTGAGGCGCATCCAGAACCAAGCCAACTAGAACAAGTTGTCCTCCAGATGGGAGGGTCCATATACTGTAGTTTCTGTCACTACGCCAGGATCAGTTAGATGGTCGTGTTTTATCTAACACATGGAACATCGAACATCTTTGTAAATTTTATGTATAAGTATCTTTTTTCTATATTACATAAATCTAGTTGTTATTCTTAATATATTGAATTTTTTCAGCATAAATTTTTCGTATCATTTCGCATACGTAATCACTATTTTTTAAGTGCCTACGGTTGATCAATTTCACTCATGGATCACAGTGTCTTTATGAATCAAATGACCATCGGTATACATTTAGGAAATGACAACTGTCTGAGACCTCTTCTATAAGCCAATTCTCATTGCATGAGAGCTCAACAGTCTGACTTCATCTTCCTAAATACACACTGATTCGGATCATTGGTTTTGTAATAGATATACTGATCTTAGCACAATTGTTCGCCCGAAACACTTCTCTCATTGCCGGACAAGTGTTCCAGGCGGGGGGCTACATATAGTGAAATATACGACTTTTAATTTGCGAAAAATAGTTTGCAAGAGAAAGTTAGTTAATCTTTGATAAATAATCACAATTATCATACACAAAATCTTTTCATTATCTCATATCATTTAAAACAAAACATCTGCATCATTACAATATCACTTTTGTACACTCGAGCCAGGAGTACTTAAGGGGAGAACAGGAGCACTAGCTTCTATGTTCCTTATGATCTCTGCTACCACTGGTGTGATCTTGGCTTGAGCAGCAATACCTGCTTCTTTTTTCTTAAACTTGGGCGCAAGGACAAGCTTCTGGAGATCGACAGAATCCCCATAAAGGAGAGCAATCTTCAATAAAACTCAGTTTAAAGCTTGACTCATTGCCTTTGTCAAAGATTGATATATGGTATTCTTCATGGCAGGTATGTGTTTCTGAATATATTTAATTTGACTATAGATATCATTTCTTAGTTCATCCAAGGTCATCTTGGTCGCAAGAGGAGTTACCGGAGCCTTTAAATGTTCTGTGATCTCTCGCAGAGAAGCTGAAATCTGGGAAAAGCTGTTTCCAGTAACTTGGGTAATTTCCTTGCCAGCCTTCATTAAGGTTTCCACCTTCTTTCCAAAATCTTGTATGGCAATACGACCTCGTCTTTCCACTTCTTTCAAGCCTTGAATCTGAAGGTCTTTATTAGAAGAGGTCTTGTGAAGAGCCTCTTTTGCCTTTTCTAGTTCTAAAAAAAAGAGCAGAAAAAGAGAATAAAATTCATGCATATCATATTATAAATTAAATGCCCTATAAGGACAAAGGGAGGTCCATTACCTTCTTTTTCCTTAAGAAGTATTCTTGTTTTGTTCAAAGAGATCATGACTTTCTTTAGATTATCTATTCAGGATCTCTTGGAACTTCTCATTCTTCTGAGTCAAGAGGTGGATCTTTTCGATCTTTTGTGCCATGACCACCGCTCTCTCCTCAGATCTTTTTTCCACCTCAGATAATTTTAATCTGATAGCTTGAAATGCAGATTCAGCATTTTCTTGTTCGGCTTTCGCTAGTAAACATTCTTTGTGAAGTAAATAAGGGCATAAGTTATTTATTTAAGTTAGAATCTTACGACTTAATAATAACTTACTGTACTTACTTCTCTTTGTCCTCTACAAAAGCTTTAATCTCCTCTAGCATCTCTTGACAGTTGTCATAAGGTCCTGGAGGTCATTCTTTTCGGTTCTGGGAGGTGAACATTCCAGAGGAATCTCATCCTCAGGTTGATCCAGTTGCACCAGACGAAAAACTCCTCTAGCTGGATCAATACTGGTACTCTACGACTCCTAAGACATTCTATGAGTCAGATTCTATACTGATAAATTTAAAGAAATATTATTAGGATACCAGTCTTACCAAGGTATGATCACCATCATCTTGAGTTTTAATGGTCTCATGGACCACCTCCTCAGAATGACTGGTCTCACAGACCACCTTCTCAGAACGGTTGGTCTCGTGGACCACCACTTCTGTTCAATCCTTTCGAGAAGACCTCTCTATCTGGACCTCCATGTCCAGCGATGCCCCTTGGGACGTCTCTGCAGTTGTCGCCAAGACGTCTAGGACCACTTCCTCAGTGGTCCTAGGAGGTCCTTCCATCAGTAGAATTTCTTCTAGCAAGGATTTTTCTGCCGCCAATGCAATTGGTGGCGAATTTTGTTCTTAAGCAGTCAGTTGACCTCTTTCTGGGTTTGACGGCAAATCAAAGCTAAAAGAAAAGAAGAGGTTAATCATTTCAAAACCAAAATTATAAAGGTATAATCGAAGAATTTACTCGATTTCAAAGCTACCTTCACTAAGGAGCGACATAAAGTCCTCATTTACAGTGAAAGTGGGTCCTCTCCTTTGCTCTGACGAAGAAGGAACTAAGGCCAGAGAGGTCTTTGGCCTTAGAACCCTCTGAAGAGGGATCTCCTCTTCTGATTCTTCTGATGATCCTTCACCCTGAACCACCCCAGCCAAGAAAGTTGATATAAATGACACTCGCTGGAGGTTAGAGACATATCTGGAAATGAGAGTCTTGGCTTTTGTTTTTGATACCTTTCGGGTCGAAGATCTTGGAAGAGCAGGAACTGAGGCAAGATGTCTTGGAGAAGCTAATGTTGAGGCAGATGTGGGTTTTTTTTTCTTTGGCGCAACAGGAGATCTGGATGTAATCCTTGCACTCTTTGCAAAGAAGGGGAAGAGCTCACACTGACATCTGAGATGTGACGTTTCTTTGATGCCGTCTATTTAGAAAATATAAAAATTAGACATAAGCAAGTTGACTTCTTATGTTTAATTAATTTCTATGAATACTTACCACTGTGCGATCTTTCCTCAGTGATAAAGTCATCCCAATGAAACTTGGGGGCTGCTCCTCTAAACCGATTGGTTCCTTTTCTGAACCTGATCCTATAATAGGACCGAGGTCCTAGCTAGGACCTTATCATCTGAGAGAGCTGCAATGTAATAAAAGTTACTTACTTTTTACTATGAAATTCAGTTCAAGTGAAAAAGATGAGTAAAATATTAACATTCTCAGGTGTTGGGTTATGGGTAGGCTACGATAGCAAAAATAAAAAATTTCTACGACGCAAACCAGGAAGCTAAGCAAGTAGATCATCACAGATCGTTACCACCAGACGCACAGAGTAGTGGAAGAAGAGTTGGAGTAGCCTGGTCCAACAAAGAGCGCGTCGATGTAGTGGTTGTAACGATCGTCCGGCGTCCTCACGAGTCGATCGTCTCCTCCAGCAACTTCTGCAGTTCCTTATGAAGATCATGGATCGTCCTCAAGCGCAATAGCGACCGTAGTAGCGCCACTACGGTATCCACACGTCTAGGGAAGGAACAACCATGCACCGGTGTGATAGCACCAAGTCACACGGTAGAGCTCTCAGGAAGATGGCGGCTAGGGTTTTGGTGGAACAACTCAACTCATGACTTTCGTATGTCTTGTCTGTTACATTCGCCTCCCATCCCAATAGCCTCATGCATCTCCTTATATAGTGCTCGTGACGAATCCGATCCGAACATGTTTGACTTGGAATTAGTTGTGACTCAGAAACCCTTTCCGATCACGAGTCGTTAGCGGTTCCTAGCAGGACATAACGATTCCCGAATACACACAAATTATATCAGACAAACCTTAGTGCAATATGATCTACGACCAAGTCCTCATCACTTACAACTAGGTCCTATCTCTATACGACCAGTTCGTATTTGGTCACGACCAGTTCGTAACTCCTTACGACTAGGTTTAGACCATTCTGTGATTACGTTCGAGCAGTCTACGACCAGCTCGTATCTCCATACGACCAGTCCGTAACTGATCGAACTAAGCGATCTACTCATGTATTCTCCCTTTGCATCACGATGTCTAGTTGAACTCCAGGTGAGATATTGTGTCATCCATGGACTATTCAATTCTTTCTCGATCGAGTGTCGGATAACTTCACGTGGTCGAACACTTCGACCACTAGTGGCATGGCCATGCACTTTCTTTATCCGACCACAATGAGGGCCCAGACATCTCTCTGTTATGTTAGGAGGGCAAATCCATATCTGGCCACCACATTCCTCCGCATGTTTTATAGCATACCCGAAAGCTACCTTTATAACTACCTAGTTACGAGTAGCGATTGGCAACCCCTAAGAGTACTATTACACATGTAGGAAGCCATGCTGATCTCAGGTCTAAGGATTATACATCATCATTGCTTGAGACCAACTAACGACACATAGAATCATAACAATCTTAATAGTGTATCAAGGTGGGTCAATCCAACACCATGTTCTCTAACATGTGTTCACAATATCGATTCGATATTGCTATATCCATGACCGGTGAAACATGGTTATCAATCAATACATTTGCTAGTTAATAGAGTCAATAGTGTTTCGACCATTGACATCCGACCAGGGATTCATTTAGAACGACATCATATAAGTTAAGAGTTTCACCAACAAGTCACATACTTGTTAATCTTCACAACCAATGATTCATTCAAGGAATAGGATAACATATTATCCAATTAACACATAAACATAGACGTGATATCATCATCTTCATGATTGCCTCTAGGGCATATATCCAACATCAGGGACGTCACAGTTACAAGATAATTTCTCTTTCTTCTGAAGAGGGAAGATCTTGTTCTTGAGGAAGTCGTGAATGATCTTTCGTCTAGATAGACCTCCTTCTACCAGGTTACTGATCACTAGGACTACTTTCTTCTCATCTTCTATAAGCTTAATGTCCTTATCAGTAGCCCGGTTCTTGGTGGACCACTCCGGTGGTGCACTACGATTGTAAGTAATTTTACTTTCTTTCGGAACTTCAGAATAAAACCATTCCTTGTTCCATGATTGGTTGGCATCTTTGGTAGCCAAGAAAGGGAACACTCTCTTATTGGCTTCTTGAAATTTAAAATAAAAGGAGCCCAAAGCACCAGCACCTTTCTTGTTGTGGATAATTTGGTAATAAAACCTAAACAAACGCAAACTAGGTGCTATCCCTAAAAATGCCTCAAACATATGGGCAAAAACACTAAGTACCAGAATTGAATTCGGTACAAGGTGAACCAATTCAATTTCATAATGGTTAAGAACTTCGATCAAAAAATCACTCTCAGGCAAGCAGAGGCCTGCCCGGAGGTAAGGCACGAAGAGTACCGTGAAACCAGCCGGAGGGTTTGGTTCAACCTCTTTCCCTGGTGTACGCCACTCGATGAGAGCCTTTTCTGGAAGATGTCTGTCTTGCTTCAGTCCTTGGAGTTCCTCTACTGATAGCATCGATGATCTCCATCCCGCCATTGTCTTGATTCAATGGCGGACTGTAGGTTCCTTCTTTTTGAAGGTTTGTGGAGGATGGAAAGTACACGGTGAAAAGGAAAGTGAAAAGCAACTAGGGTGAAAACGTGCCTGAGGAGAGGAAAAAATCCGTATATATACCCTTGGCGCACTTAAAACCCACTATCTCAAGGATGTAACAACTGCGCCTCAATTGGTGGTGACACAACACGTCACGTTCGGTCAAGGAGGTTGTTCTGTGTGTTAGAGATGTGTAAGAAAAGTAGTTGGAAAGTCTTTTCTTTTTTCAAAAATTATCCTCATCTTATGTTCATTCACATAGAAGTTGCCTTGATATATGTTTCAAGAGAAGATCACTTGATCATCAAGATTTTTTTCCTTTTATCAACTTCTTGGAGATTTCACAAAATGAATTGACTTCTTGAAAACCTTGGAAGCATAAAATCCAGGGATTATAACATCAAGATTTTCAAAAAGTCAAATTTATTCTATAAAATCTATCTTCTCCATGATCTCTACAATCATGATACATCATCTATTCAGACTGAAGAGGTTTGAGTGGTCTACAATAAAGTGGAAACAGAGAAGGTAGAGAGTCTCTAAGAGGATTTTTCTTCTTCTTACCCTTTTGGAGGTTATTTATAAGCTAGTAACTTACGGTGGAATTAAATAAACGAGATGGAAGTTTAACAGATAAGATTTTATTAGAGTTTGTTCCTAATAAATCAATGAAGACTAAAACATATTTGTCCCTTTAGGAATTTCTTTCATAAATATGATTAATGCTCCAGCTTCTTAAAAGAAATAGTTATTTACAACTCAAGTAAAACTATCTTCTTGACCAAGTCCAAATTCTGGTTTAAAACCTGATCAAGTAAGTTATTTTCACTTGAAGTTGAGGGGCTAGCTGATGAGGATTGTTGACCAGTCAATTATCTAAGTATATCCTTATTCGCTTGTTAATAAGTAAGCACGGTTTTGTTGGGCCCAAGTTAGCTTTCTGGGCGCAAGATCAATCGAACAGTCGGAAGGTGGGCCTATAAAGTCTTTCCTTTAACCGTCCCTGAAAACTCCCTCTGGAGGCCTAGCAAGACCTCCTCCAGGACTTCTCCAGGACCTCCTCAAAGACCTCTCCAAGACATCTCTAGGACCTCTCCTCCGTAGAGCAAGTCCTAGAGGGTGGTTACCCACATGCAATTAATAGCGGTTGCACGTGGAGATATCAACGATAACGGTCATCATGAAGGGACGCGACGATTGACGGGAAGAGACATGACGATTGGCGCGAAGAGGCATCACTGCTAATAACTGCCGACTTTTGTAAAACTATAAATAGCCCGGCCTTTGTGCCCTTGTAACATAGATTCACATCTAAACCCTAATCCACGTGTATTCATGGCCACTTTCCCTGTAATCAGAGCATACTCTTTTGCAATACACATTCTCCATTTAAAGTCTCTTGGCAAACAGATAGTACTTTCCATATTCCTTTTTTATATTTTTGTTTGTCCGTTCTGTAACGAGAGTTCCAGACGTCGACATTGTTCTCCTTTGTTTGAACTCCGTTTTAGTTGATTCAAGTTTCTAAATTCATATAAAATCCTAATATAACTAAATATACTAAAATTATAAAATTTGGAGTTCATTTGAATTTTGTTTGAATTTGCCTTGTTTTCGCGTGTAGACTTCAACGACTCCAAAGAGCACGATTTTTTTGTCAAGCCAGTCTAGCAACCTTTTGAGCAAGACAAGTTACATCCTTTAACCATATTTGATCCCAATATTTTAAATTATTACTACATGCTTCTTTGCATTCAATTTAATTTGAATTCCTATTTTAAAATTATAGTTATTCCCATTACCATTGTATAGCCAATTTTGATATTGAATCAAACATACCTTGGCACCTTAGATGAAAATCTAGTTGATGCAATAGTATGAACTAGAACATGCTTGCAAAAATATATGCTTGGTCATGCTTAGATAAAAAAATATATTCAATTTGGGGAATTTTAGCCAAATATTCAACTATGGTTTTAAAATGTGTCTATGGCATTGGCATGATGTAGAAATTTTAAAATGATTTGAAGAGCAAAATAAAATTTGGAGTTCATTTGAATTTAGCTTATTTTCACGTATAGACTTCGACGACTCCGGAGAGCTAGATTTCTTCGACGAGTCTAATCAGCAACTACTTGAGCAAGACAAGTTACATATGTTGATCATATTTGAATCCTGATAATTTAAATTTAGTTTTAAATTATTACTGCATTGCTTATTTGTATTCAATTTAATTTAGAGTTAATTCCTTATTTGCCATTGGAAGTTGGCGAGCTCCCTAAAATGCCATCGAAAAATTGTTCATCCCTTGTATGCCACTTCTTCTTAACTTTAATCCTTTTTTTGCCACTCCGGTCAGTTGACTGTGGATTTGACCGTTGACTTGGACACGAAAAGGCGATTTTGCCCCTAAGTATGCTGAGATCTTTAGGAAATTGTTTGACATAGTAATATAGTTCTAAAAATTATGAAATTTTTAGGGGAAGTTACTGACATAGTAATAAAAAAGTTTTTGACATAGTATAAAATTCCCTAAACATCTCAGCCCTAAATAATGCACTTAGGGGGGGGGGCAAAATTGTCTTTTCGTGTCCAAGTCAACGGTCAAATCCACGGTCAACTGACCGGAGTGGCAAAGAAGGGATTAAAGTTGAGAACGAGTGGCATACAAGGGATGAGCAAGTTTTCAATTGTATTTTAGGGAGCTCGCCAACTTCCAATGGCAAATAAGGAATTAACTCTTTAATTTAAATCCCTGTTTTAAAATTATAGTCCTAATTCCTCTATATGGCCAATTTCGATGTTGAATTAAATATACTTTGTCACGTTAGATGAAACCTAGTTGATGCAATAGTATTGATGAGGATCTAATAATCCTCATTTATTTATTTATCTGTAATTATTATTATACATATTAACATCTCTATATTAGTCTTAAGTATACCCCTTAATATTTATAGCTACCTGGTCATAAACCACCCCATGGTCGTGAGTCTTCTTACGACCATGGTATAGTCATAAGCCTTTCTACGACTATCGAGCAGTCGTAAGATCTTGACTTGGTTGGCTTCGACCAGCCTAGCTTCAATAGCCCTATAATTAATAGGGCTTGCCGACTTGTGGACCTAATCAGTTAAGGAGTATTATACGCCATGTTTAACACATGGGGAATTAATATACGCTATTCCTCTCTGTTGATAACCACATAAATTACTTCTGTCTCTGACAACAACTACCTAGCAACATGGGGGTGCCACGTCCCTAGCGGCAACTTCCATCAAGTGGTTCGTCAATTGGAATGTTGGGACGTCTCTTCATTTGGAGGAACTACCACCTTTTCATACGTTATATAAGGTCGAAGTCAGAAGGTAGAAAGGAGGAAGCGCAATCTAGAGTACAAGCTCTAGTCTTTCTCTTGATTGTAATCAGCATACTCAATATAGCCACCCAGGAGTAGGGTTGTTATTCTCTCCGGAGAAGTCCCGAACCTATATAATATCCCCGTGTCATTCTCTACGTGATTCTTATCTAGGAGACCCCCCCCCCAAATCAAACAATCATACGTAAGATCGGTTCTAGATCACCAACATGTATGAACTTGAAACTTTGATAAAATTTGTACGCAAAGTTATGCTTAGACCAAAAATGTACAATTAGGGAATTTTAGCCATATATTCAAACTTTGATTTTAAGATGAATCTATGGCAATGGTATGCCATATAAAATTTTGCAAATGGTTTGTAAAACAAAATAAAATGAAAATTGATTTAGATTTGGGCGAAAGGATGTTAGGTTGGTGCAAGTCTATTCATGGTATCGATTCATTTCAATGATCGAAACCAGGGTTTTATAGGAAGTTGCCCAAGTTGGTTAAGGACCAGTCTTCGAGCCACATCTTTCAAGGCCATTTCGTAGTACCACAAGTCTGGTATGGGACAGACTAGGCAAAATAATTTGCAATGTTCCACTGTTACTTGTGCCATGTTGATGTACGAGTGTTGGTTAGACAGTATTCCCACTTGGCGCAAGAGGGAGCTTCTGGCGGGTGGTTAGCCCAATGGAAGTGAAACCTTAGTGGGTATAACTACTTTGGGATGATGCATTGTAAAGGCCTCGTGATAATCACTTAGTCACACACCAATGGAACTGTGTTTAGCAGACAATATAAGATGATTATGTCTTGTGGGTAAAGTTGTACAACTTCTACAGAGTGTAAAACTATTCGAATAGCTATGTCCATAGTCATGGACATGTTGAGCAAAGCCACTCCGAGTTAGACTTTGGTTTTGGATTTAAAAATAGTTTTGTCACCAATGTTTTAGGATGGTTAATCCATGGGAAATTTGGCGGTTAGCCATGTGATAGGAGGGTATCTGTCTCCAGATTTTGTCTAGAGGTTATCCTATATAACTTGAGAATTTAGAAAATTAATTTTAGATATAGAACAACTGCTTTGGAACTTAGTAAAAATATTTAAAATGAAAACATCACTTTATGCAAATTCAACCCTATAAGCCCGGTATGCATTATAATCTGTTATTGGGTGTAACTTGTGGAGTACATTTTGTACTCACCTTGCTTAACAAAATTGTTGATCAGAGGAGGAGTACCACATTACTGGTGAGGACTTGGATGACTAGGCTGCACCCCAGATGATTGCTTGTGGCATATCATGTGGCCTACTACTGTTTTATTTACACTTCCATTGTACTTTTCTGTTGGCCTTATGCCCTTTTGTAATAAAACTTTAATAATATGAATAAAATGCGTGATATGGTCATGTTATCATTTTTGTTCAACTATGTACACTAGTTGTTCCCGAATTAGTGTGAGAAACACAGAGAATTTGGGATCCTTCTACTCTCGGGTTCGACAAAGATGGTATTAGAGATGTGTTTGATTGTAGGTCGCAACCATAGTTAAATCGGACAAAACCCTAAGGACTTATTTTTTAAAAAACTAAAATATTTTACATGTCTTTTCGGTGTCCTTACTTATCTTTTTCTCCTCACAAATAATTTCTAACTCATGTCTTCTTTCAAAAATTGTAGATGACCGAAGTACCTACCGCGATTTCCCATGGAGTGTACCTAGGATAGTGGGCAGCTTTGCTTTGGAAGATAGTGCAGCATTTACACTTCAGGAAAAGACCCACTTTTTAGGGATACAAATAACAGGTGGGGAACCAGGAGTGATGGAGGGTAGAGGTTCTACTCTACGCCAACCCGAGGGACGACACTACCTTCTACATGTTCGACGCACCAATGCTGCGCGACTCTTTCTTCACCGACATCCAGGACGCATCCACTACTTCCCACTCTCCTTCCCAGCCAACTCTCACAGCACCTTTTGCTCCGCCGTGAATGAGGACTACCTTTGTTTGACTAACCAGGTGGAGATGACCGCGGCGATGGACTACACTTACCATACTACTTTGGACGAGCTACGCACCACTCACTAGAGGCTGTAGAAGGCAGAGGAGGAGTTAGCCCTGCATAAGGTAGGTCACACTGGTTCCTCAGTCCAGGGAGAGTCTTCGGAGCCTGCTCCAAAGAAGTGCAGGACGGGCAACACCAGAGCGTACATTAACCAATTTCGTGTTGAGTCTAGTGGGTCTAGGGCCTAGACATTTTTCTTTTCACGCTTAGATGGAATTGTGAGCTGTCATTCCTCTTGTGGTAGCCACAATCGAATAATAAAATAAAATAAAATAAAAAGTTATTTTGGAAAAGGTTGTTATTGGCTTTGTGTTTGTGCTTGGAAAATCTACCCCCTTAGTTTCTCTCTCCTGTCTTTTCTAAGTCTTGGAGTTCTGGCAGATGGTGATAACTCGCAAGTCAGGTAATGGCAGTGCTAGCGGACATGGCAATGAGAACGTTGATCATCAGGACATCCTGATTCCACCATCACAAGTAGACGGTCTTGACTGGTGTTAGATGATGGCCAACCAAAACCATCTGATCAACTTGCTTGCACAATCCCTTAATCAGAATCAGAATTAGAATCAGCAGGCAGCCGCGGTCCATGTTCCACCTCCTCCACCTCCAAGATCCAGCTTGGCAAAGTTTATGAGAACGTGTCCTCCGACGTTCTCGATCAGCACTGAGCTGATGGATGCAAACGATTGACGTACTCTAGGTAATTAGCAAGAAACTGGATATTGTTCAATGAAATGATCATGAGAGGGTGTTGTTTGCCTCTCACCAGCTGATGGGACGAGCATCAGAATGGTGGGATAACTTCACTCAATCCCACACCAATACCCAGGCCATCACCTGGAACAAATTTGTGCAAGCCTTCCATCATGCACATATTCCTTCCGGCACGGTGATTTTGAAGAAGAAGGAATTCCACACCTTACGTCAGGGTAACCGCTCAGTCAATGAGTGTCTTCATAAGTTCAACCAGTTGACACGTTACTCTCCTAAGGACATGGCCACTGACGAGGCCAAACAAGAATGATTTCTGGAAGGGCTCAATGGCAATCTTTCCGTTCATTTGATTGCTCAAGACTACACCGACTTCAAATAGTTGGTAAACAAAGCCAGTTGGTGAATAAAGCCATTCGTCAGGAGCACAGTGCGGCAGATTTCAGTCTTCCTCATCGTCATCCAAGGTTCTGCAACTTTTTCTCGGCTAGTCAGGTTCAAAAGAGTACACCTTCCTCGGCAGCAGGAGTCACTTGCTTCCATCACACAACTACGGTGAAATAGTACAGCTTAATTAGCCAAGTTTGTCCCATACCAGACTTGTGGTAGTACGATTATGGCTTTACAATCTGCAGCTCACAGACCGATCCTTAATTGACTGGGTGACTTCAATCATTCACTAAATTGAGCTCGTGCATAAACCTGCACCCACCAATTATCTAGTTTGCCCAAGTCCAAACCAGTTTTATTTTATTTTACATGTCAAATGATTTTCTAAAATTTCTATCGTAAAAACAATACCATAGTCTCATTTTTAAATGATAGTTAAACATTTTGGCTAAATTCCCTAAATTCAATATTTTTGGTCTAAGCTTTGACTAAGCATAAAGTTTTCTAATGTGTTCTTGTAATACTCCAATTTAATCAAGAGAGAATAATTAAACTAGGGAGAAGGACCAATTAGCAAAGCGATTTAACAGGGGAATTGAGGGGGATTTCTGCAATGTCTTGGCAACCTGGGCTTGGGCCTTGGCCCAAGAGGGCATGTGGTGGCCGGCCAAAGGGGGGGGGTGAGGCGTCAACCTCCCCCAAAACCCTAGCCGCCCCTATTCCCCCCCTCTTCCCATTGTTGGCCGCCACCTCCCCCATCCCCTACCCCCTTGTTCCCTGTGCCTCCTCCCCTAGTGTTCCCCTACTACCGGCCAAGACTTCGCTTCCCGCTACCGGCCTAGTGGAGGAAGAAGGAGGGGCACCCGGGTGATTGGCCGGCCAAGAAGAAGAAGAGGAAGAAGGGAGAAAGGGAGGAGAAGAGGGGTCACGTGGTGATTTCATCGTTCTTCAGAGGTTCTTCAAGGGTAATCCCTATCCCATTCAATTAGTAGTGTAATATTGTATTTAGGCAATGTCGGTAATAGATTGGTTTAGGGCAGTTTGTAGTGGCCGACAGTTTTGAGGATGTTAATTGCGGATTCTGACCTGGATGTCTCCTAGAGAGTTGTGGGTGACGTCGCTAGCTTTCTGTAGAGTCTTGGATCAGGTCGTTTGGATGAGCAGATCAGGGGATATGATTTTCATAGTGTCGCTGTTTTGTGATTCTGTCAGAATTCTGGCAGCGAGTATTAATTAGTAAATAATAATTAGCTAATGATTTAGTCAGAAGATCTCACCAAAATGAAAGATGTAGGTATTTTGATAATATTTTCAGAAAGCTAAAGAACGTAAATTTTGGTTACGTGTACTGAAAGTTACGTTAGTTTTAGTCTCGCTGTCTAGAACGCCTAACGAGATTTAGTTGTTCTATTAATCTGTTTGGTAAGGATAGAATATGGCTGAATCTGAAAAGCTAACCAACTAGGTTTATGTAGATAAATTAATAAGCTTTCCAGAGAATCAAAGAACACCCTTTTTGGATAAGTAGGCGACAAGTTATGAATTTTTAGAAAAAGATTGTCTATTGAGGGGACAGATCGATGTCATAGGATTTGGAGTTTTAGGTTGCGCTAGGGAGCATAGTGAGTTATATATTTGTTTCTAGCAATGTTTAGTCCAGAATTGTTGTCTTAGAGTGTTTGTTAAAAATTATTCAGGTAGGGGTTTGGTTTCAAGGGCAGCACCCTCTTCGCGCCTTCCATCTTCGCACGGTTGAAGCAAGTACAGTCAGTGAAAGAATAAGTAAGGGTGATTGTTCATGTTTGCTGGTATTATGTGTATATTCTCTACTCATGGATGCTAGAATGATGTGTATGTCGTTGTTCATGAATGCTAGAAGTATGAGTATGCTCTTTATTCATGTATGTTGCTGCTGGCTAATACATGTTTATGTTGGATAAAAGAATTGATTCATATGCATCATGTTATCATCTTTGAGGCTTGGTCACGTGGTGACCAAGCATTGATTTTGAGGTATCCGTCATGTATTAGACGGGCTTGAGGTCCTCACACTCGTGGAGTGTGGGCTTATGGTCCCTATGCTAGAAGACACAGGCATGGGTATGCATCGACGGATGCATACTCCGCATTACCGGTATATATGCAAAGAGAAAAGAAAAGTTGCATTTGCATTGCATGAACATGTGAACTGGTTTATTATAAAGAATTGTGGTTGGATGATGATGATATAGTTGTGTATTATATTGTCTTATTAATTGTACTTTGCTGTGTCTTGGACTCACTCTTACTGTTGTTTGTGTTTTTAGGTGCCCCTTACACGAACGTCATGCATGGGAGGGAATAGTCATAAGATTGGTTGCACACTGCCACGAACTATTCATAATTGATTAAATTGGATGATGATTTAATAATTGAGCAAATTGCTTAAAGGATTTATTATGGTTATACCTTATGCATTGGATAATTTGTAATAGAGTTGATTAGCATATTATGGATGATTTTATGATTATGTTTTAAATTGGATGTTTAGATTATTGATTATTGTTATTAGTATCTGTTAGAACCTCTGGTATGGTTAACTATACAAAGGAGGTCCTGCCGAAATTTAGTAAAATGTCTTAGTTTTATTTTGTTACTCTGTTAATTTAGTAGCATTCTAGGCTCATGTTGGGCTGGGGTGTTATAGTTCTAGTTCATACTATTGTGACAAGGGATGGCTAATTCAATGTCAAAATTGGTGATACAAAGGTAAAGGTATTAACTAGAATTTTACAATAGTAATTTAAATTAACCGGAATAAAAATAAGCATGCAATAATAATTTAAAACAAAAGTTAAATAATTTTAAATATTGGGATCAAACATGATCAAAGAATTTAACTTGCATTGCTCAAATTCTTGTTGGTCTAACTCGTCAAATAACTCGGGTTCTCTGGAGTCGTCGAAATCTAAACGCGAAAATGAGCCAAATTGAAGTAAATTGAAATAAATACAAATGAAATTCAAATGAAATCCAAATTTAATAATGTTATTATATATATATCTAGATTTTGATTTTAGATGAATTTAGAAATTTGAATCACTGAAATCGGAGCTCGTATAAAGGAGAACAAGTCATCGGAAGATTAAATCCTAAAGAAATACCCTAAATTCAGTTTACTGGAATTAATGAATTATTTTGCTAATGGAAAAACCCAATTATGATGCAAGCATGATGTCAGCATCTGAATTTTTTGGAAGAAGTCCATTCTACTCCCTCAAGTATCGACGTGCGGACACCTAACCCCCTAAACAAAAAAATCGGCCCTTTGACACCCCGAAGTTACAAAACCGGACAACCTACCCCCTCTGGCTGTTTCGTGCGGTGGTTTTGCCCACGTGGCCGTCCAGTCAGAGCGGTTTCACCACGTTAGTCGCTGCATGGGCTAGTTGAGCTGGCAGGGTCTGTTTATGAGTTATTGCCGGCCAGCAACTGGCGTGAACTGATGGTGCTTGCTGATGTTGTGGCGGCGGAGGTGCCTGTGAAGAGGAAGCAACCGGCGTGGGCTGCAAGGGCGGCGGTATGAGTGAGATGATGGCCTCCGGCGCGGCGAGGGGAGGCAGCGGGAATGTTTGGCGGGCCACCACCTGACGCCGCCACGCCTCCTCGCGGATCATCCGGTCCTACTCCCGCTGGTCGATGGCCTCCAGGAACCGCCGCTGCATCGCCTCCTGCCACTCCATCACCTGGCACATCAGCCCCTCGAAGAACCTCATCGCCTCGTCGCCCCGCCTCAGCCCGCTTTCCGCTTCCCACCCTCGGCGAGAGACACCGGCGTCGGGTGTCGCGGCGGCGCCGTGGAGGGCCTCGAGCTCGGAGAAAAGCGGTAGGCCTTGCTGCCGCCGCCCGTCCTTAGTGCGCTTAGTACTTGTCGGCGTTCTCGAACTTCTCACGGGCGCGTCGGGGTGGGGGGCGAGGAAGGCGGAGAGGCGGCGGCGCTTAGGCCGGAGGCGGTCGCGAGCCAACTAGAGGGGTGTGGAAGCGGCCGAAGGTGGAAGCCATGGAGGAGCACGGCGGCGCCGGTGGATGCGCCTTGGGGAGGCGGCGCCGATCCGCACAAGACGGGCAAAGCACCAGAGCGAGAGGAACCGGGACGTGGCGTTAGGCCAGCGGCGTCTTGCGCGGGGTTGAGCCGAAGTCGGGCCGAGCCACTGGTGGCGTCGAGTCAGACCAAGGAGGCGGCCTGGGTCATCGAGGGAGCAGTGCCGGCAATGGTAACAGGGGAGCAGCGAGCCAGAGCATGGGCCACGGCAGTGAGGTCGCAAAGATGGGCCGGGAATTGCAGCAAAGAGCGAGGCAAGAACAGGCCTGCCAAGCAAGCGGCGGCCGGAGGCGTGGCAAGCAGGGGTGAGCTGGGCGCGGGCGATGACGCCATGGGGAGACGGTACCAGGGGAGAGAGAGGAGCCAACGGAGGCGGCGCCATGGAGCTTTAGCAGAGGCAAGAACACTAGGTGAAAAAAGAAGTAGAAATGGAGAGAAAGAAATGAGAGAGGAATGGGGAGAAATAGAAAGGAAGGACGGGGAAGAAGGCTCCAGCGGTACGGCCACACTTCTCTCCAAGAACTTACAGGTGGGCCCAAGTGCCAAAGAAGCTAGCTCACCTAGCGATCTGTGGCCAGCCACCCGGACGCCACGTCGGCAAAACCACCGCATCTAAACAAATGGGAGGGTAGGTTGTCCGGTTTTGTAACTTCGGGGTGTCAAAGGGCCGATTTTTTTTCAGGGGGTTAGGTGTCCGTACGTCGATACTTGAGGGGGTAGAATGGACTTCTTCCGAATTTTTTTGACCGATTTAATTTTCTATGGGAAAAATCCTGTTAGGCATTGACAAGTGGGCCCTTGGTCCATAGACCAGCTCCACGAGATGGCAATTGTCCACGGTGGACCAGGTGCGTGAAATAGTGGCGTGAGCTTACGTCAGCGCTTGCACAAGCTTCCATGTAGGCGTTGACGCAGGTGAGGTGCTGACGTGACGCACACGTGGCTGCCAGGTGGCACCACGTCACTGCCACATCACGCTGGCGCGACAACGGCGCACTGGGCCCTAGGGTCGTTGGCACTAGGCCGAACAAGTAGTCCAATGAAACCATGTTTCTGGTGCCAGGAGATAGCATGATTGCCAATGCAATGAGCATAAAAGACCTCATGAATATGTCCTTGTCCTCACTGCCAATCAACACTCCGAAAGCCTTCGGTATTGGTGCCTTGTCCCCAACCCTGTACATGTCGCGAAGCTCCGCTACATCTTTTAGCTTGCGAACTATTTTCAAACCTTTTATCCAGAGGGGATCCTAAGTATCTTCTGCACCATCCCTTCAGTGAATACGATTACCTTTTAACGATATCGAAACTCGCAAAGAATGGGGCTGATTTTGCCCATTATCCACTCAACTAGATTACTTGGTAGCTTTAAATTAGCAATTGATAGAAGATCTCCAAAACCGTGCTTCACGACAAAATCCCGCTACCTAGGAGTGAGATCGCTCGCAACTTTTTGTAGCCTTTTAGCACCGAAATGTTGCTTGAAAACGATTTGCTACTGTCCTCGGCCATGGTGAAAAAAAACCTATGAAAACGTGCAAAGATACACATGTGTTAGGGAGCCACGAGCACCCACTCTGACGACCGATAAGGATGCAAAAAAAATTGCAACACCATGCAACCAAATCAACACACTTTTGAAGCCTACGACCAAGCTACACATCCTGGGCTATGAAAAAATATTGCGACATTCCAACTAAACTACTGCCGCAAAATTGATCGACAAGCAAAACAAAAAAAATCCAGCAAAACCGGCAGCAAAAAAAAAAGAAAAAAAAGAACCGTAGATGATGAACTATGGAAGCCTACGGGCCAAGCTACACATCCGGCATTGCCTTCGCCACCAAAAATCGTTGGGGGGGAAGGATCGCAACCTATACCACCACCACCCCCATTATCTGACTCTTAAGGTAATTAGAATCACGATCCTACTCTTAGAGTCTTACAATTCTACGAATCCACGATAGCCTGTCGATCCAAATCGCACCGTGAATCGGAATCAGGTAAAATCGTGGTAGAGTCATGATCCAAAGAGTAGAGTCGCGTAGAATCGTGTAGAATCACAGAGTAGAATCGTGGTTGAGTTGTTTTGGCAAAAAAAATTTGCACATTTTTTTTTATTTTTTTTAGAGGCCAGGGTTTACTGATATTTTGTTTTAGAGTAAAATTTGTTGATATTAATTTCTGAGAATGAAACTATAAATATTAGTGTGGTAATGCTAGTACACATATTTATATTATGACATGAGCAATCTTGAGCTTGATAATAATAAGCTATTTTTATTCTTGGACTATGTCTAGGTGCTTTTAAGGAACATGCAAGTGTTGCAATTAGATATTGATTTACAAAAGTTATGAACATTTCTCATGTAATTGTAGTAAACTAGTCATGGTCATTGGTTGTTTTCCTGTAGTTCAGAACTATATCACCCATCATGTCAGTACCATTATGCTTTTCTATTGTACGATAAAGTGTGCTTTGTCTTTTTCGGTTATAAGTAAGTGGTAAACCATATAAGAATCATACAAACTTATAGTATAGATGTTAAATATGTGTATTTTTACAATTCTGTAGAATCGCCGATTCTACGATTCGATTCTACCGAAGGCAAATCGATCCAACTTAGGATCTCGACTCTAACTACCTTGCTGACTCTGAAACCCTACACCGTGGTCTAGAAACCTCACCGCCTAATATTGCCATCATCTACAAGCCCTCGCCGCACCGCATCAAAACTGCTAGATTTTGCTATAAAAAATCATCCGGGTTTTGAACCATAGATGAGAAATCTCGTGGATTTGAGTGATTGCGCATCAACTAAGTACATGCGGATGGGGTAACTCACATGCGTCATCGTAGATCATCACCACTGCTAAAAACCAGGTTCGTCACTGGCAAGATGTGGCCAGGAGACGCCCCGTTTCCCTCGTCTCCATCTCATTCACCCCCGTTTTGATGGCCTTGCATTTCAGTTGGTAAAACGGGGACTGATGGACAGCATGGTCTAGACGTCGAGTAGGTGTGTTGCGTTGGACATATTGACTACATGTGCACGGCTGATAGAAGCGTTCGGGTTGAACTGTTCGCTCCCGGCATAAGGGCCCTATCAATATCCTATTTTTATCGATCATCCATGCAAAAATTTAATTGCTTAGTGGATGGCATGCATTCTTTTAGAGCGATTGAAGTTGAAGCTTCTCAGCCTCTCCGCTTTCTTCCTTAGAAATTCGAAACCGCTGCAGCCAAGCACCAGCTTCGCCCACTTGCAATTCAATTATTTATTATCAGTTCAAGGGATAAAGTATTTGAGAGGCTTGGGTGTATCCGTTCTACTTACACTAATAACTGGTGGACAGTTCACATCATGGCCGTGCTCAAACTCAATGTGATCCTGAAGTTTATTTGACTGCAAGAAATATACCAAGCTAGAACATTTAAGTAGAAGCTCTTTGCAGAAATGAAGGGAAAAAGATTAGAGACAGATGCGTACAGCCCAAGCATCTAGTTAACCACATAGTATGCGCTCCATCTCCTCGGTGAACATTTTAAGGGTCTTAAGAGCAAAAGCCTAGAAGTGGTCGAACTAAATCAGTACTGGTTGTTTTCTGAAAACAAGATGGAATGCATTTTGATCTAGTGAATATTCGATGGCAAACTGACCTCGTTAATTATAGACTTCAAAGCTTCTATCTATTTGGTGATCTCGCTCTTCAGTGTTGCATGAAAAACCAAACATACATACTCCTCCAAATTGTCAAGTGTCACCATCTTCTCTGAGCCTCCAGGAACAAGTTCTGATGAGGACATCCCTACCACCATTCTAACTCCTAGCCCTCCTCCTAGCACCATTACACCAACTGGCTCTATTACTTGTTGGCGACCACATCTTCTCAAAGTCCCAGACTCAACTCCATGAACTCGACTCAGGACGGTGAACACATCTCCTCAACATCTAGGACTGAACTCCATGGACACACACACACACACATACGGCACCGCAACTGCCTAGTACCAATACAACGCTTTCAGCTTGGCAACACGCAACTCATCTTGCTTTGCACCGACGTGCACCACTATCTATTCCACATACATGCATGCATGCAAACAACTAACTCAATGTGTTAACATGCACACACACGACTCGGCACTACTGCTCCTACATGCATGGACTCAACTACATGCATGCGTTCACTGACGAGATTGTGTTGTGCGGCCGCTGCTAGCTCCACTATGCCTATTGTCGCTGCCGACTCATCGAGACTGGCCCACGCCAAGCCACCAGCCGCACCAAGTCTTCGACTGCCTGTGCCTGCCTTGCAGCTCCACCGCGCCGGCTGTGTCTCACGCCGACACACTATTGGGAGTCGCCGTGTGCACACTACAGGAGCCCACTACTCTGTCATGCTGCGCCACGCTCATGCCGTAGCAGTGCCCACGCCGCCGCTCCATCGGCTGCCCTTACACCCTCATGTTGCTCTCTGCCGAGCATTGCTAAGCCACAGATCCGCATCGCCGCCCAAAGACCGCCGCGCCTCTAAGCCGCCGTTGAGCGTGCTCTGTGCCATGGCACAGCCGGCCATCACGCGCCCTCGGGCACTAATACTAATTGTTGGCCCAAATCAGAGACAAACACACGTGAACACGATGGAACCCTAGAACGCAAACGCAAGAATACAATTTTTTTGTCCAGCTGGAACAACATAATTTTTTTTGATTTTCTCTTGCTCTATTGCTATTGTTCACAAAATTTGATTACAGGGGTGCCCTTTTATTGAGAGCAAATGACTATTCGTATTAGGAAAGGATTCTACATATCTTGAAGGGTTCCACAATGAATACTGCCTAAATACTGTAGGACTACATAAACAAACTCTACATAAAATCTAGATATACCATATGCACAAAGATTATTAACATTACTCGGGCTAGAGCTAAGCTTCTCGCTCAATGGATGAATTTACTCCTTACTGAATTTCCTTTCGATTTACATGAGAATGGGATACTACCTATTGCACGTACCTTGTGTGTACTTAGGTACAACCAAAAGGAGGAGTGGTGCAACTCAAGAAAGGATCAATCCAAGAAAGGAGAATGCACATCAAGGTACTTCGCCCAAACCCTAGCAAAGGACGTAGTCATTTCGGCCACAACTAAAAAGCAAGTTCATTTTACTCTTTTGGCTGAAAGCATGAAGACAAGCAAGGGAAGAACAAAGCAATCCAATTTGCATTCAAATTTGAGCCAAAAACACTGTGTGTTGGATTTTGGGAGACATGTCACCTATATATCAAGTAGACAAGTGTGAACACACATCATCTAGTTCGCCCAAATTGGAAGAAAGCAAGAAAGAAGAAGAAAGGCATGTCAATTCAGCCAATAAAGAAAGGAAGCCTCAAGTGGGAACACCACCACATGCTTTTGGCCGAAATTCAAAAGGAGAACAGGAGGAATCCGAATTCAAGGTGGATTGGCAATCTGCATGCAATGACAATTCCCCAATCCGCATGGCATGTTGAAATTTCCAATCCGAATTCAAAGAGGCTTTACAATCCGAAATAAGTAGAAAATAATTTCCAACTAGAGTAGCTTTTACATTCTGAATTTTAGCTAGCTTAGCAAGGAAGTAATTGGCCTTTGGCCTAGTTAATTTCAGATTTCCCCTCATGGCCGAAATACACTTGCCTTCTCTCCCCTCCCTAGTCCGAATTGGACTAGGAACACCTACTCCGAAGTGGAGAGGGAGGAGAGGAGGTTTGGCTGGCCAATAGGGGAGCGGGAACCCATAAATATTCAGGGCATTGCCCCATTGTAAACCTCAGACCACAAATAAAGATAATTTGAGAATTATACGCTTGTTTCCTAGGTTAACCAAGTGCACCTTGAGGGAATTGGGAGTTCTCGTTGTCGGATGTCTACTTTTGCGTGGTCGAGTAAATGGGATCAAGGGCATGTGGTTGGGTGGATTCTATTGTCGCAGGTTGCTATATTAACAGTGGTTGGCGCCATCGTTTCGTCAGGTTGTATGGATCCAAAGTTATCATTGATTCTACGTTGTGAAGATTGGGCACCCCGTATCAAGTTCATATTTAGGATTTTCGGGAAGAGTAAAGTCAAGGCACAAATCCTCTGATCTCACACTTGTATAGGACAAATGAACAGAAGGATTAGATGCCCTTCCTGAAGATGCCTCTAACACTACAAGAAGAACACCCCTTTAGCAATGCATATAAGTGTTGCTAGAAGTCCAAATAAATGTTGTTATGGTCTATACCAACGCATTTAGTATGCGTTGCAATTGAGGCCATTGCCAAGGTCTGTGACAACACATATACAAGCGTTGGTAACATGTAAATAAAAGCGTTGTAAGGTTGCAACACATATTTTGATATAGTGGCAACATATATATATGCGTTGGCATTGGATACTAGCAAATCGCTTCTATGATTGTTTACAACGCATCTAACCATTGCAAAAGGTGTCCTTTTCATGTTGGCTTATCAATTAGGGCCCACGGGGTTAAACAAAACACACATATCAAAGTGTATAACACAATTTTTTCATTGACATCAACAAAAAATTGTTTCATTACAAATAATTTCCAGCAAGCTTCACAAGTCTAGACTCGAGGCATGCACAGTTGGTACCATCGTGATCTAATAACATAATACACCCTAAAATATAAATGGAAGTACATGTCTATACTTTTAGTGGAAGTCTTCGTTCTCTATGCCCCGTGGTTCTATAAAAAAATTCTTCATTCCCGAGCATTATCTATTCTACATACAAGTTTGCCGAACAGTCCAAACCATCAACGTATCTTCTCAATCTGAAAAGAGAAATAAAATTCTTTTAGTGCATTATTAAAGTAAAATGTAACATTCCAACTCTTCCAAACAATTGGTAGGTACATGCGTGGGGCAGCAATTCCCAATCATTAATCACAAGCTTATAGGAAAACACCTTTTAAGCCCAAAACAAATCAAGTAAATGCAATACAAAACTCTTAGCTCGTGGGATTTGTAAGAAAGCTAGTGACAGAAAAATAAATACATTTTGCATCACAGAAAGCATTACAGATATCCTTCTGTAGTTTGTGCTACTATTCCTATGTGCTAAGAAATAAAGAGAAGACATAAGTTTTTACATGCTTGTACCGCTTCTAGATAGTTGACTGCAAAATCAATACCAACAGCAGCACCAAGGTGCAAAATCAATACCAATAGCAGCACCGAGGCTGGGCCCAACTAACACCATAGGCCTTTTGATGTAGGATCTCCAGAATTGCACAAAGAGGTTGTTAAGATGTAAGGATCATATTACTTTAACCATTAGATAGCAGCATCAGTCTGACTCGACAGTGTTCTTTGTTCTTACTACCAAGTCACAAGAACTGGTCTTACATGACTGAACATAATATATAAAAGCAAATAGAAAACTTGCTGAAAGAAGAACATAGTAATATTGTACTCTGGACAATCCAGTCCTTGTTTTGAGATAAGAGATGAGTTACGAGCAAGGCCGGGACTTCAGTTACGTATCAAACTCATTCTTGAATTCAGTATCATCAAGCTTCCTTATCTGCAAATGGTGAGCATTCAAGAAAATATTTCTTTGATAAAGAACAAATGCACATGCTACAGTATCTAAGATAACAATAACAGAGATTGCAGTACTCCAAAACCAAATATTCAATAAGACTGCACAGGTGTAATGAAAATTAGCTTTCCATAAAATGAAACTGGCAAGAAGAAGAAGCAGTAGCAGAAGAAGAGATCAGACTTACAGCATACTTCATATCATCATAGTTTGTATAGTCGCAATTCCTATGGTGCATGTAGGAAACAAAGATGTAGGTCAACAATAGGTAGCGACAATATAGCATATAGGACTTGAGAAAAAGAACCATTATTACGCACAACAATGTCCTCGTTTAACCAAATTGATGAAAATAATGGTGTCCAGTTGAAAGAATAGCCAAGCACTACTGCAATAGGTATCACAAGGAAAATGACTTAATGATCAATCTTCCCTTGCATTAAGATTCTTAATATACTTGCTGGAATATAAACAAGGCATACAGTGCACACCATGAGCCTCACATGCTAGAGGATCAAACATTACATGAATATCATTTTAAGATCTGCAATGCGATATGAAACAAGATTTCACTGCTATCAAAAATTCAGTAGATTTAGCAAGGCATTAACAACATGTGATTTATCTAATTATCTTTGGCCACTAATTTGTAAATTGTTCACATAACCCATAGGCAACCGATGAGCTCGGTGAATACAATGGAAAAAGTATAGCAAAGAAGCGCACAGGACCCAAACAACTCACCACCCCTCACGATACACTTGAGTAACAAACATCACCGACCTTTCGCATATGGTCCCGATACATCATTCATAGAGTTACGACTTCATAGAAAAAGGGGAAATCGTAACAAGACATAAGAAAGCGTAAAAGTGAAATATATGCCCTTGCCGCAAACCTTTAGATCTTGCCATGATGCGTAAGAAGGTAGTCCATGAATCGAACTGTAAAAGGTGCACAAACGATTTTAGTTTATTAAAAGAAAGTAGAGCATTCAGTACCTGATTTCAGTTTTTAATTTTTATGCCATACCACGATACTCTGAATGCTTAGATACACCACCACGGCGCCCTCCACCACCATAGCTGTTAGAAACGGAAGAAGAGTGACCTCTCCCGCCATGTGCGAGTTCCACCTGAGCGTAGTGAGCATCAGACATGTGAACTCAAAAGTGTTAACTCAAAAGTGTTAACTACAAAACCTTACTGCACCTACCCTTAGTTGGTTCCCATCAAAGTTGTAGCCAGTCCATCAATTGCATCTTCAGCATGACGAGGATCTTCAAACTACATGGCAGGGTAACAAATATTAACAGTTAGGATACTCTACAGTCTACACTAAACCCAGCAATAAATCATTACCAAATAAAAGCATCAAATTCTCCATTCACATCAAGAGGTTAGATTACTTGTTGGTAACCTCAGGCCAATCTAGTAGTAATCAATAAAGAGGACAGACAAATTTAAAGAACCCAATCATATTGAAACAAGTTACCTCAACAAAAGCATAACCAGGCGGCCTTGGGGGAATCTTCAAGTCGATATCAACTATCCGCCCATACTGCATGGAAAATTTTGCAATATCAGATCTTCACACAATTGCAGTGCGGTTAACACACACTCGAAGCCAGAAACCAGCTCCACCTCTTGCATTGGATGCATCAAGACATTAAAAGTCCAAGAAGTATATTTACTTATCGATAGATAGATTGCAGATTTGCGGTCTTGATAAAGGCGGTTTGTACCAAAGATGTCGTTCACGATGAAATGTGCAGCTTCCATAATCAACATCAGCTAGTATAACTCTTAGAAACTGCTTAAATGCCATTGTTGAATTCGGAACTAGCTACTGATTACAAGATAGCATACACGAGAAATAATAGGCGGTTAAAAGGTAAACAATTAAGAGAACAGAACGAGTATAATTGAGTACTGATTACTGAATGCACCAATGTTACTTTGAATAGCCAAAGAGTTGGAATAATTTGACAAATCATGAACAATGACCAAGGGGAAATATCACAAAAAGATGTGAAATGGAAAGAACACCAGAATGTGTGTGGACTGAGAACATCAGAATGTGTGAAATGGAAGGAACACCAGAATAGTACAAAAATTGTAAGAAAATATTTTTCATATTCACATCATTAGTTCATTACATGCATTGTACACAGTACACTAAAACATACATAAAAAAATAGGATTAGGAGTCAAGGAGATGATCAGATGACTGTGTAAGTGCTTTCTTCTATTTCCTTCTTGTGAATGCTATCAACTGGCCACTGCCGCTTCTAACATACTGACGAATTTGCTCCTCAGGTTGGAGGAGGCCATGGCGGATGGAGGGCGGTGGATGGAGGACGAGGTGGATGGAGGGCCGGCGGTGGAAGGGGCGGCGGTAGGGGGCTAGAGCTTGGAGGACGAGGTGGATGGAGGGCCGATGGTGGAAGGGGCGGCGTATGGGGGGCCGGCAATGGAAGGGAGGCAGATGGAGGGCCGGCGGTGGAAGGGGCGGCGGTGGGGGGCTGGAGCCTAGACGACGAGGCGGATGGAGGGCCGACGGTGGAAGGGGCAGCGGATGGGGAGCCAGCGGTGGAAGGGAGGCGGATGGAGGGGCGGCGGTGGAGTGGGAGGCGGATGGGGCCGGCGGTGGAAGGGAGGCAGATGGAGGGCCGGCGGCGGTAGGGGGCTGGAGCTTGGAGGACGAGGCGGATGGAGGTCGGCGGTGGAAGGGCGGCGGATAGGGGCTAGCGGTGGAAGGGAGGCGGATGGAGGGCCGGTGGTGGAAGGGGCGGCGGTGGGGGGTTGGAGCCTAGACGATGAGGCTGATGGAGGGCCGACGGTGGAAGGGGCTGCAGATGGGGGGCCGGTGGTGGAAGAGAGGCGGATGGAGGGCCGGTCATGGAAGGGGCAGTGATGGGGCGTTGGAGCCTAGACGACGAGTCGACGAGGCGGATGGAGGGCCGACGGTGGAAGGGGCAGCGGATGGGGGGCCAGCGATGGAAGGGAGGCAGATGGAGGGACGGCGGTGGGGTGGGAGCCGGAGGGTCCTTCGGGAGGTGGAAGGGGATCGGGATCGATGGGAGTGGCCGGATGGGGAAGGAGGTAATTGGGGTTGGGAATGGGAGGTAGTGGGCCAAGCAGTTTTCATGCGTGGTGAATAAGTTGGTTCTGCAACGCATGTGTTTTTCGTTGCGAGTTATGTGTTGTTGTATGTATGTTCTTCTTGTAGTGTAAGAACATCTTCCTCTTAACAAGTGCTTAAACTCTTATAGTCTTGCCCAACTCGGGATCAAACGATGGAATGTCATAGATATATCGAGCTCCTAAAACCAAAGAACAGTCCATGATTAGAACAAAGGACATGCAATTTAGCAAAGAAGAGAGATGATACCAACAATTATTTGATAATTTCATATAAATGTCCTTGTTCAAGCATGATCTTGTATAATGCTTTTGGGAGCGGGATGCTCAGGATTCTTCCATCTAGAACTGCCCTTGCTACAAGATGCCCAAGCTTCCATCAAGCGAGGAAGGGGGTGTTGGGGTGGTGCTTACGCAGTCGAGGAGGGGGCAGGCTCGGGGCGGTGTCGGTGGTGGCGCGGTCGAGGGAGGGGCATTGAGGGCGGTGCTGGCGAGGTCAAGGGAGAGGCGCTGGCCGCTGGGGGTGGCGCCGACGCGATCGAGACAAGAAGGGGTCGCTGGGGCAGCACCGACGCGGTCGAGCGAGGGGGCATCCGGCGACTCGACGCGGTCGACCGAACGAGGAGGGAGGCATGTGGCAAGGGATGAGAGGCTGAGGTACGGTTTGCTTGGCAATTGGCATGCTACCTCTATTGAGCCTATAAGAGTGTGAGGTGGGCCTCTGCGTGGTTAGCCTCGGGCTGGGCCGCAAACCTCGAGCAAGGCTACTTTAGCTCTAAAATTTTGACATATGCCTAGTGAGGGTACCACTACTATTACCTCCATGTCTTGGGCTATTGCCCCACCATTCCGAGGCCCATCTCCGCCCCGATTGGTGGCAACTAGTCACTACCCTGTAATGCTCTACGGACAGTGCCATATCCAGGATTACACGGACAGGTGCGATGAATGGTAGTACCGTAGTAGCTTGCTGGATACCAGACAAATGGTGTTAGGGCTTCTTTGGTTGCTTGGCTACTCCTCAGTCTTAGTCTAGCCCAATGGGTGAGCTTAGCTTGGTCAATCTTCGTACAGATGCAACATGCAGTTGTTTGATTGGTTGTTGAAATGATGTGGTTTGAGTTGATATATTGTTTGGTTGATTCGATAGGAAATGCCGGATACATAAGGTGAAGTAGTCAGGGTGGAAAAGAACACTAGCGGAGCTTTTAATTTGTCTTAACACACTCTATTTCCCTTATTTTACCCTATTAACAGTTAATACATCTTAATATATGCACTAATAACACGTAACATGCGGTAGTCACTCCCTAAACACGTATATAACTGGGCCTGGCTCTCAAAAGGAAAATTGAATAAGCTAAGTGCACTCAGTACACTCGCAAAAGGAATAAAATAACCACCCTCGGTTTGCTCGCAAAAGGAAAAAAACACCGCTTGATATTTGTTTCGTGGACTGGGATTCTCTGCATTACTGCGTGGTCCACTGTGTAACAGTATTTCGTGAGTATGCGAACATCACTCTAAAATGGCAATGCAACAGTACTGTGGCACCAGTGAAAAATGTCTGCTGTACGATTTTTCTATACCAAAACGCTGTAGTTATTGATGTCACCTATTGGTTTTTGAATTGACGGTAGAAATCACTTCTAATACCTATGCACCCTAAGTCCTCTACATTGAATGCATACTTCAATGCAGAACATCCCAATACATGTTTCGGAGCAATGTCACCAGTAAACAGTGCATAGTGAGAGTTAACGGCAAATCCTGTAGGAAAACTATTTGTGCACTGTTTTGTACTGTAGCTTATACTGTAACATCGGATCTAGGCTATTATTTTCTGATCGGTCGGCTGAGGATCCCAAAGTCGCACCACTGTGCATCATGTGACTTTGTTGGTGAAATCAGAGGATCCAAATCCATGTTTGTGCCATGTACCTGCAAATTGTCCAATACACAAAAGCTAGCGATGCTATTGATATATTCAAATTTCATTTTTTTTCTAGAATTATGAAATAAAAAATTTGAATTTCTTGGATTTGAATTTAGAATATCGGAAATTTAAGTTTTAGTTTTGGAAAGTTAAAATTTACTTCTATGTTGCCATGGGACTAATATCCACTTTTTAAAAAAATTGCTTTGTTCTAATATTGTAATGTTAAGGGCAGCTAATACTGGTATTAGGTCATATCTCTCCTCTTATGAATACATTCTGTGTTCATATTATGCAATTAAATTAATAAAAAGTGGTAAATTAACTAAACATAGGATGGAAAGTTACCAGGAAAATAGTATGTGAGACCCCGGGATATTTAACTTGTAATACTTAGCCATCCACTTGACCCTAGTATCACAAACCAAATATCCCGTGCCTCGAAAAAATGTATACATCCCAGAAGTGTTGTATACACACCCTTTTACAAAATCATGCATCAATTCCATACAAACATAGAAACGAAGCACAAACTTAAACAAAAGACATACATAATAGAGATTTATTACACAAGGGGCCAACCGGCAACCAAAGCTAAAACTTAAATAACAGCGGAAGCAAATATGCCATAAGATGGCGATAAACAAAAGCCAACCGGTTTGCCATTACCCCCACAAGGAAAACTGACCGGGCCGCCAGCTAGTCGTCAAAGCAAAGTCCATCTCACAATAGTTAATCCCTTCTGGATCAACCTCTTCTGCAACAATTAATTAAGCAAAGCAAATGAGTACAAAAATGTACTCGCAAGACTTACGTGTAGTGTAACAGCCTATACATATGCTACATGCAAGCTTATTTAAGTGGAGGAGGCTCTAGACTCATTTTCAGCATAAAGCAAGTTTTTATTTGCAATAATGTAATAGATTTAAAGCAATCTTTGCAATCTGTTTTTATGTTTAAATAACAGCGAGTAACAACATAATAACAATAGATAGATGACAACAACAACCTGGAAGTGACTAACCCATTAGTCACCACAACAGTAGCATGAATTACCCATTCATACCAACCAACATCAAGTTTTAATTAAAGCTTGTAGTCTAATTCTTGCGGGAAATAACCAGGCTTGTCCATAACCTAGGACGAGGCTATTCGAATAGATTTACCCTGTAGGGGTGTACTAATGTACCCACACGTGAGACCGCCTTTTCGCCAAGCTATTAAGCACACTTCCTATGGTATGCCGGCACAGCTAGTCTTACATGACACTCTCCAATGGAATGCATGAACTACGAGTCGCCCACATGGGAATAAAACACCCCCATACATTGATGTGGAGTCATCGACTTTGACAGGAAGATGATACTCATCATCCTTATAAAGGATAATGCCCCTCGCAATGGATAACGCTCCACCACTACTCACCCTAAACACCTAACACCGGTTTCTTTTTCAACCCAACACACACACACAACCACCATGCGACTCGAAGCTAATACACACCAAAGTACTAAGTCAAGAGAGGTTCCATATCCCCCTCGTGTGGTTAGCACGCAAAAGTGCTTGGATCAATGGCGCAAGTACTTCGGTTCTTGTTGACTCGGGCACCATTCCAATCACACCCAACAATCACACCAACATACCATTGTGCCCAAGTCCAAAATATTTTATTTTCAGTTTTGGTTTTACAAATTAACAAAGCACAAAGTGCTGGACATAATGGTAATAATAATTTTGTGTGATCAAAGTTATCGACTAAGTCGATAACCGCCCAATTCTCTACCAGTAGCTAAGCATTTCTAAGCATGACACCAAAAAGACAATAAAAGAGCATAATTCAATCACCGGGCTCTAATTCACCGGCGAGATTAATAACTTAAGGTTAGTGGCAGGGGATAACAATTTAAGGGAAACCATGTAATAGGAATAACTACCTCTAATCGGGAAAATTACTTTGACACAAAAGCATGCATGTATATACAATTTGTAAACAAAGTAATAGACTTTAAAAGTAATGGGATTGATATGATCAAACTGCTTGCCTTGCTGAAGTTGCTCAATATGCTACAGTGGATCACTCTCAAGATCAACATACTCATCGGAACCTAACGAAAGAGCGAAAAGAACTGATAAGAACGAAGAACACCGAAAAGACTAAAAAACCAACTTCCGCGAAAAGCTCTGAAATTTTTACAGCAGGAAGAGCATTATTTTTAAGGAATTTAGCAATAAGAACCAATTGATTTCGATGCTCGATGCTAAAGTTATGGCTAAAACAAAATCTGTCTGCTGGAAAATGCTGAAAAATTCACTTCGGTTACTATTCATACGAAATTAAATTTTTGGCACAAATTTCCATAGAGGTGTTGCACCTGAGATTTCTACAGTAAATAATACACCTCATGAGATGAGCAACACAATTGGATTCACCTCATTTGGAGCTAGGATGCATTTTCTATGATTTTTCAAAGACATGAAAAAGTGCAAATGTTAAATGCATTAGCAAAACTTTTGAAAACAGTAGCATGCCTAAAACCTATTTACAATTAAGCACATTAACAGAGGAAGCCCACAAAGTTGATTTCACTCAAAAAGGAGCTACAGAGAAATACTTATGCATTTTTCAAGTTAATTGAATTTTTAATGCAATAATTAAAGCTAAACTGAATTTAATTTTATTAACAAATTTTTCTGGATACAAACAAAGCCTACAACCATTTTTAGATTAAAGCTTAGTTAAAACCAGAACTAACAAAATTTGAATCAGCCGAAAAAGATTTAAAATGAATTAGTTATGCCATTTTAAAGTTTAATGGAATTTTCAGTTAACAAATAAATCCTATCGGGTTTTTAGAAAACAAAACCGAAAAGGAAAAGCATGGGCCGTTGATCTGCCATCCAACGGCCCACCACACTGAAGTACAGCACACACGCGCTCTAAAATGCAAAACAAACCGATAGATCAAGATCCAACGGTCCACATTGATTGAAGTTCGGACGGTCCGAACGTTCAAATGAATATGGGCCATTGATCTGAGAATGGAGGGCTGAGATTGAAGTGAGGTTCGGACGGTCCGAACATTCACTTCAATCTGAGCCGCTGATCTAAAAATGAACGGCTCGCACGAGTTGAGACGATGGAGATGATCCGAACGTTCACTCAGATCTGGGCCGTTGATTTTTAATCCAACGGTCCAGAGCTGATTGAAGCACATGCACGCGCACAGTGCGCTTTTAAAAGTGCGGGGTCCATTGTCAGTGGCTGCTAAAGCCATTCTCAGTGCTTTAAAGTGCACGGGCGGTTTAAAGAGCTTGGGCCCATGAACCAGAGAGACATTAAGGGGTTCAAGACAGCCAATTAATGTTAAACCAATGATTAATGCTAATTAAACAGTGATTAGCATTTATGACCAAATCTAACCTTAATGACAACGACCGAGAGCGGTTTAACACGCACGGCCCACCCGACAGCGACTGAAAAGCTCTCGTTAGGACCGCATTAACAACTAATCATTGATTACCAACGATTAACCGATGATTAGCAATTAATTGAACGGGATCTTTGTCTAAATGACAAAGCTACAGTGGCAGCCCCATCCGACAAAATTCCCGACGCGCTCCAAAGCTCACCGCCAGCGATGGGGACCTTGCCGGCGCAAACCAAAGGCACCACTAAGTGCACAATAGCTTTGCACACACGCTGGTACCAACACGACGGTGGCGGCGGCCTAGAACGGCGGCGAGCCGGCGAGAGGCGGCAGTGCAAACACGGCCAGAGATGACAACGACGATAAAGCTCCGCATTGTTCTGAGAAGCGGATGCCCAAGCCTCTAAGGACTAACAGGAGCTACCTCAACACCGTAGAGGCAAGGAGGCGAATGGAGGAGCTCCGGCGACTAAGGACTTGCCGACGCCGAAGAAGAAGAAGCGAAGAGGGCAAGCTGAGCAAAAAGAGAACAACTGGGTCAAGGGGTTAGCTCCAAAATAGCTCAAGGATGGTCCATAAGCAATGAATTGGAGAATAAGACCACTTACCGGCGATGGGGATGAAAAGGGGTGCTCACTGCTAAAAGAGAGCAAAATCAATTCAAGCTATTCCTGTGAAGGTAAACTTAAATTGAGTTAGGGGAAACGATGAAGATGATTAGAGGAACAAGGCGGCGCAAAAATATTTGGAATTGAACCACTGGAGCACTGTCAGTTACGAAGCTTGCTTGCGGCCGACAATGGAGGATTTGGGGATTTTGGTGGTTTGAGCTTGCTTGAGCAGAGAGGGAGCAAGGCAAACCAAGGGTGTTGAAAGGAGGACAAAGGAAGAGCTCAATGGCTACTTATAGCCGAGAGAGCTAGGGTTGCTCAAAGGCGACTCTCCACGGGTGTGCCAAGTCAAACACTGCCATGGACGCACTGAGGGGAAGCGACGGGGGCAGGTAAAAGGAGACTTTCGGGGGTGAAAGGTACTGGCGCGCATTAAACGAGCGCTAAGACCCGTTGGGAGGTGACAAGGTGCTGCCCTCTCCCAAAAGCCAGAGGAAGGGGAAGAACAGGGTGGCACGGGCCCACCCGACAGAGAGATAAAGCAAAGAGGCACGGGCCAGAACCGAATGAAAGGGTTGAGCCAAAACCTAAGGCGCTGACCCAAACAACAAAACAGTAGGATCGAAAATGGACGGCCAGGATGAAAACAATCTTGGCGGCCCGATCAAGGATGTATGGCCACGATTAAAATGAATCTCAGGAGGTCCGAACGACACAAGAAATCTTGACCGTTAAAAGCAAATCCAACGGTCAAAAACAACGCGCCACTTTGAACTGGCTCGGAGCAGCTAAGAGGTTGGGCTCAACCATGAGCCCAAGCCGGTTTGAGCGGTGCGACTGAGCGCAAAGGGGTACACCCAGCCATGGTTGGATCATGATCCAAGAGTCAGAAATGGATGGCGCGATCGGGGGGTCCGACTAGCCCAACAAACAAGGACGGTTAGATGGAGATCCAACAGCTGAGAACGCTTGCGTGTTGGAACGGCGGGAACAGGACGCGGGGAGCGGGTTGGGTTGAACCAAAACCAAAGGTTGGCTCGGGTCTGACCTAGACCCAACAGGAGTTGGACTTAGGATTTGAATACAAGCTGAAATCTTAGAGGGATTTTTAGAGATAGCAAACTAACTCTAAAAATTCTAAAATTTTGACTGGAGGTTCCTCACTCCAGGATAAACCTTGTATAAAATTTCCAAAGGTTTTTATGCATAGCATTTTTCTCCAGAATTTCTTCAAGGCTTGGATCAATGGTTTGACTGGCCATTTTGAAATAGTAAATAATCTCTAAAAATTTTGAAATTTTTTAGAGGAGCCACAAGGGTGACCCAAAAGCTAGGGAAGACATTCCCAGAGGATGATCACAAGATTTGCTTTTAAGAGTTTGAAAAAGGGCTATGCTTCTAAACAAATGCAGTATTAGGTTTTTGAATTTAATAAATCCTTTGAAAAGGGTTTTAGAAAATCAAATAACAACAAGATGCAAGAAAAGTTTTAATTTCTTCTCATTTTCTTACATTTGAAACACAAACCTATTTTTGGGATGTTACAAAACCTAGCCCCCTTACAAGAATCTTGTCCCGAGATTCCGTGCACTAGGGGTAGAAAGACGGGTAGGAAGACTTAGTCATTTTGTCAAAATCCAATATTCTTCCCACAACCAATTACTTGGTCTTTAATCAATACCACTATTAATCCAGAAATTTTGGCTTAGCCACCTCTCATTGTTGTCCACCCAATTTAATTCCATTCATCATAATTGGATTAAAGCAGCCGATTCCAACCTATTTTTTCGTGATTTAAATATTAACCACCGAACTACTTGCTTAGTAGAAAATTTTCCAACCATTATAATCTTAGGCTTGGGTCAATTCCCGAAAGGCCACGAGTCTAATCCAAAACTTTAACAACCCAACAGTGAGCCCAACAACTATTGACTTACTCACATTTGATCACGATTTCCAAGAATACTTCAAATTTTAAACAAAATCATGCTCGCATATTTCATTATACTTGTTTTCCAAATTTCTATCATAGGGCATCCCCCATAATTTCCAACTTGTGAGCATTAAAGATCCTGTACTTTATCGCCCACAATCCACCAATTGCCACATACTGTCATCCATTAATAATTTATTTGTTGTTTCCAGCAAACTTCCTCTCAACCAATTCAATTCTCAGGAGGGAGCACACTTAGGCAAAATCCAAATGCCTTTCCAAGCAAAGTTTCTAGTCTCTGCTTTTCAATTCCTTTTGACCGCATGGTCAATCCATTTGCAATAATTTATCTATCAAATACTTTCAAATAGCCTTTTAAGGTTTACTTCCCTCATCCAATTGCATCCAAGTAAATCTGATACAACCCATATGGTCTGATGCAAGCCTCCTGGTAACAAAACAATCTATTCCAGATTTACGGGCAATTCAATTTATTCTAATAGTCGAATCACAAATCCATGATCTGATCAAAACATTTATCCAACCTGGCCAAGTTTCCTCCAAGTCCAGATTTCCTATTCAATCAATTCTCAAATAGAGTTAATACAATTCACATATTTATTGTAAGCTTCCAATTGACATTACAATCTGTTCCAGATTCTGAAGCATTCAATGTACTCCAATATTCAAGTCAATAGTTCAAGATCCTTTTTCCATCACAACCCATAAAGCTCTTTTTCATAGATCACTTTCACAAGCATGATCTATGCCATCCACCAATTTACTCTTCTTTATTCCATTGCAAACAAAGCATATCTCCCATCCATCCCCACTGTAGGATCTAATCCATCACCAAAACAATATAATTATCCTGGGTTGACATACATATCCTTTATTCACAGTCAACCCCATTCTAGTGGATTGAATCATCAAGGGATCACCCATCCAAGGTGAACTTGCAATTCAATTATAATCCCCATAATCCGAATTATTAACCTCCTCCAGATCAAGTCATCCATAAAACTATCTCAGTCTTAATCCAATAATATTTAATCGATGGCTTCCAAGAATCCATGGATCCCCAAGTAGCATTTAAATACAACTGTCGCAATACTCATCCCCAAACGATCCCAGTATGCCACCCCTGGGATGACTATCCCCCACAAGGATAAATCTTCTATTCAACTCTTAAGGTCATCCACTAAATGACTATTCAATTGCCCAATCATTCTTCATTCCAAGAAATACTACAATCTGGTCACATACTCAAACATAACCACCTCACAATTCTCAATTTATCATTATATTGGTTAGGACATACTTACAATCTAAATCCATAAGTGAACTCACAAAATTCAATTTCTCATAAGCCAATATCTCAGGGTACTAAAATTCACGTCAACCTTTCTAATATCATAACAGGGAACCATGAGTACTAATCTAATTTATCTTGCTATCAGATAACATACTAATTAGGAAATTCCACCAACATCAACCTAATATCAAGGATCCAATTAACAATAACGGTTTACTAATCACATCCTTCTCCTTACCGATCCCATTATTGGTCAAGTAATTAACATGCGACTTCCATTAAGGGGATAAGGGGGAAAGGCAAAAAGGGCGAGAAACACAACAACAGAGAAGTCACTAACTAAGGGAAAAACGACATTCCCCTAGTAAACGCACGAATAATAGCAAGGGAAGGAACTCAAAAACTCTTGCAAACAGGCACAAGAACCGACACAAAACCACAAGACTAAGACCAACTTCCCAGCACAACTAACCCGTATTGAACGAACGAGCAATCGGTCAAGAAGGCAGAATTTCAGAACACTACTCTAGGTCTAACACACCTAAAGAACAAGGTAAAACCAGCAAAAGAGGTGTTAGATACTTAGCTAACTAGTATCACATCTTACCCTTTTATTCCCACAAGTTTTAGTTGAATTATCCTCTCATTTTCTACCTTAATTTCTAGCTAGCAACTTGCTGTCCAGGTTTGATGCTTGCTGTCCAGATTTGATTCCAGCACCAAGCACTTCTATTCTTCACCAAAAAGCAACCAAGACTTCAAATTTAGAACTCTCATTGATTCCCCAAAAACTGAAGTAAACGATAACAACTATCTTTTGAGGGAAGGAGAGGAAAACAACTTTTCAAACTCAATTAAGAGCAAGATGAGATAAGCAGTCTAAGATAGGTAAGGAGTAAAGTTTGAGAATTTACTTAAGCTTTCGAAAATCATTTGATATTTTGAAACTAAGTTTTTCAAAACATCCTAAAGACGACCAAGCTAGGGTTTCTACGGCTAGTACGGCTCTGATACCAAACTTTGTGAGACCCCGGGGTATTTAACTTGTAATACTTAGCCATCCACTTGACCCTAGTATCACAAACCAAATATCTCGTGCCTCGGGAAAATGTATACATCCCAGAAGTGCTGTATACACACCCTTTTACAAAATCATGCATCAATTCCATACAAACATAGAAACGAAGCACAAACTTAAACAAAAGACATACATTATAGAGATTTATTACACAAGGGGCCAACCGGTCACCAAAGCAAAAATTAAATAACAGCGGAAGCAAATATGCCATAAGATGGCGATAAACAAAAGCCAACTGGTTTGCCATTACCCCACAAGGCAAACTGACCTAGTCGCCAGCTAGTCGTCAAAGCGAAGTCCATCTCACAATAGTTAATCCCTTGGGGATCAACCTCCTCTGCAACAATTAATTAAGCAAAGCAAATGAGTACAAAAATGTACTCGCAAGACTTACGTGTAGTGTAAGAGCCTATACATATGCTACATGAAAGCTTATTTAAGTGGAGGAGGCTCTAGACTCATTTTTAGCATAAAGTAAATTTTCATTTGCAATAATGTAATAGATTTAAAGCAATCTTTGCAATCTGTTTTTATGTTTAAATAACAGCGAGTAACAACATAATAACAATAGATAGATGACAACAACAACCTGAAAGTGACTAACCCATTAGTCACCACAACAGTAGCTTGAATTACCCATTCATATCAACCAACATCAAGTTTTAATTAAAGGTTGTAGTCTAATTCTTGCGGGAAATAACCAAGCTTGTCCATAACCTAGGACGAGGCTATTCGAATAGATTTACCCTGCAGGGGTGTACCAATGTACCCACACGTGAGACTGCCTTTTCGCCAAGCTATTAAGCACACTTCCTATGGTACGCCGGCACAGCTAGTCTTACATGACACTTTCCAATGGAATGCATTAACTACGAGTCGCCCACATGGGAATAAAACACCCCCATACGTTGATGTGGAGTCATCGACTTTGACAGGAAGATGATACCCATCATCCATATAAAGGATGATGCCCCTCGCAGTGGATAACTCTCCACCAGTACTCACCATAAACACCTAACACCGGTTTCTTTTTCAACCCAACACACACACACAACCACCATCCGACTCGAAACTAATACACACCAAAGTACAAAGTCAAGAGAGGTTCCATATCCCCCTCATGTGGTTAGCACGCAAAAGTGCTTGGATCAATGGCGCAAGTAATTCGGTCCTTGTTGACTCGGGCACCATTCCAGTCACACCCAACAATCACACCAACATACCATTGTGCCCAAGTCCAAAACATTTTATTTTCAGTTTTGGTTTTACAAATTAACAAAGCACAAAGTGCTGGACATAATGGTAATAATAATTTTGTGTGATCAAAGTTATCGACTAAGTCGATAACCGCCCAATTCTCTACCGGTAGCTAAGCATTTCTAAGCATGACACCGAAAAGACAATAAAAGAGCATAATTCAATCACCGGGCTCTAATTCACCGGCGAGATTAATAACTTAAGGTTGGTGGTAGGGGATAAAAATTTAAGGGCAACCATGCAATAGGAATAACTACCTCTAATCGGGAAAATTACTTTGACACAAAAGCATGCATGTATATACAATTTGTAAACAAAGTAATAGACTTTAAAAGTAATGGGATTGATATGATCAAACTGCTTGTCTTGCTGAAGTTGCTCAATATGCTGCAGAGGATCACTCTCAAGATCAACGTACTCGTCGGAACCTAATGAAAGAGCGAAAAAGAACAGATAAGAACGAAGAACACCGAAAAGACTCAAAAACCAACTTCCGCGAAAAGCTCTAAAATTTTTACAGCTGGAAGAGCATGATTTTTAAGGAATTTAGCAATAATAAGCAATTGATTTGGATGCTCGATGCTAAAGTTATGGCTAAAACAAAATATGTATGCTGGAAAATGCTTAAAATTCACTTCGGTTACTATTCGTCCGAAATTAAATTTTTGGCACAAATTTCTATAGAGGTGTTGCACCTGAGATTTTTATAGTAAATAAAGCACCTCATGAGATGAGCAACACAATTGGATTCACCTCATTTGGAGCTAGGATGTATTTTCTATGATTTTTCAAAGACATGAAAAAGTGCACAAGTTAAATACATTAGCAAAACTTTTGAAAATAGTAGCATGCCTAAAACCTATTTACAATTAAGCACATCGACAGAGGAAGCCCACAAAGTTGATTTCACTCAAAAAGGAGCTATAGAGAAATACTTATGCATTTTTCAAGTTAATTGAATTTTTAATGCAATAATAAAAGCTAAACTGAATTTAATTTTATTAACAATTTTTTTGGAGACAAACTAAGCCTACAACCATTTTTTGATTAAAGCTTAGTTAAAACCAGAACTAACAAAATTTGAATCAACCGAAAAGGATTTAAAATGAATTAGTTATGCCATTTTAAAGTTTAATGGAATTTTCAGTTAACAATTAAATCCTATCAGGTTTTTAGAAAACAAAACTGAAAAGGAAAAGCATGGGCCGTTGATCTGCCATCCAACGTCCCACCACACCGAAGCACAGCGCACACGCGCTCTAAGTGCAAAACAAACCAATAGATCAAGATCCAACAGTCCACATTGATTGAAGTTCGGACGGTCCGAACGTTCAAATGAATATGGGCCGTTGATCTGAGAATGGAGGGCTGAGATTGAAGTGAGGATCGGACGGTCCGAATGTTCACTTCAATCTGAGCAGCTGATCTGAAAATGAACGGCTCGCAGAAGCTGAGACGATGGAGATGGTCCGAACGTTCACTCAGATCTGGGCCGTTGATTTTTAATCCAACGGTCCGTAGTCGATTAAACACACGACGCACAAGGCGTTCTAAAAGTGCGGACCCATCGCGATGGTCGCTAAAGCCATTTCTCGCTTTAAACCGCACGGGCGGTTTAAAGAGCTTGGGCCCACGAACCAGAAAGACATTAAGGGGTTTAAGACAGCCAATTAATGTTAAACCAATGATTAATGCTGATTAAACAATGATTAGCATTTAGGACCGAATCTAACCTTAATGACAACGACCGAGAGCGGTTTAACGCACACGGCCCACCCGACAGCGACTCAAAGGCTCTCGTTCGGACTGCATTAACTACTAATCATTGATTACCAACGATTAACCGATGATTAGCAATTAATTGAATGGGATCTTTGTCTTAAGGACAAAGCTACAGTGGTAGCTCCGTCCGACAAAATTCCCGACGCGCTCCAAAGCTCACCGCCGGTGGTGGGGACCTCGCCGGCGCAAACCAAAGGCACCACTAAGTGCACAATAGCTTTGTGCACACACTGGTACCACACATGACGGCGGCGACGGCCTAGAACGGCGGCGAGCCGGCGAGATGCGGCGGTGCAAACACGGCCAGAGACGACAACGATGATAAAGCTCCACATTGTTCTGAGAAGCAGGTGCCCAAGCCTCTAAGGACTAACAGGAGCTACCTCAACACCATGGAGGCAAGGAGGCGAACGGAGGAGCTCCGGTGACTAAGGACCTTGCCGGCGCCGAAGAAGAAGAAGCGGAGAGGGCAAGCTGAGCAAAAAGAGAACAACCGGGTCAAGGGGTTAGCTCCAAAATAGCTCAAGGATGGTCCATAAGCAATGAATTGGAGAATAAGACCACTTACCGGAGATTGGGATGAAAAGGGGTGCTCACGGCCGAAAGAGAGCAAAATCAATTCAAGCTATTCCTGTGAAGGTAAACCTAAATTGAGTTAGGGGAAACGATGAAGATGATTAGAGGAACAAGGTGGCGCAAAAATATTTGGAATTGAACCACTGGAGCACTGTCGGCTACGAAGCTTGTTTGCGGCCAACAATGGAGGATTTGGGGATTTTGGTGGTTTGAGCTTGCTTGAGCAGAGAGGGAGCAAGGCAAACCAAGGGTGTTGAAAGGAGGACAAAGGAAGAGGTCAATGGCTACTTATAGCCGAGAGAGCTAGGGTTGCTCAAAGGCGACTCTCCACGGGTGTGCCGAGTCAAACACTGCCGTGGACGCACTGAGGGGAAGCGACGGGGGCAGGTAAAAGGAGACTTTCGGGGGCGAAAGGTACTGGCGCGCATTAAACAAGCGCTAAGACCCATTGGGAGGTGACAAGGCGATGCCCTCTACCATCCTCTGTCATGGCGCACGCGCACGAGCAAAAGCCAGAGGAAGGGGAAGAATAGGGTGGCACGGGCCCACCCGACAGAGAGATAAAGCAAAGAGGCACGGGCCGGAACAGAATGAAAGGGTTGAGCCAAAACCTAAGGCGCTGACCCAAACAACAAAACGGTAGGATCGAAAATGGACGGCCAGGATGAAAACAATCTTGGCGGCCCGATCAAGGATGGATGGCCACGATTAAAATGAATCTCGGGAGGTCCGAACGGCACAAGAAATCTTGACCGTTAAAAGCAAATCCAACGGTCAAAAACAACGCGCCACTTAGAACTGGCTCGGTGCAGCTAAGAGGTTGGGCTCAACCACGAGCCCGAGCCAGTTTGAGCGGTGCGACCGAGCACGAAGGTGTACACCCAGCCACGGTTGGATCACGATCCAAGGGTTAGAAATGGATGGTGCGATCGGGGGGTCCGAACGGCCCAACGAACTAGGACGGTTAGATGGAGATCCAATAGCTAAGAACGCTTGCGCGTTGGAACGGTGGGAACAGGACGTAGGGAGCGGGTTGGGTTGAACCAAAACCAAAGGTTGGCTCGGGTCTGACCTAGACCCAACAGGAGTTGGGCTTAGGATTTGAATACAAGCTGAAATCTTGGAGGGAATTTTAGAGATAGCAAACTAACTCCAAAAATTCTGAAATTTTGACTGGAGGTTCCTCACTCCAGGATAAACCTTGTATAAAATTTCTAGAGGTTTTTATGAATAGAATTTTTCTCCAGAATTTCTTCAAGGCTTGGATCAAAGGTTTGACCAAGGAATAAAAGGTTTGACTGGCCATTTTGAAATAGTAAATAATCTCTAAAAATTTTGAATTTTTTTAGAGGAGCCGCAAGGGTGACCCAGAATCTAGGGAAGACATTCCCAGAGGATGATCACAAGATTTGCTTTTAAGAGTTTAAAAAAGGGCTATGCTTCTAAACAAATGCAGTATTAGGTTTTTGAATTTAATAAATCCTTTGAAAAGGGTTTCAGAAAATCAAATAACAACAGAATGCAAGAAAAGTTTTAATTTCTTCTCATTTTCTTACATTTGAAACACAAACCTACTTTTGGGATGTTACAAAACCTACCCCCCTTACAAGAATCTCGTCCCGAGATTCTGTGCACTAGGAGCAGAAAGACGGGTCGGAAGACTTAGTCACTTTGTTAAAATCCAATATTCTTCCCACAACCAATTACTTGGTCTTTAATCAATACCACTATTAATCCATAAATTTTGGTTTAGCCACCTCTCATTGTTGTCCACCCAATTAAATTCCATTGATCATAATTGGATTAAGCAACTGATTCCAACCTATTTTTCCGTGATTTAAATATTAGCCATCGAACTACTTGCTTAGCAGAAAATTTTCCAACCATTATAATCTTAGGCTTGGTTTAATTCCCGAAAGGCCACGGGTCTATTCCAAAACTTTAACAACCCAACAGTGAGCCCAACAACTATTGACTTACTCACATTTGATCACAATTTCCAAGGATACTTCAAATTTTAAACAAAATCATGCTCACATATTTCATTATACTTGTTTTGCAAATTTCTATCATAGGGTATCCCCCATAATTTCCAACTTGTGAGCATTAAAGATCCTGTACTTTATCGCCCATAATCCACCAATTGCCACATACTGTCATCCATTAATCATTTATTTGTTGTTTCCAGCAAACTTCCTCTCAACCAATTCAATTCTTAGGAGGGGGCACACTTAGGAAAAACCCAAATGCCTTTCCAAGCAAAGTTTCTAGTCTCTGCTTTTCAATTCTCAAGAGGGGGCTAGCCATTCTGCGGGAGCAGCACAGTCTTCGTGGTCGTGGCCCACCAGCCCAAGTACTAAAGTGCCAGCCCAAGTGCTGAAGTGCAGCACTGCTTCCAGTCTCCCTCACCTCACGCCCTCACCCCCACTGCCGAAACCCAAAATCCAGTTCCAAGATCCAATCGAGTGCGTGGGACGAGACGGCCAGCGTGGCTCGAGCGCAGGATGGGCGTGGCGGTGACCGGCGAGCGCGGGCTAGGGTGCTGGGCTTGGGCGGTGAACGAACGGAGGCACGGAGCGGAGGCGCCAAGCGACGGAGCATCGAGCCATCGACTGTCGAGGTGCTTGGGCTTGAGGGGCCGCCGCGCCGGTCGCCGGGCGATGCTGCTCCAGCATCCAGGGCTCCAGGTGCCACGCCGAGTCGCCGAGTGATGCTGCTCCCCCTCCTAGTCTCCCAGTCTCCCACAGTCCCACTGCCTCAGGGCTCGAGGCATCGCCGTGCCGGGTGACGCTGCGCCAGGCCTCTAGGGCTCTAGGCACCGTGCCGGCCGCCGAGCGACGATACTCCGCGTCTCCGCCTCCCAACCTCGAGCTCCGGCCCATCGAGCAATGGGAACAGCTCGGCGTGGCCGATGGTGAACCCACACGACCACAGATTCTGCGACGGAGGTTCGGTACCCCAAAGAACCGTTCAAGGCAATTGCCTCTACGTCAGGTGAGGAGCCGCTCGCTTTCTTGGTCCAGGTGGGATTGTGTATTTGTGTTGGTGTGCTAGTGTTGTGTAGATGTAGGGATAACTTGCAACTTTGCCGAGCTTGGACAAGAAATCTTTGAGCTAAATAGGTAAAATTCAGGTTGACCTATCAGACAGGACAATTGTAGTGGTTCAATTCACTCCTCTAAAAGTGAAGCTTAGCAAGGGGAGGGCATATAATCACCTCTCGTGGAGTAGCAAGTTCGTAGATAATTGAAATGCTACTGACTTGATTGATGGTTTTATACTTTCATTTACCAAGGTACCAAACAAAAAAAATGTTGATGGAGAACTTGTACATTGCATGACAACAGAAGCGAATTTTTGAAATAAAGTGGTTTCTACAAGCTTCAAAAACACAGTTTTAGGATAATTGGGAATGTAATTTTATGTTTTAGATCATATTTATGTTGGATTTCATACAAGACATCTAAACCATGATATTTTTTAGACTTTCCCCAAGTGGGAGAAGAGAGATATGTACCCGTTTTCTATCAAGCTAGACATGCAATCTTTATGATTATTTGTTAGGAGTTATGAGTCCAGAAGCAATTTTCAGTCTAATCCATGCGCCTGTTGCATTTTGCTCTACTTATCATAATATATTCTGTTCTGAGCAATTTTTAGTCCAATCCATGCGCTTGTTGATACCATTTAGTGTCATATGCTCGTATTGGTGCGATTGCAATATAATTTGCATTGCATGTGTTATTTTGCTTTTGGGTAATACGCTTTGGTTCGCGCTTGCGACGTCGCCATACTTAAAAGTTAATTTTGGATCCGCCACTGATGGGAGGACATCATCCTCTACCATTATGAAGCGAGGGCACCGAACGAGACACATCGAAGGCGTGATCAAAATCCGATGGAAGAGATCAAACCTAACAAAAACTGACACCCTCAAATATCTCATGAGGAATTAAAAACTTCTCATGTTCCTCAATCTGAACCATTTGAGTATCAAATCCAACGCCTCGAGAGTGCCTAATCGCACAACACTGTTCTTCTCTGCTTTTCGTCTCTGAGGATATGCTTCCCCAATGGGAAGACTCTTAAGGTGGACCCAAAATACTCATACATTTCGCCTAGTTACAAACTTATAATGTTGGCAATTGAATTAATTTTCACTTCTTTTACTTGTAGACCTACAACCTTCCTTTTTAGTTAAAAAAAATATCATCTCGTATCACATGATTGCAAATATAACTCTGTGTTGGTCACGCTTTTAAACTTTAAAAGGCATATACAATGTGAGGGGAGCTAAGTTTTTCAATGTGGACCCGGATTTTTACCCAAACTTGTGTATTCCGAGCTAGTCTTATGATCAGTAGTTAGCCTACATAGTACAAATATTGGCAAATATCATATCCATACAACACATACATAACAGTAATTAAATATTATTACAACACATGGTAAATGGGCCTTAAGGCTAGAGTTTACAGAATGAGTCGACAAGCCGAATAGTTTAAAAGTTCATACCAGCAGCAGAAAGAAATCATAGCAGCAGCGAAAAGACTTCAAAAGAGCGTGGCAACCATGATTTGCCATAGGCAACCGATTGGGGCTATGACCTAGTTAACACCGTCTCCATTGTCTCCATAGCCGGATGCATAGAAATATCCCTACAATGAATCTTCAGCTTTGTAGTCTGAATCCACATCGCCGGATGCATAGAAATATCCCTACAATGAATTTTTAGCTTCGTAGTCTGAATCCACATGTTGGAGCAACCATTAGTACATAAAGTACTCAACAAGCCCTTACCACAAAATGCAATTACACAGATGCAATGCTTGTCAAGGAGGGTTGTATGTCTTATTTTAGCACAAAACTAGTTTTCTCAAATACTACATATATTTTCCAACCTAAGACTTAGCAGGTTTTAACTTTAAAATCAAAGGTTATTTTTGTAAGATAAATCATTATATTTACTATGTTTACCCAACATGATCACGTCCCTGGCGACCATGCTTAAACTTGCGTGTCATAGAATCACCCAAAATAGATCTTTCAAAACACCGGCGACCATGCTTACACTAGCATGTCCCGTTCATAACAACCATGCTTACACTAGCATGCCCTGTTCATAACGACCATGCCTCACTCGCATGTCGTAACCAAACCAATATGCTTTCGTAGCATGTCACAAATACTAGGAACCATGCCTCCGCTGGCTTGTCGTTGTTCCCAATAAGTTTTAGTTCACATTTTTAAGTTAATAAAACTAACCAGTGGTGGCGAACTTCACACATTTGCCCATAATTGGGACCACGGCTATTCAAATAGGTTAAATACACCCTGCATAGGTTGTACAGCTTTATCCACAAGATATGATCAATCTAATAATGTCGGCCATTACACGCTTCCTTGGGCGAGCGATAGAGACGATCATAACAAGGTTGGTTCCAATACCTAGACTCGACACTAGACCTGCTTTGGCGAGGTGTGCCCTCATTGCTGGGACAGTGTCCTCATAAGGCCAACCCTAGAATGCTCCATTACGGGACACATTTTCAATGGGGGACCATCCGTTGTTAGGGAGTTACAACCCTTTTCAAAAACAAAATAATACAATAACCAGGTGCGCAAGTTTTCAAGCCAAGGCTAGAACAAAATAATAGGCCATGTCTATCTCATACTATACATGTGGTTGTACGGCTTAGTAGGTGTGAATGGTACACATCATTCGGTCCTTAATCGACTTAGACGAGGCAAACCACGAATTCACTGTCTGTACATAGCACCAATCTCAAACAACAACTCGCCCAAGTCACCACCATTTAAAATACATTTTTGTGTTTCTAGTGGTAACCCATGTCACCACTCTACTATTCATCAGTAACCAAGTTCTCATTATAGCAATGTTTGTGTCCTATTCACGTTTAATTACTAAGCACAACCAATTAGTCATGTTTATTTCAACAATGGGATATTCCACTCATGTAGTAATTATCGTTAAGGTGACAAGATATAGGGGTATCAACAATCAAGGAGGGAATTCAATAGTGATAAGCAAGTTTGGCATAACTAAGTATCAACATTTGACATAGCCTTTCATAAATAATAATAAGCATGCAAGTAATAATTTAAATTGAAATACGTTGCATTTGAAATGTAGGTTCAACATGATCAATGGTAAGGACTTGACGAGGATTGTTGACCAGTCAATTATCTAAGTATATCTTTATTCGCTTATTAATATGAAGCACAATTTTGCTGGGCCCAAGTTAGCTTTCTGGGCCCAAGATCAATCGAACAGTCAAAAGGTGGGTCTATAAAGTCTTTCCTTTAACCGTCTGACGAGGATTAAAATCTCTATGTATTACTTTAATACATAATAAAAGACCATACGTCTTCGTGGTCGTAACCCCTAAGGCTAACGATCTCACTGGTCATAAGGATTCGAGAGGTACATAATGGGTATCCTGGTCGGACAAGGTCCTGTACCTAGTCTTCGACCAGGTAACTGCTCGTAGGAACCATGAACTGGCATCTGGATCTATTCCAGGTATATTCTTTACCGTGTGATGAATATATCACATGCTGTATACTCCATACCATGCGATGTTATATAATTTTAAGACACTGACAAACAACCACCAAATGGTTGAGTGTCTCACAGGCGCTCAATTGCAAAGCAGTTGATACTTTACCAGCCATCGCCTCGCTCCGACCACCCACAATGTTTCACAATGGACGCTTTCTCTAGGAGCAACTGCCACCTCTTTGAAAGTTATATAAGGATGAAGCACAGGCGAGAATGAAGGATCATCATTAGATTCATGCTTAAAGTCTGATAAGATAGCATAGCAAGCATCATACTTAGTGTAACTAGGATTAGTCCTCCGCCTGGTCGTAGGCACCCCCTGTAATAGCCAGTTCATATCAATAAAGAGCAGTCCCATTCTCTCTCAAGAAATCTGTGCCATTTTTCTCTATTTTATTTCGTAAGATCGGCGACTCGATCGTCAACAACTGGCGCTATCCGTGGGGAAGAAGGCGCAGATTTCCTGAAGAAATTTTTCGCTCATCAAATCCTCGCTCACTCCTTATAATCACTCATGTGACTATGGCAGGTGTTTGCGACGAGGAGAATTGGTTTGACTTGGCGGACTACTCCAACCTCAATATGGATGAATGCATCCGCGCCATGTAAGAAAATGAGATGTCGTCATTCTCCTCCTCTGCTAGCTCGCATGTCGTAGACATTAGCGAAATCGACCAGATGGATGAGGATACACCATTACGATAAGTGGCGCTTTTAGAGGAACAAGCTATTCTGACCAGTTTGGAATGTCCGAGGACCTCTCCATGCCCGGTCCTTCCAACCGGCGAAAAAGGTGATAAAAATTCAGCATCACAACTCAAGGATCAATGTACTCTTGATGAAATCATGGCTGAAGGTACTCACCAACGGCTTCTGACAATACCAGGGGCCAACCGACATCTGGTAACGGTGTCGATGAAGCTCCCATTCGTCGTGGGCCAAGTGGGAATAATAAGGCTCAACATATGATCAGCAACTCATAGGATCAGGCTGAGCCCACCACAAAAACCTCAGGAGGTGCTAATCTCCGATCGCTCTCCATCGTGGAAACTCCTCACAGAAGCATTGGAAGGCTCTCTATTAGTTACAATGGAAGCTCGTCAGAAGATCGCTGCTGGAGGCACGAGGTCAATACGATCGGAGATACAAATCAAAATGCCATGTATGGTCCTACACAATTTGTCATGCGCATCACGTGCTGGTGGAAATGACACGGGCTATCAAGCACCAAATGCCAGAGATAACAGAACTGATAGACGTCCACTAGTTAATTCGCTTGGTTCTGCCCCACCAAGCGTAATGCATTAGACGGAACAAACCAGAAGGTCGGGGGAAAGTTCAGATCTTCGAACACCTACTGCCAGCATGAATCCTCCGAGACCTTCGGTAACGGTACAAAACCTGTAGTGTGTTCAGGATATTTTGAATAATTCTAACCCTGCTCTAGCAGAGACCCCAGGTTTTGTGCAACTTGTAGGTCAGGTATTAGAAATTCTATAACAGACCATGCAACGAACGGAAGTATTCCGGGAACAAAGGAATTCATGAAGTCAAACCATGACTTCATCCCAGCGTTCCTCCCTCAATAGTGGGCAGCATGGTCGGATTGGAAGCCAACCGATATCAGGACCTCCTCGACGATTCCGACCAAGGAGTCATGAGGGAAAAAGGCTATTTCAAGCAGCCACTTCCTCACCTCTCCGAGAGGAAAGATCGCTTGGCCCGGATGATCTCTGACATCATCTAAACCAAGCAGGTGGTCGTAGGCATCATACTAACGTCCATGACCGAATCAGGGACATCGGATCTCTAGCACTCGAATTTTAGAAACCGGTCTCCAACCGATTACAATCTGGCACCTTTCCAAAGAAGGCGCCATGAATCAATTACAGGTTGTCGAGCCTTCTCCGCAGGGCTCCAAGATGTATGTTGGCCAAATAGGTTCCGACCGGCCAACCTGGATAAGTTCAATGGGACCCAGAACCCATTGGAATTTCTCCAAATCTATACCACTGCTATCAGAGCGGCTGGTGGTGACGAAAACGTAATGACAAATTACCTACCCACAGTACTCGAAGGATCTGCCTGGTCATGGTTACTCAACCTACCAGCCGGATCGATCTACACTTGGGAGCAACTTTGCAACCTCCTGATTGCGAATTTCCAAGGCACGTACGACCGCCCCTGGAAAGGAATATGATCTTCACCGAATCCGGCAGGGATCCAATGAGACTCTCCATTAGTACATCAAAAGATTTAGCCAGGTTCGTAATTCAATACCAGAGGTCGTAGAGTCTTCTGTTATCCAAGCTTTCAAAGTAGGTCTAAGAAATCGACGGTTTACAGAGGATATCGCCATGCACCCTCCAAAGACGACCGTCGAACTTTTCGACATGGCCGATAAATACGCAGTTGCTAGCGAAGCCGTTGAATGGTGCGAGACCATTGATCGAAAGGATAAGATCCCCCAACTTGGCTTGGATAAACCAGAGAAGAAGCATAAGAAGGCTCTCAAGAAAAAGAAAAACCATAGGCCCGATGATAAGGAAGTCCTTGTGGTTCCTGAGAAGTTTACTAAGGGTAAAAGAGACTATACCGATCGAGGTAAGGAAAAAGCTCCGACCGAAGGATACAACAGGAACAAGAAATAGTGTCCACTTCACTAGCAGGCAGGGCATGATTTGCACACCTGTCGATCCTGGCAAAAGAAGCTGGAAGATTACTATGCACGTAAAGGTCCACTCCCTTCAATACAGGAACTCGAGCAAACGAGCTCCAAGAAGGACAGGGATGGCGATGAAGAAATGGAGTACCAGGAGCCTCAACATATGGTCAACATGATCTTTGGTGAGTCTTCTTCGTACGAATCAAGGTGTCATCTGAAGGCCATGGAGTAGGAGGTGAATCTTGTTGAGCCTCTAATCACCATTAAGCCATCCAGGTGGTTGGAGACTGTAGGATCGTAATGGCAATCAGAAGGGGGGGGGGTTGAATGATTGCAGAGATATGACCTCCAAGACCTCAGATCTCCCCATCCTAGTCCGAGTCAACCTCGTCACGAACTGTAATTCGTCCTCACGCTCAACCTGCACATGCAAAGATCAAAGAAACCAAATCTTGGCACAAGTTCTCCAACTTGACCATCCATTAGCTCACTCACACGCATAAACACTATCATGCATCATGCAACACAATAAACCTCACGAATTTAACTTAACCCCAGTCAAATCCCCAAACGATAATTTTTCAGAGCATAAACGGAACTACCGCCATATTATCCCTGGTATTACCGCACACGCGGTCGTACCACTTGAAACACTGCGGAACTACCGCTCTTCGTGAAATCTCAAAGTCTTCCAAAAACACACTCTCTGGAAATTCCATACCGTTATCAAACAGTCATACCGACTAGCGGTATTACCGACGTTCAAAGCACGGTCATACCGTTCTGCGGTCATACCGCTCTAAGACTATAGTTCTACCGATTTTCACTTAACGGTGCTTGTCAGAAACTCTCTCTCTGTAAAAAAACCTATCGCGGTACTACCGTCGTTGAAAAGCCAGTACTACCGTAAAAGCCGGTACTACCGCAAACCAAGACGCAGTCATACCGCTCAGCAAGAAAAGCAATGTTCAAAAAGCAAGTGTTCTGGTTTTTCCATACCGCCAAAAACACAACGGTATTACTGATGTGCGGTACTACCACAATTTACCAAACAGTACTACCGCACCACTGAAATGCGCAAAGAACTCAGAACCAAGCCCTGAGACAAGTGGTCGCTCCAGATGATTTGGGCCGATCAGACCACGCTTCAGAACCGTCGGATTTAGGAGCACTTTAGAAAGTCCGAACGTTCCCTTTGATTTCATCCATTAGATTTCAATCCAAAAGCTCACAATCCTTGAAGAGTTCGGACGGTCCGAACGTTCCTCTCAATATGAGCCGTTAGATCAAGATCTAATGGTTTGAGCAAAACACGCGTTCGGAACCTAGACAAACGGTACTACCGCTGCACAACCGCGGTCATACTGTACTCCGGTAGTACCGCATATTAAAGGCCGGTACTACCTCTCTGAAGAAAACCAGAAACTCCAAAAACAAGCCTTCTGAAAATTTTGTAACGCCAACAAAAAATGCGGTTGAATCGTCCTACGGTAATACCGCGCAAGCAACACCGGTACTACCGTTAATCTGACAAAAGCTGATTTTCGACAGAATTCAACAGAGCTCAAAAGCAAGTCAGCATCTAAGATCCAAAGCATGTTCCAGAGACAATGTATTCAACTTAAAACACCAAGACGAAGTCTTCCTTATTGTCAATGTGTTCACCATCAAATATCATGACCAAAAGCATCCTGGTCTTACAATGACTGTAATCTCCTTCAGCAAAGAAGACTGCCCTATCCCTTCGACTCGACCAGGTAGGTTCCTATTGTTGTTGAACCTACTATTAATAACTGTAAGGTTAATTGAGTCCTAATAGATGGAGGTAGTTCTTTAAACATTTTATTTGCGGCAGCATTAGAGGAGATGCAAATTCCCAAGTTAAAGGTGAAACCTGTGAAGTATGCCTTCCATGGCATAGTTCTTGGTTCCACCGCTAAACCGATAGGACAGCTCTCCCTACCAGTTACGTTCGAAAGATCTGACAACTTTCGAACAGAAAAAATTCTATTTGATATGGTGGATTTTGAATCCGCATACAATGGAATTCTTGGTCGTCCGGCTTTAGCAAAATTCCTAATAGCCACGCACTACGGATATCAGAGTTTGAAAATGCCAGGACCAAAAAGGGTCATCATGGTTCGAGGAGATCAAAAAATGGCTTACGCATGTGATCGGAAATCCTTAGAACTGATTGATGAACTTCCGACCAGAGAGGCTAATCCACCGACTGTGCAGGTCAAGCACTCGTGGCTAAAGATGACACCAAAACCTTCCGACTAGACAAAAGAGGTACTACTCGACATGGGCACTTCTCCAGAAGGCACCAAGTTGCCTGGGTCAGGAAATGCTGATGCATCTACTCGAAAAGTACTGGTCAAAGCAAACCTCGACTGCAAATAGGAAGAGTTGCTCGTCTCCTTCCTCCGAGCAAACTAGGATGTTTTCACCTGTGTGAGACCCCGGGGTATTTAGCTTTTAATGCTTAGTCTTCCAATTGACCCTAGCATCACAAACAAAACATCCCGTGCCTCGAGACAATGTGTACCTCCCAAAATTGCTGTACACACACCTTTTTACAAAATCATGCATCAATTCCATACAAGCACAGAATCGAAGCAAGAACTAAACAATACAAAGGACATACATAATAGAGTTCTTACAAAAGGGGCCGACTGGCCAAATAACAAGCTAAAGAGCTAAATAAACAGTGGAAGCAATACCCATAAGATGGCGATAAACAAAAGCCATATGGTTTGCCTTAAGCCCACAAGGCAACCGACCGGGCCACCAGCTAGTCGTCAAAGTCGAAGTCCGTCTCACGAAAGTCGATCCCTTGGGATCAACCTCCTCTACAACAATTTAAGCAATGCAAATGAGTACAAAAATGTATTCGCAAGACTTACAAGTAACAGCCTATACATAGCTACATGCAAGCTTAATCAAAGAAGAAGGCTCTAGGTTTATTTTCAGCATAAAGCAAGTTTTTATTTGCAATAATGGAATAGATTTAAAGCAGTTTTAACAATCTGCTTTTATTTGACAAAAATAGCGAGATAACAAGTAACAACAACATAAAGACATCCTAGAAGTGACTAACCTAATAGCCACCACAACAATAGTATGAATTCCTCATTCATACCACTCACATCAAGTTTTAATTAAAGGTTATAGTCTAGTTCTTGCATGACCTTACCAAGCATGTCCATAACCTAGGACGAGGTTATTCAAATAGTTTGAACCCTACCGGGGTGTACCAATGTACCCACACGTCAGATCGCCTTTTTGCCACATGATTAAGCACACTTCCTTTGGTATGCCGGCACAGATAAGTCCTACGAGATGCTTTCCAATGGAATGTGCTAATTAAGAGTCGCACGTATGGGGGTTGACCCTTAGTGAACCGCCGTTACGGTCTCCCACCAAGGACCCATACGAAGAGTAGGATGCACCTACCACCTAAGCAATCGATGCTCCTCATTTCCCAACAACGAACATTTTTCTCTACAACTACCACCAACGACTCATTAATTAACACCCCCCAAAGTACTTAGTCAAGAGAGGTCTCATATCCCCCTCGTGTGGTTAGCACGCAATAATCGCTTAGCTTAGTGACACAAGTAACTCGGTCCTTGTGGACCTAGGCACCATTCCAGTCACACCCAACAGATCACACCATCATCCATTGTGCCCAAGTCTATAACAATTTGTTTTCAGTTTTGACTTTACAAAATAACAAAGCACAAAGTGCTGGACATAATGTAATAATAGATTTGTGTGATCAAAGTTATCGACTAAGTCGATCACCGCCTAATTCTACTGGTAGCTAAGCATGACTTAGCAACATCAACACTTAAACTACTAAGTGACGAACTCATCCAGCGAGCTCTAACCATAGCAAGATACTCCTAGGCTCAGTAGTAGAGGATAAACATTTACAAAACCTCCTCCTCCCCCCTTACAAGAATCTCGTCCCAAGATTCCGCTCACTCGGAAAAGAAGGATGGGTAGTCCGCACGCAGACGATCTTCCTGTTCCCATGTAGCTTCATCCTCAGAATGATTTGACCACTGAACTTTAAGGAATTTGAGGACACGATTCCTTGTTCTTGGTTCAGCCTCTTCAAGGATGCGAACAGGGTGCTCGCGATAGGTCAAATCTTCTTGAACATCAAGAGTTCCCAACAGAGCTTCCTCGGTTGGAACACGGAGGCACTTCTTCAACTGGGACACATGGAACATATCATGTACCCCCTCAAGTGCAGCAGGCAAATCCAACTTATAGGCAACAGCTCCTTTCTTCTCGATGATGCGGTAAGGACAAACATATCGAGGAGCTAGCTTGCCCTTGACGCCGAATTGTTGATGGCCCTTCAAAGGAGAGACTTTGAGATAAACAAAGTCATTGGGCTCAAAGCTCAACTCACGACGATGGCGATTCGCATAGCTCTTTTGCCTTGATTGAGCCGTGCGCAAATGATCACGAATAAGCTGAACTTGACTCTCGGCCTCATTGATCGAGTCCGGACCAAAGAAAGGTCTTTTGCCGGTCTCAGACCAATTCAACGGGGTTCTACACTTTCTCCCGTATAAGGCCTCAAAAGGTGCCATGCCGAGACTGGCTTGGAAACTGTTGTTGTATGAAAACTTGGTGAATGGCAAGCATTTCTCCTAATGCTTCCCATAGGAAAGAACACAAGCACGAAGCATGTCTTCCAAAACTTGATTGACCCTTTCAGTCTAGCCATCAGTTTGAGGATGATATGCTGAGCTGAAAGAAAGGCGAGTTCCCATAGCCTCTTGCAAACTATGCCAAAACCGAGAAGTGAACAGAGAACCACAATCTGACACAATCGTCTTCGGCACACCATGCAAACTCACGATGTGGGCTATGTAGAGATCCGCCAAAAGACCTACACGCAGGTCGATCTTGATAGGAAGGAAATGTGCCACCTTAGTCAAACGATCAATGACCACCCAAATAACATCATTTTTCTTCGGTGACCTGGGCAGACCGGTGATAAAATCCATCCCGATCGAATCCCACTTCCACTCAGGCACTGGCAAAGGCTGAACCAGACCTGTTGGACACTGATGCTCAGCCTTCACACGACGGCACATGTCGCACTCGGCAATGAACTTCGCAATCTCGCGCTTCATTCGGGTCCACCAAAATCTCTGCCAGAGATCTTGATACATCTTCGTGGCCCTGGGAGGAATGGACAAAGAAGAATCATGGGCTTCGCGGAGGATCAAATTTCGCAATTCCATGTCCTTTGGAACCACAAGGCGCTGTCCGAACCACACAATACCAAGATCATCTTCTGAGAAACACTTGGCTGTGCCGTTCTTGACATTCTCCTTGATTCAGTTCACCCCAACGTCCGATTGCTGAGCAGCCTTGATTTGATCTACCAAGGCTGGTTGCACAACCAGGGTAGCAAGGGACCCGTGCTCAACCAATCCCAAGTTAAGATGCTGAAATTCTTCAAGAAGGGTGGGCTGCTGCTCCTTGAGCAACAAGGTATTGCAATACACCTTTCGACTAAGTGCATCGGCAACCACATTAGCCTTGCCCGGATGATAGTGAATACGCATGTCGTAGTTTTTGATCAATTCCATCCACCTTCTTTGCCTAAGGTTCAGATAGGGTTGGGTGAACAAATACTTCAAGCTTTTGTGATCCGAATACACTTCACAACGACTACTGATTAGGTAATGTCGCCAAATCTTTAGTGCATGGACCACTACGGCTAGCTCCAAATCATGGGTAGGATAATTGAGTTCATGAGGTCTTAATTGCCTTGATGCATAGGCCACTACCTTGCCTTCTTGCATAAGGACACACCCGAGTCCTCGACGAGAAGCATCGCAAAAGATATCAAAGCTTTGATGGACATCGGGAAGAACGAGAACGGGAGCTGTGGTCAAACGCTTCTTGAGTTCTTGAAAACTTTCTTTGCAATCAGCGGACCACAAAAACTTCTTGTCCTTCTTGAGCAACTCAGTCATCGGCTTCGCGATCTTGGAGAAGTTCTCGATAAAGCGACGATAGTATCCCGCTAAACCAAGAAAACTCCTTACTTCGGTTACCGACTTGGGTTGACCCCAAGAGAGTACATCGTTAACCTTGCTAGGATCCATGGCTATGCCTCCCGCTGAAAGAACATGGCCCAAGAATACCACTTCCTTCAACCAGAACGCACACTTGCTGAACTTCACATACAGATGGTGCTCACGCAGCTTTCCCAACACAAGCTTCAGATGCTCAGCGTGTTCTTCATCATTCTTGGAGTAGATAAGAATATCATCGATGAAGACCACCACAAACTTATCCAAATACTCCATGAACACCGAATTCATAAGATTTATGAACAGGGCAGGAGCATTTGTCAAGCCGAAAGACATGACGGTGTACTCGTACAAACCGTAACGAGTAGAGAAAGCCGTCTTTGGAATATCTTCAGGTCTGATCCAAACTTGATGATATCCCACTCTCAAATCAATCTTGGAGAAAACTCAAGCTCCAGTCAACTGATCGAAGAGGTCATCGATGCGGGGCAAAGGATACTTGGGCTGCTCCAGTCTTCTTAGGGCAATTATTCGCATAATGACCTTTCTGGTTGCAGAAGAAACAAGTGACCCCGGCAGCTAGATTGCGGAGGCCACCTTGCTGACCCGCAGGTGCACGTGGTTGAGACACGGCCTGCGGAGGACGAGGGGCAAGTGCTGACGGCCTCAGTGGTGCTGAAGCCTGAGGATGGGGCACCTGGGCTTGCCCGAAACGAGGACGGGGAAAGTTGGCCCTGGCTAACTTCTGGGACTCCTACTTGCGCTTGCAGGACTCTCCCAGCACTCTCCCCTTGTGCTCGGCGATAATAGCCTTGTTGACCAAGTCTAGAAGTCGGGGAAGTCAACAATAGATAGCTTGTCCTGCAGCTCCTCGGACAAACCATCCGTGAACTCCTCCTGCTTGGCTTCATCAGTGGCCACCTCTTTGGGAGCATAACGAGCCAAGTGATTAAACTCGTACAAATACTCCGCCACCGATCTGTGCCCTTGCTTGAGCGCAAGAAACTCCTTCTTGAGCTTCATCAAACCAGTGGGGATGTGAGCCCGACGGAAAGCAGTACGGAACTCCCCCTAAGTGATGACTTGGCCCGCGGGCTGCATGGCAAGGAAACTTTCCCACCATGAAAGCGCTGCACCTTCCAACTGATGGGAGGCAAAGAGTGCCTTCTCCTGATCTTGACACTGAGGAACGTTGAGCTTCCGCTCAACCAGACGTAGCCAGTCGTCTACATCTAGTGGGTCATCAGACCTGGAGAAAGTGGGCGGCTGAGTGCGAAGGAACTCCGAGAGTCCCCCTCGCGGCTAATGTCCACCTCCTCCCCCTGATCCGGAGGCACCAGAAAGAGTGGAGGTATTGCGCGCGATAACCTCCAAGATCCTCGTCTGATCCATTCGGTTGCGCTCGATCTGAGCAAGAACCTCGGCCATGGTCGGAGGAGGCGGGAGCTCCTCATCCTGACCAGCTGATTGACCTTGACTACTTCGAGTCCTTCCAGCCATCCTGTTCCAGAGAGATGGGTTAGCAACACAACCCGAAAACTAGAAGCTAAAGGAAGCAAAAAGACATCGACTAGGGGAATGGGACATAACCCTAACCGAAAGCCAACAAGACAGCAAAGAAACGAACTCTGAAAGCTTCCAAAAAGGCGCAAGAAACAGCAAGAAGCCAATAGACTTAAGATCAACTTCCCGACATGACTAACTCGTATTGATTGAACGAGCAATCGACTGAGAAGGTAAAATTTCTTAACACAACTCTAGATCTAACATAGCTAAAGAACAGGGTAAAACCAGAAAAAGGGGTGTTAGATACTTAGCCAACTATTATCACATCTTACCCTTTTATTCCTACAAGTTTTAGTCGAATTAATCTCTCATTATCTACCTCATTTACTAATTAATAGCTTGCTGTCCAAAAACCAATGCTTGTTGTCCAGATTTGAATCCAAGCTCCACATGCTTCTATTCTTCACAAAAGGGCAGCCAACACTTCAAATTTACAACTCTCATTGGTTCCCCAAAACCGAATTAACCGACAACAACTATCTTTTGAAAGAAGGAGAGGAAGACAACTTTTTAAACTCAATTAAGAGCAAGGTGAGATGAGCAATCTAAGATAGGTAAGGAGTAAAATCTGAGAACTTACTTAAGCTTTCATAAACCATTTGATATTTTGAAACTAAGTTTTTCAAAACATCCTAAAGACGACCAAGCTAGGGTTTGTACGGCTAGTACAGCTCTGATACCAAACTTTGTGAGACCCCGGATATTTAGCTTGTAATGCTTAGTCTTCCAATTGACCCTAGTATCACAAACAAAACATCCCGTGCCTCGGGACAATGTGTACCTACCAGAATTGCTGTACACACACTCTTTTACAAAATCATGTATCAATTCCATACAAGCACAGAATCGAAGCAAGAACTAAAAAATACAAAGGACATACATAATAGAGTTCTTACAAAAGGGGACGACCGACCAAATAACAAGCTAAAGAGCTAAATAAACAACGAAAGCAATACCCATAAGATGGCGATAAACAAAAGCCATACGGTTTGCCTTAAGCCCACAAAGCAACCGACCGAGCCGTCAGCTAGTCGTCAAAGTCGAAGTCCGTCTCACGATAGTCGATCCCTTGGGGATCAACCTCCTCCGCAACAATTTAAGCAATGCAAATGAGTACAAAAATGTACTCGCAGGACTTACAAGTAACAGCCTATACATAGCTACACGCAAGCTTAATCAAAGGAGAAGGCTCTAGGTTCATTTTCAGCATAAAAGCAAGTTCTCATTTGCAATAATGAAATAGATTTAAAGCAGTTTTAACAATCTGCTTTTATTTGACAAAAACAACGAGATAACAATTAACAACAATATAAAGACATCCTAGAAGTGATTAACCCAATAGCCACCACAACAATAGTATAAATTCCCCATTCATACCACCCACATCAAGTTTTAAGTAAAGGTTATAGTCTAGTTCTTGCACGACCTTACCAAGCATGTCCATAACCTAGGACGAGGTTATTCGAATAGTTTGAACCCTACAGGGGTGTACCAATGTACCCACACGTCAGACCGCCTTTTTGCCACATGATTAAGCACACTTCCTTTGGTATGCCGGCACAGCTAAGTACTTAGGCACCATTCCAGTCACACCCAACAGATCACACCATCATCCATTGTGCCCAAGTCTATAACAATTTGTTTTCAGTTTTGACTTTACAAAATAACAAAGCACAAAGTGCTGGACATAATGTAGTAATAGATTTGTGTGATCAAAGTTATCGACTAAGTTAATCACCGCCCAATTCTACCGGTAGCTAAGCATGACTAAGCAACATCAACACGTAAACTACTATGTGACAAGAGCTCATCGAGTGAGCTCTAACCATAGCAAGATAATCCTAGGCTCAGTAGTAGAGGATAAATATTTACCTACAGATTATGCATCTAGAGGATCAACTAATCGATTGTTTAACAACAAAATAGAGCAATGCATACATACACTTTGTAAACAAGATATTTAGACTTTGAAAGTAATGGGATTAGTATGATCAAACTGCTTGCCTTGCTGGAGATGCTCAACCTGCTGCAGAGGATCACTCTTGTAATCAACGAACTGGTCGGCACCTAACGAAAGAACAAAAAGAAGCGATAAGAACGAAGAACACCGAAAAGACTCAAAAACCAATTTTAACCAAAAGCCACAAAATTTTTACAGTAGGTAGAGCATGATTTTTAAGGAATTTAGCAATAAGAACCAATTGATTTGGATGCTCAATACTAAAGTTATGGCCAAAACAATTTCAGTTGGTTGGAAAAATGCTGAAAAATTCATCTCAGGTACTGTTCATCCAAAATTAATTTTTTGGCACAAATTTCTAGAGAGGTGATGCACCTGACATTTTTATGGTAAACAGAGCACCACATGAGATGAACAACATAATTTGATTCACCTCATTTGGACCTAGGATGCATTTTCTATGATTTTTCAAAGACATGAAAAGTGCATAATTCAAATGCAAGCACAGAAACTTTAGAGATTCAAAAATGCTGAAAACCTATTCTACAATTAAGCACACTAACAGAGGAAACCAACAAACTTGATTTCACTCAAAAAGGAGCTACAGAGAAAAACTTATGCATTTTTCAAGTTAGATGAATTTTTAGAGCAATAATAAAGCCTAAACAGAAATTAAATCTACTAACAAATTTTTCTGGAACAGAACCAAGCCTCCAACCATTTTTAGATTAAAGCTTAGTTAAAACCAGAACTAACAAAATTTGAATCAACCGAAAAGGAGTTAAAATGAAATTAGTTATGCAATTTTGAAGTTTAACACAAGTAATAGTTTACAAATAAAGCACAACTGGATTTTCTCATTACTAACCCAATTCGGGAAAACCTGGGCCGTTGAGATCAAATCTAACGGCCCAAGCGCGCTTGGACGATCGGACGCGCACTGCCCAACTGAGCCAAGTGCTAGATTAGAATCTAACGGCCCACAGCGAGGGAGACGTCCGGACGGTCCGAACGTCCCACACGATCTGGAGCGCAGATCTAAAGATGGACGGCTCAGAGCGAAGCTAACGTTCGGATGGTTTGAACGTTCCAACGAATCTGAGCCACAAATCTAGAAATAGACGGCCAAAGCTACGGGGAGGTCCGGGGGTCCGAAAGTCCCATAGATCTCAACTGTAGATCTCAGAATGGACGGCTGAGGTTCGGTGGTCCGAATGTTCCCGACGATTTAGACCGCTGGATCTAAATCGGACAGTGGAGGTTCAGTGGTCCGAATGGCCCAACCAATCTAGCTCGCTGGATCTAAATCGAACGGTCCAACTTGATCTCAACGTTGCGCACGCTGAGCGGGGGTTTTAAAGAGCACGGGCCCACTTGTAAGTTGCAGTTAAGCCACACACAGTGTTTTAAATGCACGGGGCCACACGTCAGTGACATTTAATGCCCTTAAGGACAGCCATTAATTGTTAAGCAACGGATTAATCAATGATTAGCAATTAATGAGCAGAATCAATGTCCTAATGACAACGCCACAGTACGTTTTTGTCCGACAAAAACCCGAGCGTAAAGAATGGCTTGCCGCCGGCGACTCCGGTCACGGCGGCGCAAACCAAAGGCATGAATGGGTTCACAATAACATTGCGCACCCACTGGAGGTAACCTCGATGGTGGCGCCGACCTAGAACAGCGGCGAGCCGGAGTTGAGCGGCGGTGTAAAACACGGCTGAAACGAAAACAGCAATTAGCTCCACAGCAGTCCAAGAAAGTGAGTGCCCAAGCTTCTAAGGACTACAAGGAAACTACCTTAACGCTGTAGAGGCTAGGAGATGGTCGAGTTGCTCGGCGACAAGCTCTGCACGGTGATTTAGAAGACAACGCGGGGAAGGAAGCCTGAGCAAAAAGAACAAGCCCGCATGGTCAAGATAGCTTCAATATAGCTCAGAGAAGGTCCATGAGCAATCAATTGAGGAAAGGAGTAGCTTACCGGTGTTGAGGAAGAAAGGGGTGATCCTCGGCCGAAAAAGAACAAGTCCCAAATTTGACAATCTCTGTGAATGCCAAACAAAATTAAGTTAGGGGAAATGCTTAAGATGAAGAAAGGCACAAAGTGACGCGAAAGACTTTGCAAAAGAACCACTGGAGCACCGGAGACGAAGAAGCTTGCTTGTCGGCCGTCAATGGCAATTTGAGTGATTGAGCTCAAACAAGCAAAGGGGAAGCTTGGTTAAGCTAGAAAAGGATCCAAGGAGGGCTCAAGGGCTTTTTATAGCCGGAGAGCAAGGGACAAGGCTAGGGCAAGACTCCACTGTGAGCTTGGTCCATGCCCTTGCCATGGACAAGCTGAGCGATGGGTGCAGTAGAGAATGACGACTTGGGGGCGAAAGCACTGGCACACATTTAATGCTAGCAGCAATGAGCCGTTTGAAGGACTCCAAGGAGGTGACAATGCACTGCAAAGCCTCTCCCACGCTCATGCGCTGGCCATGGCGCTCGAGTGCGCAAGCTTGACCGGAGGATTGGGAAGAACAGGTGCAACATGGGCCCCATGAGTCAGAGACAGAGAGCCAAAGTGGCTCGGGTCAAAACCTTTGACGATTGGATTAAAATCGAACGGCTAGAAAAAGATTGCGCGATCGGGGGTCCGAAAGGCACACGCAACGAGGGCCGCCCGATGGAGATCCAACGGTCCAACACGCACGCACGTTTAACAGGGCTCGGGGACGGTTGGGTTCAACCAGAAAAAAGGGGGGTTTGAGCCCGAGCCCGACTCAGACCCAACAAGGAGTTGACTAGGGTTTGAACTTGAAGCTGAAACTTGGAAGAATTTTTAGAGGCAACAAACTAACTCCAAAAATTCTGAAATTTTGACTGGATGTTCCTAGCTCTAGGATCAACATTGCATAAAATTTCTAGAGGTTTTTATGCACAGTATTTTTCTCTAGAAATTCCTCAATGTTTGTTCTAGGGTTTGACCAAGAGTCAAACTGGTTTGCCTGCCCATTAAAAATTATCAAATAATTTCTAAAAATTATGAAATTTTTCAGAGGAGTCACACAGCATCCCTAGAACCAAGGAAAAATATTTTCAGGGGTTGAACACAAGATTCTTAGCAAGGATCGAAAGAGGGGTCATGACTTTAGTCAATTGGAGATTTAGGTTTTTGAATTCCAGAATTCCTTTACAAGAATTACAGAAAAGTTCAAAAACAACAAGATGCAAGAAAAGTTTTAATTTCTTCTCATTTTTTTACATTCAAAACACATACCCAGATTTGGGGATGTTACAGCCTGACAGGCGTCCGACATGCCTTAAGTCCCTAGGGAGGTGATCGAGCACAGGCTAGCTCTCCAGCCTAACAAAAAACCGATCAAACAGAAGCTAAGACGCTTTGCACCTAATCGAAAGGAAGCAATTGAGTCAGAGAGCATCAACGCTGGGGATCACATTCCCGACCTACAAGAAACCTTCAATAACTTGAGAAGGCATAACCTCAAGTTAATTTTGGAAAAATATGTGTTCGGAGTTTCTGTTGGAAAATGCTCAGTTTCCTAGTTTTGGCTAGAGGTATCGAAGCAAATCTAGTAAAAATATCGGCCATCGACTAGATGCGCCCTCCGACCATAAAGAAAGAAGTCCAAAAACTAACCGGTTGTATAGCAGCGCTAAGTCATTTCATAGCATGGTTGGGTGAAAAAGGTTTACCTTTCTTTAAGCTTCTCCGGAAACATGGGAGTTTCAAGTGGACTAAAGAGGCAAACGATGCCTTTGAAGAACTTAAGAAGTAACTTACGTGTACCCCGTTCTTAGTTTCTCCAAGATCGGGAGAAACATTGCTGATTTACGTGGTTGCAACGCTACAAACAGTCAGCGGTGTACTGATCGTGGAGCATGATAACGTCCAACGACTAGTATATTACGTAAGCGAAGTCTTACATGGACCAAAAGAAAGATACCCATAGGTACAAAAGTTGCTCCATGGTCTCCTTATGGCTTCAAGGAAACTAAGGCATTACTTTTAGGCCCACAAAGTGGTTGTACCGACTGGGTATCCCCTTGGTCAAGTCCTTGGAAACAGGAAATCATCAGGACGAATAGCAAAATGGGCGGTTGATCTAGGGGTGTTCAACCTCTATTTCATCTCACGAACAGCGATCAAGTCTCAGGCAATAGCAGAATTCATTGCCAAATGGACAAACTCTAAACTCACCCAAGGGCCTGAGTACAAACACCATGATGAGTCAATAATGTACTTTGACGGCTCCTTGATGCTCAAAGGCTCGAGGGTTGGAGTTGTCTTGATATCCCCTACTAGCGAACACATCAAGTACGCCATCCAGTTAAATTTTCCTACTACGAACAATGTGGCAGAATATGAAGGTTTACTAGCAGGACTCCGAGCAGCTCGTTCGCTTAGGATTCGCAGATTACTAGTGAAAGGTGATTCTCAACTAGTAGCGAATCATGTCGGGAAAGAGTATCAATGCTCAAGTACCAAGATGTCATTTTATCTGGTAGAAGTACGGAAACTCGAAAAGCACTTCTTCGGTTTCCAGATCCAACACATTCCTAGAAAGGAAAACTTTCTGGCAGACCAGTTGGTGTGGATGGCCTCTACGAGGTCACCCGTCCCGCTCGGAGTTTTCTTCGAGCAACTCTATTCACCCTCGGTGGTCGAGCTTTCCGAAGACATATATGTTTCTCTACAGGTCGTACAAACCAATCCTGAGAACGTGGATGCTCCACAGATCGTTGATGGTTGGTGCTATCACGATCAAGGTAGAGATTGAATGACATCGATTTACAATTATCTTCAGCATGACAAAATTCCAGAAGATAATGTAGAGGCTGATCGTATAGCTCGAAAAGCCAAATCATACACTATGATCGAAAGTACCTTGTATAAACGAGGATCTCACGGAGTGTTGATGAGATGCATATCTCAAATGGATGGCATTAGATTGCTGACCGACATTCACGAAGGAGTCTGTGGAGCACATCATTCCTACAGAACGCTGGTCGGTAAAGCCTTCAAGCAAGGATACTATTGGCCAACTACCCTTCATGATGCAAAAGAGCTCATGACGAAGTGCATACAATATAGGTTTCATAGCCAACAAGTACATCAGCCAGCACAAGCTTTGCAAACCATTCCTCTTTCTTAGCCTTTTGCAACCTAGGGACTGGATAATCTAGGACCTTTCCCAAGAGCACCCGGGGGCTTTGAATTTCTTTTCGTCATGATTGACACGTTTACAAAATGGATCAAAGCTGAGCCTATTGTTAAAACAACAACTGAGGCCGCTAAGAGATTTCTTGTAATACCCCGGCCTACTCGTAGTGTGGCCCATGTGGCCCATGAGATGTCATGTGGTGTGTGGCCCATGAGGAGTCATGTGGTGAGATTAGTCCCATATTGCTTGTCTAAAGTGAGTTGTAGTAGTATATAATGCCTGTTGGGTCCAAACTTAGCACCTCCGGGTTAAGCCTTTTACACGAAGCGAGGAGGAAAGTGTAAGTGCGTGCTATGTGTGCGTGGGTCCGCCCCACGGTGGGCTGAGCATTGAGCGAATTTTGGGCCAGGGTGTTACAGATGGTATTAGAGCATCAACCTTCACTGCACGGGTGCGTGCGGGACAGGGGCGTAGGCATATGGCGCATGGCGCGTGTGGTCCCAGAGTGGACACACGGTATGGCATATGTGCCGGCATTGGATGTACGGACATGTACTTAGGGGTGGTTCTGGGCATTTGCTACATATGCGGTGTGCTGCCGAGGGCGTTAGCCCTTGAGAAGGGGTGAATGTAATACCCCGGCCTACTTGTAGTGCGGCCCATGTGGCCCATGAGGAGTCATGTGGTGAGATTAGTCCCATATTGCTTGTCTAAAGTGAGTTGTAGTAGTATATAATTCCTGTTGGGTCCAAACTTAGCACCCTCAGGTTAACCCTTTTACACGAAGCGATGACGAAAGTGTAAGTGGGGTGCTATGTGTGCGCGGGTCCGCCCCACAGTGGGCTGGGTATTGAGCGGATTTTGGGTCAGGGTGTTACATTATTCACAAAAAATGTGATCACACGATTTGGTGTACCCAATCATATAATCACAGACAATGGTGCCCAGTTCTCAAGCGGTAAATTCGAGGAATTCTGCGAAGAAATTGGTATCAAGCTACACTTTGCTTCTGTCGCTCACCCACAGAGCAACGGAGCAGTTGAGCGAGCCAATGGTATCATAATGCAGGGGATTAAACGCTGAGTGTTCGACCAGTTAATAAAACGGTCAGGAGCTTGGGTTCAAGAACTTCCTTCAATATTATGGGCCGTTCGAACCATGACCAGTCGTGCGATCGGTGAAATACCATTCTTCTTAGTTCATGGTGCCGAAGCCATGCTTCCTCCAGAACTTAAACTTGGCTCTGCTCGGACTAATTGTTTCAACGAAAATGATCAGAATGAACGACAACTTGACAACATCAATTTCTTTGAAGAATGACGAAACCAAGCTTTGAACGATCAGCAGTCTACCAACAAACCATGCGAAGGTATCACAACCATAAGGTGCAACCTCGCAGCCTCAATGTTGGTGATCTAGTTCTCAGAAAAATTCAGAATCAATCAAATCGCAACAAGCTTTCTCCCAAGTGGGAAGGTCCTTATACTGTGGTCGAAGTCACCCGACCAGGTTCAGTACGACTAGCTATGTCTGATGGGCGTGTTTTGTCTAATTCTTGGAACATTGATCAACTCCGTAAGTTCTTTGTTTAATTATTATTTCCATTCTTTCAATTTTAATAAAGATTAGTCATTCCTTTATTTCTTTAGACGATTGATATTGTTTATATATCTGTATCTCTATTCTGGTCGTACAATATTGTTGTTTAAATTGGTCGGAGAAGATCTTTTTCTCTCTGATATCCTTTATAAGGATCTCTGTTACTCTTTGGCAACAACGTCTCAGTCACATGCGGTATGGGTCCTAGTCATGATCATTCCATGAATGATTCCCACACGCGACCACATACTTTTCTCAAAGAAATATACGAGTAACTAGAGCATAACACAAACAACTTTATATAGTGACTCATATGCTTAGGATTGCGAAGACTATCTATCTTCGTTTCAGCATTCTATTCTACTCTCGTTTGGCTACTGGTCGGGTCACAGAAAGCCTCCTAGTCGAAGTCTCTCCTTCTCCGCACGTGGTCCTGCCCATTGGAAGGAGCTTCCTAGCGACGATTTTTTCTTACGATCCTCGCTGCTAGTCGGACTTGAGCATGAGCACATTTCACGAAGTGTCTTTTCATGTCTTCAGTTCTTAACAAGTTCTTCCATCCAGTTTTTGGGTACTACATATAAATAAGACGACTTATCGTTTATTGCATACATTCTTGCATATTTTCTTTCTCATCAAAACAAATCTTTTGCTTCTGACCATATACTGTTTTGTTTGGCATTACGATTATGACAAACAGATCTATAACTAGTCGAAATCAGACACTGGTTCTGACCAATTTGGTTTCCTAGTATTACTATGATCAGTTTTATCACATAATCAGTATCTGCTTTCAAAACAATGGTTGAGACTTTAGTTCTCCTTCTTGGCTTACTGCTTATTTAGTAAAGTCCTTCTACTATAAAGTAGTCGGGGGCTAGAGAATATATGAGAACTTCATAAGTCAACAGAGAGACTTGTTGATGATAGAAAGGTAAGTTTTATACATTTCATAATTCTTATATTACAATTGCCTACTTCTAGAGATCTCTCGACTAGTTGCTGCTTGGCGGAGATCCGACCTCCTTTTCCTCTGCAACCTTGTCTCTGAGAGGCTTTACTTCCTTGAGAAACCTGGTCGCCTCATCAGGCAAGTAGTTGAAACCTTCTTCAATAGTTTGGAGATTGGTAGAGGGGTCGGAAGCCTTTAGCTTTGCCAAAGCAAAACTAACTCCGCTGGCCACAGCTTCTTTCATTGTCCGGGCATAGTTTTCTCTAGTTGTCTTGAGCAGGCCATTGAGATCTTCCAGAAGTTGGCCTAAATAGTTCATTTTCTCTATTGGATCTCTTAAGGTAGGCAGACTCGATCCTGATCCCATATCAAAGATCATTTTGTTAAGTGCGTGGACTTTTTCGTCAAGGTTCTACACAAAAGCTGCCGCCTTATCTTGCTCAAATTCTAGAGTTTTTTTTTGCTCTTGTTACCACTTGAGTTTTCTCTGCAAGTAAACCAAGTGATAAATATTTATGATTCAAAGAGATAATACATTGGTCAAGTTTACGACCAGTTACCTTTAATCTCCTTTTCAAAAGTCTCAATGACTTCTTTGAGCCTAGTCGTCGTATGTGCGATCAACTGATCCTTAGTTTGGCCTTCTTCAAGCTTGGTTATTCTGGCTTCTTTAGCCACGATTTCTTCTTCAAGCTTTGTTATTTTGGCTTCTTTAGCCACGACTTCTTTTTTTTATTTTCTCCAAATCTATCAAATATGATAAGGGAGAATAATTAACAGAAGAAGAATAAAGAAGAGAAGAAGAAGACAAGTTAAAAAGAAAGTCCATACTTTTTAGTTTGGAATGTTTTTTCTCCAGGTCCTTTATTCACTGGGTTAGTCCTTCGACCACAGCATAATTCTCGACCATGTGCTACACAAATAAGCATTCTTCTTTGAGTTTCTTATAAACTCTTAGAGAAACTATAAAAGTGGTCGTAGATACTTACCCAAATCGCTACGTCATTATATTCGGCGAATATCGCATCAAGACCCATCTTGGCCTGACGGTCTGATATCTTTCTGCAAACCTCATCAAGCTCCTTATCCTCGATAAATCGAGAGGGAAAAGGGAACTTGTTAGTTTGAGAAGAATTACCGACAGGGGTCGGAACTGGCTGAGGATCTTCAAGGACATCTACCTCCGCAGACAGAGTCAGAATCACCACAGGATCCTTAGCAGGTTCTGGCATGGACTCCTGCTCGGGGGCTACCTCGACCACCTTGTCTTCAGGAGCTTTTTCCTGAAGAACATTCTGATCGTGGGCTGCCTCAACCACCTTGTCTTCAGGAGCTTTTTCCTAAAGAACATTCTGGTCGAGGGCTTCTGGAATATCCTGGTCGGAGATGACCAGAACACCAGAAGATCTGCACAAAAAGAAGAAAGAAAGCTCAAGAATTCAATATGCCAAAGGCTTTTAAGGTATGTGCTCATATGACTATTTCGTTTGTACATACCTCATAGATTTTTTGGTTTTGGCCTTGAAGCATGGTGGATTAAAATCCATAGCGCTAGCTTTCCTCTTCTTCTCAACCGACTTCACTGGTTCTAGACCGCTGGGGCTGGTTAGACCCGCTACGTTCTCCAACCGAAGGTCGGAAGAAATATTCTCGACCAGCTAATCGAGGATGAGATCTCTGACCATCGGGTCGGAGGGTGTAGATTCATCAGCCTCCAAAACAGTTGCTTCATTAGCAACTAGCAAGTCCTGAGCGAGTGCATTGGAGTCTGCGATAACCGCCTAGATTAACAAATAAAGTTAGTTACATGATGGAAATTCTTCATCTAGAATAGACCTTTCAGTTCGGTTACCTACCTCTATACGACCATCATCTTGAGTGGTCGTAGGAGTGGTCGGATCGTCAATTGGCTCACAACTTTCAGTGGCCTCGTTGATCCTCAACCCGACCGACTACACATCAAAGAGGATCTATGGTAAACCGATCGGAAAAGTATAAAGAAAAGATGAAAAATAGTTGCTATTTTACCTTAAGTCTCTCTGCCCTCTTTTTTGTGGAAATGACTGCTAAGATCTGAGGGAAATCAGCCTTCTCACCAGGCTCTCCGGCATAGATCATCTGATCCGAGCCGATCTCTTGAGAGACAGAGTCAGAGGGTAAACAAGATATTTTAGGATCACAAAAATAGTCAACTAATAACTGAAAACCAGTTGGAATCCTTTAGGGCTTACCCTCCCTGGGGTCTTTGGTTGCATCGTCACGACCGATATACCAGAGCATCGGATATGCTCTGGCCTTCAAAGGACTAATCCGGTGCATGGAAAAGTTCTTCACCACATGCCAGGAGGTTAAACCCTTAACATTAAGGAGTTGGATGGCCTCAACCCATCTCCCTACTTTTCTCTCCTTCTTTGTGGAGAAGCGCCATTGCGAGTTCTCGACCGCTTTCTTACCACTATAGTAAAGGCTGTCATCTTGAGTGACCGTTATGTAGAACCAGCTTTTCTTCCATGACGGCCATGAAGACTTTGAGTACATAGGAATATACTCATCAGCTTTTCCATCGTGGAGGTGCAGGGTGCACTCTCCAGGCGTTCCGATCGTCTTTCCAGACTTCATCATTTTGTAGTAGTACTTGAATAGATCTAGAGTTGCAGGAATACCCAAGTACGCTTCGTAGAGGTAGACGAAGACACTGAGGTTGGTGATGACATTAGGAACCAGATTGATCAGTTCAACTCCGTAATACTCTAAAACTGTGGGAAGGAAGGAGTGAATTGGGAGCCTGAATCCGCATTCGATGTATGTAAGGAAAACAGGAATTTCCTTATCTTCACCGCTTGAAGAATGCTCCCCAGCCGCTGATATCTAAGAAATCAGATTCTTATCGGGAAGCAACCCAATCTTCTCCAAGCTCTCAAGTTTCTTGTCGCTCAGATTAGAACCGACCAGTTGGTGATTTGATCCGACATGGTGGAGTTCTTTGGAAGAAGAGATCACAGGAGGTTGGAGGCGATTTTCTTTTTAGAAGATGAAAAGGGGAAAGCAGAAGGCGTAAAAGTCCTAAAGCCCCGTGCTAAGGGATTTTATAGCTGCTACCCTTTAATCGCAATCGGGAGTTACCCAAAAGTCCAACGGACAAAACCTTTTGGCCCAATGGACATAAAAATTCTTTGATTCCCAAGGCAGGTTCTTAACTTTAAAGTGAACATAGATCACCTCGTATGTCATGACATTAAATGAGGGTTTACCCGATATGACTTCATCGGAAGAAGGTGTTCACACGACCTGTTCATTTAAAGTTCGGGGGCTAGCTGACGAGGATTAAAATCTCTATGGATTACTTTAATATATAATAAAAGACCATATGTATTCATGGTCGTAACCCCTAAGGCTAACAACCTCACTAGTCGTAAGGATTCCAGAGGTTATATAATGGGTACCCTGGTCAGACAAGGTCCTGTACCTAGTCTCCGACTAGGTAACTGCTCATAAGAACCATGAACTGGCATCTGGATCTATTCTAGGTATATTATTTACCGTGTGATGAATATAGCACGTGCTGTATACTCCATACCACGCGACGTTATATAATCTTAAGACACTGAAAAACAACCACTGAACGGTTGAGTGTCTCACAGGCGCTCAACTGCAAAGCGATTGATACTTTATCAGCCATCGCCTCGCTCCGACCAGCCGCAATGTTCCACAACGGACGCCTTCTCCAGGAGCAATTGCACCTCTTAGGAAGTTATATAAGGATGGAGCACGGACGGGAATGAAGGATCATCTGATATCGCATTGGGCATCAGAATATAGCAGCGCAATCATCATTAGATTCATGCTTAAAGTTTGATAAGATAGCATAGCAAGCATCATACTCAGTGTAACTAGGATTAATCCTCTGCCTGGTCGTAGGCACCCCCTATAATAGCTAGTTCATATCAATAAAAGAGAAGTCCCATTTTCTCTCAAGAAATCTGTGCCATTTTCCACTATTTTATTTCATAAGATCAGGGACTCGATCGTCGACACTGTCCCCGAAAACTCCCTCTGGAGGCCCAGCAAGACCTCCTCTAGGACTTCTCCAGGACCTCCTCAAAGACCTCTCCAAGACATCTCTAGGACCTCTCCCCTGCAGAGGAGGTCCTAGAGGGTGGTTACCCACATGCAATTAATAGCGGTTGCACGTGGAGATATCAGCGATAACGGTCATCACGAAGGGACGCGACGATTGGCCAGAAGAGACACGACGATTGGCGGGAAGAGACACGATGATTGGCTTGAAGAGGCATCACTGCTAATAACTGCCGACTTTTGTAAAAGTATAAATAGCCTGGCTTGTGTGCACTTGTAACATAGATTCATATCCAAGCCCTAATCCACGTTTATTCACGGCCACTTTCTTTGTAATCAGAGCATACTCTTTTGCAATACACATTCTCCATTTAAAGTCTCTTGGCAAACAGATAGTATTCTCCATATTCCTTTTTTTATATTTTTGTTTGTCCGTTCTGTAACAAGAGTTCCAGACGTTGAAGCTGGCGCCGTCTGTGGGGAGTGCTGTCATCATCTTTGCCTACTCGATTCTGATAACGTGTGTTGCATTTTGCTGATGAATCACAACCTTTCTGCTTGGAGAGAAGAAAGCATTCTCAATATCTCTGACTACGATGAAGGCATGGAAGAAAACTTCGTCCTCGTGTCTGGCAACACCCATGGTTCCTCTGGGGCCGTTGCTAAGGCACTGTCATCCACCGAACCTTCTGCCTCCGCTGGCTCCACGCCGGCCGTGCCTTCGTCCACAGGTACTGCTATGGATGAATACTATCCTGAGCCTGTCTCCATTGGAAAAGCAGATTCGCAAGGTCCCTGGAGCCCATCGAACCATGATGATCTCGCTGGCAGCATCCACCCTGAAGGCTTGGAGAGAGCATCTGGTGTAATATCCCATTTTAACATAAAATAAATAAGTGATTAGTACTGAAATTAAATAGAATTAGAGAAAGAATTGGAGGTTTTAGAGGGGCGTTTTTGCTCTTATTGGAGAACCTGGGCATTTGGCCCATGGTGTTTTGGCCTATTTGAGTTGGTCGGCCTTAAAAGGAAGGGAGAGGCCACCCAAACCCTAGAAGGTACTGTAGCTCGCAGTTACTGTAGCGCCGCTGGTACTGTAGCACTACCCCCCCCCTCCGTTGCTGCCGAGTAGGGAAGAAGAAGAAGGTCGCATTGGTGGTGCCCGGCCAAAGAAGGGAGAAGAAGGAGAGAGCGGAGAAGAGAGGGAAGTGAAGGTTCGCGGGTTTTGTCACGATCTACAGCGGTTCTTCAAGGGTAACGTCGCGTGTTCTTCGCTGGTTAATGTGTAGTAGATGCGTTTGATGTCGTTTGATAGATTGAATTGCGTCAGTTTAATAGATCGCGTTCTGTCCAGTAATTTGGACGACGGTTTTCATGTCTGTCGAGGCAGAATCTAGGGATCCAACCTCTTATAAATAGTTGGGGTATGTTGTTAGCTTTCCGTGGCCGCCAAGAACGCCTAGATCCGATTAACGGTTCGAAAGTTATAAATTGTTTAGTGCCGCTATCCTGTTAACCTATCAACATCCTAACAGTCTGTAGAAATCTGAGTTAATCTATTAGTTAAAGACGAAATCAGAGGATCTCGTTATAATGAAATAGATGGGTACTTTCCTCGCCTTTCCAGAAAGCTAAAGAACATAAGAATTGGACTTTCGTAGCAAAAGTTATGATAATTTTAGTGTACTGTCCAGAGAACCCGATGTGATAATTGATGTTCTGTAGATTGGCTTCGTAGGGGTAGTAGATGGCAGAATCAGAAGGGCTCCCCAACTAAGTTTATTTAGGTAATTTAATTATATTTCCAGAAAGTATTAGAACATCTTATTTGGACTCTTGAGTAGAAAGTTATGTATTTTAGAAGTTGACTGTCTGCAGTGAACACCAAATCGATCGGTAGAAATTGGAAGATTGGAAACGCTTGGGAGTTTAGCGAGTTCAATTGTGTTCTTATTTATGCTTTTGGTCCAGTATGCTTGTCTTAGTTTGGGTTATCATTATGTTCAGGTGGGAGCGTGATCCTGAGGGCAGCGCCCTCTTGGCGTCCACCATTCTCGCATCGTTGAGGCAAGTATTCGAGTTGTAGAATAATTATGATTGTTTGCTGAGATTGATTGTGTCTTGTTAAGTAATAGCCATGCATGGATGTTAATGTGATGAATTACAATATATCTTGGTAAATGCAAGTTATGGTTAAAGCTTCCTGTGTATGTTGTTAATGCTTACATGTTATTATGTACACGTTGAATTCATATGTTTGGAAGATGATGTCATTGTACATATGCATGTAGTAAGCATGATTGAGTCTTGGTCACGTGGTGACCAAGTATGAATAGTTGAGGTCCCGTCATGTAAATGACGGGCTTGAAATCCCCACATTCGTAGAATGTAGGCAATGAGTAAAGAGGTCCCCATCATGATGATGATGGGCAAAGGTCCCTATACTTGTGGAGTATAGGCTCTTGGTCCCACGTGCTGAGTGCATAGGCAAGGGTATACATCGACGGTTGTATACCTCGCATTACCGGTAAAATGCGAAAAGAGATAAAGTTTAAAAGGTGCATTGCATGGTCGCATTACATAAGCATGAAGGCTATGTTTAGTGTAATGTTTAATTTGGAATATTGATGCTATGACTGTGATTTTAACTTTAGCCTTGTTTATACTTGCTGAGTCTTTGGGCTCACTCTTGCTTTGATATGTTTTAGGTACAACTGGCAAGAACGGCATGCATGGGAGGGAGTAGATATTTGGATGCACTCACTACCACTCAACCTTAAGGCGACTGCCATTTAGATGTTACTCCAATAATGAGTAAACTGCTTGTGAATCACTTATGGATGGTTTTAAGTTTCAGATTAATTGTAATAAGGAGAATAGCAAGTTTTGTTTATGTTTTTTAGATTATCTTGCATGCCTGAATGAACTTGAATATTGAGTTTGGTGTTAATTGCTATGATTAATTGTTGGAACCTCGGTATAGTTAATTATACAAAGGAGGTTCTGCCGAAAATTGGTAATTGATCTTAGTTTAATTTTGTTTAATTTAATTTTAGTAGCATTCCAGGCTCAATGTTGAGCTGGGGTGTTACAGTTGGTATCAGAGCGGGCTGTAGGTCCATGGTATTGAAAATATTAAACTTGACACACTAAGCACAGTAGTTGGGAATGGGTTTTTGCATTGCATTTACGCTTCCGTTGAGTTGTATTGATGATTCCTGTTATGAGATGATCGGATATATCTATATTATAATACTATAGTTATTATGTGTGGGGATAACCCATGTTGAAAGGTTGATGTCGTGGTTGTGGCCCTGGGCTGTACCAGGTTACACCACCGTCCACCGTTCGTGGTATAGCAATAGTGAAGTTCCCACATTGGATATCTTAGTACAGGCGTAGATAGTAAGTATCTTTAGAGAAGTTGTTCTCTTTCCTTGACTTTGAATTTGGTCTTTTCGACGCTACGCGCTTCTTTTGGAGTAGTTGGAATGTTGAAGTTTAGTGCATCTTCTTTGAAAAAGAAAGTATTAGAACTCTTTTGTAATGTTTTGTTGTGACTAAGTGGGGGGTTTCAAGCATTGAAGATAAATTGATAACTTATGAGTTATCAAGTTGGGTTTGTAGTGTGGTACGTAATCGATCTTAACCAAGATCCTTGGAAGTGAAGTTGATTTATTTGGTGTTGTCGTGGAATAATTACATGATGAACTTGTTTAATGGTATGACCATTTATACTGGGAATCTAAGATTTATTAAGAGGTGTGGTATATTGATGATTTGGTCTGATCATTAAGATTGTGGAATTCGGTAGATTTATTGAATAAATTCAGAGTAATGTGTCTCAATGGATTAGTCTACCCATTAGGGATGGTTATGTTAGGGATGTGTTTGAACAATGCTTATCACAGAACATCGAAATCGCGTCAGGTTCTCTGGACAGTATACTAAAAATACCATAACTTTTACTACGAGTGTCCAAATCTCACGGTCTTGAGCTTTTTGAAAAGCTGGGGCAATAACGTACGACTTTCATTATACTAAGATTCTCTAATTATCCCTTTAACTAATCGATTAACTCATATTACTAAAACATGTCAGAAAACTGACAAATCTGCAGAACAGTCCCACTAATAAAATCATAACTTCTGCTACCGAAGTCCAAATAATGCGTTCTAACACTTCACGGAAAGCTGGCGACGTCCTCTACATTACTCTAGGAAATGTCCAGAACTAATTCCGCATTTAAACACATCAAAACAGTGATCTAGTCCAATCTATCAAGAGCAGCCCTAAATACCGACATTGCTAAAATAACTAAACACGCATCTAATCGGGGGGAAATAGGGGTTACCCTTGACAAACTGTTGTAGATCATGATGTAGCCCACGATCCTTCCCCTTCGCTCTCTTCTCCCTTCTCTCCTTCTTCCTCTTCCTTTCTCTTCCCTTCTTCCTTGGCCGGCAGCAAGGGGCGACATGACTTGGCCAAGGAGGACGGCATGGAGGGGGAGGCGGCATCAATGGGGAGGGCGTGCTACAGTGCTACAGTATGGTGGTGGCACTGTAGCACGGAATACTGTAGCGACCCTAGGGTTTTCCCCCTCCTCCTTTTGTTGGTGGCTACTTTCCTCATGGGCCATGGCCCACTTTGGCTAAATTCCCCCCTTATAGCTGGCCACCACCTCCCACCTTTGGGTCAAATACCAATGGGCCTGACGCTCCAGCCCAGGTTGTCCAAATTTCGCTGTAAACCCCCTCTTTAACTGCTTAAATAACTATTTTGTATTTAGTCCTTCTCCTAATTTAATTATTCTCTCCCGAATATTCTTGCAAATACTTGTTGGGGTATTACAGTTAGTAGAAAGTGCAGCTTGGACAGGCTTAATATTAGGTAGCAAGGAGAATAATCAGTTAATTTCAGAAATTGCACTTCACTGAATTATAGTTCGTATCTAGCACTTAGCCTATGTTGCTGATCAACCATGGATGGATGAAGGCTAAAACAAGTGTATAACAATGTATAGGAGAGCTAGACACAAGATAATTCAATAGAATGCAATTGGGAGTGAATAGCACAAGTCTTAACCCAACACTGAAAACTGTAGTTTTCTATCCACTAGACAATACGTCGGTATTTTGGCTGTAACTTTTTGTCAGTTACCTCTTTTTCAATGATTCTTTTTTCTCTGTTTCTGACAGCTTTTTCTACAATTTTTCTTTTGGGGCCACTTTCTTAATACCGACGAGACAATTCGCACAAAAATCACAAATGCAGACAGTTTCAGATTCAAACAAAAAATTGGGTCAAATTTCACCACGTATAAAATTTGATTGCCTTGCTAGATTGAGGTGAAATTTTACAGGCATATGGATAATCAAATTATTGATCTAATGGCGGTGGTTTCACTCAAAAAGGATGAAGGAATCAAAAGTTATGGCGATTTTTGTGGCAGTAGCAGAAAAGGGGGTCATCTAGCCGAAATTGAAAATTTGGGTTTAGGGTGTTCTAGATGGATTTGGACGTGGGGAATTTCTTTTGGAGCTTATTTTTGGGTTTAGGATGTGATTGATGGGCTAGGATTTCAATTTTTGTTTTTTTTTATTTTATAGGACCAAAGATATGATCAGCAACTAGACAAAGCAAAACTAATAGATTGAAAGGCACAACAGGGTTTGGACAACGGATAATTAACTCTTTTTGTAGGCCAATTTTTCTGGACTATAGGAAATAAAAACTAATCTACTAACTAGGGATACAAGAATTCCTACCGGTCAACTTTAGCTCTTATACCACCAGATGAGACAATGGTTGTCCCAATCTTCCGATAGGATGATAACTTCAATTTGGAGGAGAACGACTTTGACGATGCAGCTGTGAGAACCCAGAAGATTCAGCTTGTAATGCTTAACCATTCACTTGGTCCTAGCATCACAAATAAAATGTTCCGTGCCTCGAGATACATGTACTTCCCAAGAACTTGCAGTACACATACCTCTTTACAAAATTATACATCAATTTCATTCAATCACATAGAACCAAAGCACAACTAGATTAAACAAAAGACATACATAGTAGAGTTATTACAAAAGGGGCCGGCTGGCCAAATAACAACTAAGAGAGCTAAATAAACAACAGAAGCAAAAGCCATAAGATGGCGATAAACAAAAGCCAATTAGTGTGCCTTTAACCCACAAGGCAACCAACTGGGCCGCCAACCTAGTCGTCAAACCCGCAGCACATCTCACAGAAGTCCATCCCTTGGGGATCAGCTTCCTCCACTGCAACCATTAGTTAAGCAAAGCAAATGAGTAAAAAAATGTACTCGCAAGACTTACGTGTAGTGTAACAGACCTATACATAGCTACATGCAAGCTTATTTATGTGGAGGAGGTTTTAGACTCATTTTCAGCATAAAGCAAGTTTTCATTTGCAATAATGTAATAGATTTAAAGTAGTTTTACAATCTGTTTTATTTGACAAAAACAACGATATAACAAGTAACAAATATAACAAGACATCCTGGAAGTGGCTAACCCAATAGCCACCACAACAATAGCATGAATTCTCCATTCATACCACCCACATCAAGTTTTTAATTAAATGTTATAGTCTAGTTCTTGCACGACCTTACCAAGCATGTCCATAACCTAGGACGAGGCTATTCGAATAGTTTGAACCCTGTAGGGGTATACCAATGTACCCACATGTCAGACCGCCTTTTTGCCACTAGATCAAGCACACTTCCTTTGGTATGCCGACACAGCTAAGTCCTATTAGACATTTCTAATATTGTGTATTAACTACGAGCCGCCCGTATGGATAGAAACTCATACGTTGAGACAGAGTCATTGTAAAGCTGAAAGTCAACTACCTCTGTAGGGTAAAGCTCTCGGACAACTACAATGCCCTTCGGTGTGGAGAACCTAAGCCGGATTCCACTCCCGCTCACCCAACACATAACCACAAGTTTCTTTTTCAACACAACGCACACACACAACCTACTGCGACTCGGAGCTAACACACGCCAAGGTACTAAGTCAAGAGAGGTCCCATATCCCCCTCGTGTTGTTAGCACGCAATAATCGCTTGGCTTAGTGACACAAGTAACTCGGTCCTTGTTGACCCGGGCACCATTCTAGTCACACCATAAGATCACACCATCAACCATTGTGCCCAAGTCTCAATCATTTCATTTTCATTTTTAGTTTCTGACTTTACGAAGTAACAAAGCACAAAGTGCTGAGCATAATGTTATTAATAATTTTGTGTGATCAAAGTTATCGACTAAGTCGATAACTGCTCAATTCTACCATTAGCTAAGTATTTCTAAGCAATATCAACACGTAAACTACTAAGTGATAAGAGCTCATCCAACGAACTCTAAATCACAGCAAGATATTCCTAGGCTTAGTAGTAGAGATTGAATATTTACCTACAGAATATGCATCTATAGGATCAACTAAACGATAATACTTTAACAACAAAATAGAGCATGCATACATACAAGTTGTAAACAAAGTATTAGACTTTAAAAGTAATGGGATTGGATATAATAAAACTACTTGCCTTGCTGAAGTTGCTCACTATGCTGCAGAGGGTCACTCTCGGGATCAACACCCTCGACGGCACCTATCGAAAAAGCGAAAAAGAACCGATAAGAACAAAGAACACCGAAAAGACTCAACAACCAAATTTCACCAAATGCTCTGAAATTTTTACAGCATCAAGAGCATGATTTTTAAGAAATTTAGCAATAAGAACCAATTGATTTGGATTCTCAATGCAAAAGTTATGGCCAAAACAAAATCAGCCGGCTGGAAAATGCTGAAAAACTACAATCGGGTACTGTTCATCCGAATTTAATTCTTTAGCACAATTTTCCAAAGAGGTGTTGCACCTGGGATTTTTATGGTAATTACGCACCTCATGAGATGAACAACACAATTTGATTCACCTCATTTGGAGCTAGGATGCATTTTCTATGATTTTTCAAAGACATGCTCAAGAGCACAAATAAAATGCAACCACAAACACTTTAAAAATAGTGGCATGCCTAAAACCTATTCTACAATTAAGCATACTAATAGAGGAACCCAAAAAAATTGATTTCCCTCAAAAAGGATCTATAGAGAATTACTTATGCAATTTTCAAGTTAAATACAATTTTTAGAGCAACAATTAAAGGTTATTTCTAAACAAATTTACCAAAGCATTTGCTGGAGTCGAACCAAGCTTCCAACCATTTTTAGATTAAATCTTAGCTCAAACCAGAGCTAACAAAATTTGAATCAACTCAAATGGAGCTAAAATGAATTAGTTATGCAATTTTGAAGTTTATACCTTTTTCAGTTCACAAATAAATGTCTCGGGGAATTTCTTAAATTGAAACGACGTGGAAAAACCTGGGCCGTTGATATTGCATCGCACGGCCCAAGATGAACGGGATGGCGCGACGACGCGCGCCCGGGACCAACGAATGCGGACCGTTGATCTTGAATCCAACGGCCCAGATTGAATCGACCACGGCCGCGTTTGGAACTCGCGCGCGCGAACGCCCGTGCGAATCGCAGCCGCAGATCTGGAGATGGACGGCTCAGATTGACAGCCATGTTTGGAGGTTAAAACGTCCATGCGATCTGAGCCGTCGATCAAAAAACGGACGGCGCACAACAAATCCACGTTGTGCACGCGCACAACGCTCGTTTAAGTGCGTGGGCCCACCTGTCAGCGACTCAAGAGCCAGATTAGGACAGCCATTAACTGCACTAACTAATCATTAGACTTAATGACGGCGCTACAGTGGAGCTCGCGTCCGACAACGTAGTCTGACGCACTCCACGGCGAATCGCCGGCGACTCAGGCCACGGTGGCGCAAACCAAGAGTGGTCTGAGGTTGGCAATAGCCTTGCACACCTGCCGGCACCACTCACTGCGGCTGAGCTGGCCTAGAACAGCGGCGAGCCGATGAGGAGCGGCGGTGGCATGCACGGCCACGACGACAACAGCAATTGAGCTCCGCAGCGGTTCTGAGAAGTGGTGCCACAGCATCTAAGGACTACTAGGAGGGTTACCTTAGCACTGAGAGGCACCGAGGATGTCTGAGCTACGCCGGCGACGAAGCACCGCGACGGCGACGAAGGTGACAACGCGGGGAAGACAACCTGAGCAAAAAGAGAGGGACCGTGTCATCAGGATAGCTCCAACATGGCTCAAGGATGGTCTAGGAGCAAGTAATTGAAGAATGGAGCACTCATCGGCGATGGAAGCGAAAGGGGGTGATTTCGGCCGCAAGATCCAAACTTCAAAATTAAGCCGCTCCTGTAGAAGCAACCTAAAATCAAGTTAGGGGTTTTGATCACCTAGATGAGAGACACAAGCTGAAGCAAAGAGAGGAGAAGAAAAGCCACTGGAGTATGGGTTTCACCGAGGAGCTCGAAGTTCAACAATGGCAACCGAGGGGGCTTTAGGTGTTTTGAGCTCAACAAGGACAGAGGGTGCAAGCTAGAGCTGAGGGGTGATAAAAGGAAGCCAAGGAAGGGAGCTGAGAGCTTAAGTAGCCTGGGGAGCTAGGAGAGCAACGGCAATCTCCTCCACGGTCAAGCCTGCCACGGGAGCACTTGAGCGCGATGGGAGCAGGTGGAACGCAGAGGAAGGAGACTTCCAGGGGCGAAACCACGACGCGCATTTAATGCTTGCAGAAGGACTCGTTGGCGAGGATGCGGAGGTGACCCTACACTGCCCCATGCCCTGCACACGCCATGGCACGACGCTCACACGAGCGCGAGGAAGGGGACGACCCGCCCAGCGTTGGATTTTCATCCAACGGCTCACACGTGCCTGGACGATCGTGGCTCTGCGCCAATGTGGACGATGCGATGGAGATCGGACGGTTCACAGCGCACGCGCCGAATCGACCGTGCCGGTGCAGCTAGTTGGTTCGACTGAGACTAGTGGCTCGAGCCCGAGTCTGGTTAACGCCCGAGGAACAGTGAAACCAGGTTGGGTTTGAATTTGAAAGCTGAGTTTGAAAGAATTTTTAGAGGTAGCAAACTAACTCCAAAAATTCTGAAATTTTGACTGGAGCTTCCTCAAGAAATTCCTCAAGGTTTGTTCTAGAGTTTGACCAAGTGTTAAACTGATTTGACTTGCCTCCAAAAATTGTCAAATAATTTCTAAAAATTATGAAATTTTTCAGAGGGGTCACACAGCATCCCTAGAACCAAGGAAAAATATTTCCAAAGGTTGAACATAGGATTCTCAACAAAGGTTGAAAGAGAGGATTGACTTTCGTCAATTGGAGGTTTAGGTTTTTGAATTCTACAATTCCTTTACAAGAATTACAGAAAAGTTCAAAAACTACAAGATGCAAGAAAAGTTTTAATTTCTACTCATTTTCTTACATTTGAAACACACACCCAGATTTGGGATGTTACACAGGCTTCTAACCGGTCACGACCAGAACACCAAGAAATCACTAAAACACACTCCGAGTCGTTATCAACCGTGCCAAGAACACGGTTGACCTGACCACGAAGGTCTATTCCTACATGCAATCGAAGAACACGCAAGAACAAGATAATAAGCAATCTGAAATTGCAAATAGGATTGAAATATTTGATAAAGTTAGGATTTTGAAGTAGTATTACGGTTGGTCTAGTCGATAAAAGCCAATACACGAAGTTGCAACAAGGCTAACTTTTAACTAAACAAAATCCAAGGAAAACTAGAGGGGTGCAGCCTCCTTAAATAGGGGAGGGGGCGTCGCACATAGCTAAGAGATAATAGGGGGGTCGCACTGTTCATGTGAACAGTATGGGCTCCCTTGAGTGGCTGGCTAGCGTATGGGCCAATTTCGGTATAGAAGGCCCAAATTAGCCCAAATAGGTGATGCATCACTTTCTTTTGATGATTGTGGTGTGCACAGAAGAAATTTGGAGGTAAGGCTAGATCCATTGGAAAGAGGACAAGATAAGCTTTCAATCAGGTACTCGTGGACCTCAAACGAAATCCGTATGTGAAAGTTATGCTCGTTTGAAGTCGAGGCTGTCTCTGGAGGCCGAATTGGATTCCAGAAGATGTCCAACTTGATCTCTTGCTTGGCTTGTACAAAAAGTGACATGATGCTGCACAAATATACATTTTCATCATTAGGTAGCATCATATAGTTCATATAATAAAAAGGCACTCCTAAAAACGAGCTCACCTGATAATTTAAGTGAAGTGTACGAGCTCTTGTAATTGGAACAGTAAGCATAGCAAATATGGTTGTATCCATAGGGGTCATGTCCTTATCACTCCTGAAGATAAAACCACGCAGAGAATGATACATAGATTTTATACAGGTTTGGGCCTTCTCCGGGGAGAATAACAACCATACTCCTGTGTTAGTGTATTGAGTGTGAAGATTACAATCAAGAGAAAGATTAATGCCTAATGTCTTCTGCTCCTGATTGATCTGTCCCTCTGCCTTCTGACTTCAGTTTTTATATAGTGCAGGAAGGAGTGGCAGTTTCTCGAAACAAAGAGGTGCCTCAACGTTCCAAATGATGAACCGCTTGATGGCAGTTGTCATTAAGGACGTGGCACCCCCACGTTGTCAAGCAGTTATCGTTAAAAACAAAAGTGATTCACGCGGTTGTTCATAGGGAATAACAGCGTATATTAAATATCCCATATGTAAAAGACGGCGTATAATACTCCCTAACCGATTGGGCCCACATGTTGGTTGACTCCATCGATATAAGGTAGTTTTATTCGACTAAGTTGTAGAGAAGTTTACAACCATGTGGTGCTTGTAGACAAGACCTACAACAAAGGGCTAGTCGTAGGAGAACTTAGCACTAGGGGCTGGTCGTAGAAAGACTTACGACCACTCCATAAAGCTTTTCCCTTATGAACAATAAGGGGTATGCTCGTGGGTAATATAATATATTACAATCTATAATGAGAATTTTAGAAAAATAAATAAATGAGGATTATTAGATCCTCGTCAAAACCAATCCTTGGTGAACAGTACCACGTGGATGAATAGTATCCAAAAAACCTAGATAACGAATCTTTGCACCTCTGAGCACCACAACTCGCAAATAGAGAGAGAGAGATCACAAGGACCAGCAAGTAAGAATTGATACAAGGATCAAAACCCACACACCAAGATGAAACCACTGATTGGATCTCACAAGGCCATGCGCTCACACACATGGCTGCCAAACATGGCGTTTTCTGTTTTCTTATTGAATCTAAAACACCCTAATTTTCCTCCTTTTACAAGGTGTAGCCATGGGGCTTAAATAACCTCCCACGCAAGCACAATGCTTTGGATGAACAGTGCTCGGTGTGAATAGTACACATGAACAATGTCCAAAACTAACTCAACCTCCTAAATGTACACAACTTAAACTCTCCTATTTTCAGAATCTACCACACGTGAACAGTAAACGTGAATAGTATCCAAAACCAACTCGATCAATCTAGTATCCTATTCTGATTCTTTAATTTAAAAGCAAATACATGAAATTCAGAATTGGTGTTTTGAGCTGAAATTTGGATTGAACTTAGAGCCCAATTGGAATTATTCGCTTATGTTATATTTCATGAATAGTAATTCAAATCCCACCTTGCCTTGGTCCACCTCTCCTCCTTGGGCCGGGTCCCTCCCCAGCTTGGGCCCATGCGCCTCCTTGACATGGCTTTGGGCCTCCAGTCGGTTTCCTCCCTCTTGGACGATGCCCATGCTTGGTCTCCCTTTGGCCCATGTGGTTTCTCCCTCTTGGCCCACGTACCCTTGGCTGGTCCATGCACCTTGGCTTCCTTTGGCTTGCTTCTGGCACATGTGGCAACCTCTTTGCGGTTTTCCTTTAGAGAGCTTTCTCCACACGCCAACCTAGGTGCCATAGCCAAATGGCAACTTCTTCCATGATCAGCTCTCCTCTTTGCGGGAACAACATATCTCTCTCCTTGGCTAGCTTCCCTTACCTCCCTCTCCTCCTGCATGGCCAAAGCTAGCTCCCCTTTTGCCTTCGAGGCAGACAGCTCATCAGAGCGAAGGCCACATAGGTGAAGCCGTAGGCGTGGGACCGCCCTGCCGAGGCATAGCCTTCAAGGTGGACGGCACGTCGGAGTGAAGGCTGTGTAGGCAAAGTCGTGGACGCGGGGCTACCCTGCCGAGGCATAGCCTTTGAGACAGACGGCGCATTGGAGAGAAGCCCGTGTAGGCGAAGTCATCCTCCTCTTGCTCCGCGGCTTGATGAGAGTCGTCGAAGTAGAACTCCTCAGAATTGTCGCAGCTCGAGCTAGAACCGTTGCAAGGACAGGTAGATAACACGAGCGCCTCTGTATGAAAGAGAGAATGATCAACATTTGTTTCTTGTAGGAAGATAACATTCATTTGACATGATAGATAACCGAAGTCGATGCCATGGGACAAGTAGAGTCCCATCACTTTAGATACTAAGATCGATATTCGAGCTAGGTCGATGTTAGATGATTCGAACTGCCTAGAAGGGTGCCCACAAGGCTAAGTTGTGAGGCACTGAATGGTCAACAGGGGTGGTAGCCCCTAGTGGACTTGGAGGCACCCATGAGGCTAACTCATGTGCATCTTGAACACGCCAATGATAGTAAGTTATAGGCACACCGGAGGGGCACCCATGAGACTAAGTCATGGGGTACCAAATTGCCACTAGGGGTGCTAGTCCCAGTAGATTTGGAAGCGCCCGTGAGGTTAACTCATGTGCATCTTGGATGTGTGCCCCCGACAGTAAGTCACGAGCACACCAGTGGTGCTCACGAGGCTAAGTCTTGGGGCACCGAATGGCCACTAGGGGTGGTAGCCTCCAGTGGACTTGGAGGTGCCCCTGAGGCTAACTCATGGGAACCTTGGACGTGTGCCCTCGACAGTAAGTCACAGGCACACTAGTGGTGCACACAAGACTAAGTCGTGGGGTACTGAATGACCACTAGGGGTAGTAGCCCCCAGTGGACTTGGATGTGCCCCTAAGGCTAACTCATGGGCACCTTGGACGTGTGCCCTCGACAGTAAGTCACAGGTACACCGATGGCACCCATGAGGCTAAGTCGTGGGGCACCGAACGACCATAGGGGTGTTAGCCCCCAGTGGACTTAGAGGTGACCATGAGGCTTAGTCATGGGCACCTTAGACGTGTGCCCCCGACAGTAAGTCACGGGAATACTAGTGGTGCCCACGAGGCTAAGTCGTGGAGCACCAAATGGCAACTAGGGGTGGTAGCCCCCAGTGGACTTGGAGGTGCCCATGAGGCTAACTCATGGACATATTGGATGTGTGCCCTTGACAGTAAGTCACGAGAACACCGGTGATGCCCACGAGGCTAAATCATGGGGCACTGAATGGCCACTAGGGGTGGTAGCCCCCAGTGGACTTGGACTCATGGGCACCTTGGATGTGTGCCCTCGACAGTAAGTCACGGGCACACCGGTAGCACCCACGATGCTAAGTTGTGGGGCACCGAATGGCCACTAGGGGTGGTAGCCCTTAGTGGACTTGGAGGTGCCCATGAGGCTAACTCATGGGAACCTTGGACATGTGCCCTTGACAGTAAGTCATGGGCACACTAGTGGTGCCCACGAGGCTAAGTCGTGGGGCACCAAACTATGAGGGCGATGGAGCCCTTTTACCCTATAGGAAGGTTTTTGTGGTGATTGGGAATGCATGAGAATGGTTAACCCTTGCCAAGCAATGGATCTAGGCATGTGGGGACCCAAAGGTCGTTCGACATGTGGCCTGGAGTCTAAGGGGGACAAGTCCTCAGTACATCCATCAACTTGGTACTGGGCCTAAGTTGTTGCTCATGCCTTAGGTCTAGTAGGACATGAGCCGCCATGGTGGAGGCGATGAACGCCCAGGCCACCATGAACTTTTCCTAGGGGAGACCGCGAAGGTTGTATGCCCTATGCACCACGAGGGTGGTCGCTCATGCCCTAAGTCCAATAGGACACGAGCCGCCATGGTGGAGGCGACGGATGCCCATGCCACCTTGGACTTTTGCTAGGGGAGACCGCGGAGGTCATACGCCCTATGCACCACAAGGGTGGTCGCTCATGCCCTAGGTCCAGCAGGACACGAGCTGCCATGGTGGAGGCGATGGATGCCCAAGCCACCTTGGACTTTTGCTAGGGGAGACCGCGGAGGTTGTACTATCAGACCCGGGAGTAACACCCCAAATCCTCTGTGCATTTCTGAACAAATCCCAAGATCAGTAGCTAGTTCACACAGTAAACAGATATGGTAACATCCATAAATTGCACAACTTTATTAATAATCAACAGAGTTTATTACAAGAAAGGCTTACAAGCCAACAATAAATAAACACAGCGGAAGACGAAGAAGTAGTGAAGTCTAAATGATCTGCCATAGGCAATCGACTGGGGTAGCGGCCTAGCCGTGGAGATCCACACCGGTAGCGAAGTCCTTCTTCTCTGAAATTTATTTGCATCAAGCAAGGATGAGCACAACTTCCGTGCTCGCAAGTTACACCCAATAACATATTATAATGCATGCAAGGATATATCAAAGGAAGGCTTAATGGTTAAATTTGCATAAAGCAGTATTTTCTTTAAATATTTGTACTAAGTTTCAAAGTAGTTATTAAATAACTAAAATTCATTTTATAAATTCTCAGTTTTATAGTCAGATAACATTCACACAAGAATGGTGAAGGATACCCTCCTATCACATGGCCTCCTGCCCAATTCCCATTTGCATAAACCATTTGATAAAGTCTTTTGAAAACAAAATCAAAGTCTAACTTTGAGTGGCAAATGCTAAACATGTCCATGACCGTAGACACGGCTATTAGAATAGTTTTACACTCTGCAGAGGTCGTACAACTTTACCCACAAGAGATAATCAACTTGTACTATCCACTCACATACTTCCGTAGGTGTGCGACTAAGAGATTATCACAAGGCCTTTACAATGCGCTATCCCAACGTAGTCCTGCCTCGCTAAGGTTTCGCTTTTATTGGACTGTCCATCCTCCGGAAGCCCCCTCATGCACCAGGTGGGAATAAAAGTAGGTCATAATAGACACCCACACAACCGGATGGCACGACCATGGTGGAATGCTACAAATTAGTTGGCCAAGTCCTCTCCACTCTAAACTTGTGGTAGTACGATGGAGTTTAGCAAAAGCAACTCTCAGGCCGGTCCTTAACTGACTTAGGTGACTTCCAATAAAAACCCTGGGCCTCAACCCTGACCAGGTTGAGCTCGTGCAAAAACCTGCACCCACCAACCATCCATTTCGCCCAAGTACAAACCAACTTTTCCTTTTTGCTTTTCAAAATCATTTACAAAATCTTCCATGACAAACCAATACCATAGACTTTTAAACAACATTTGATTTTTGGCTGAAAGTTCCTAAATTGAATAATTTTGGGTCTAAGCATTGCTAAGCATCTATTTCTAGAATCCAACATCAACAAGTCAGTATTTGACTATAATATCTATCTATCATCAAATCTTTATTAATCCAACATCAACAATTATCTACTTCTAAAATCCGATATCCAATAATTAGTTATGTCTATAATCACACCATAATAATTATGTAATCCTAGAATCTAATCTCCAATGATTATATAATCCTATAATTCAACATCTAACAATTACTTCTACAATCCAATACCCAACAATTAATCAACCCTAATAATCCAACAATCGACATTTGTATCATTCTATATCCAAGATTCATGCATTCCTAGATTTCAACTTCCATCAATCGTGTATTGTTATAAATTCAACAATAAGGTATCACCTCCAATAATGTATTCCTATAGTCTAATCTTTTCAATTTCTAACTCCTGAATATATCACAATCAGAAAGATTCCTCATACTGTCTGTCTTGATAATAAAAGGGCTATATATTAGAATTGGTAATAACTATAAAGCTTAAAACAGACATTTAAATTACATTAAATAGAAATAAGCATGCAATAATAATTTAAATAATTTTAAATACTGGGCTCAAATATGATCAAAGGTATAACTTGCCTTGCTTGATTAGACGATGTTGTTTTCCTTAACAGGTCACCTAGTACTCACAAGTACTCTCTCCAGGTAGTCTATGTGTACAACCACGATGATCATACAGTCAAAATCAATCCTCTTATATGTTCTCCAACGGCGTCGAAATCTGACTCTCTGAAGTCGTCGAAATCTATACGTGAGAACAAACCAAATTCAAACAAGATTCAAATGAAGATTCAAATGAACTCCAAATTAAATAATTTTAGTTTAGTTAGCTAGATCTTGAATTTATATGAATTTTGAAATTTGAATCGTCAAAATTGGAATTCATAGGAAGGAGAACGAACCCTTGGAAGTTTGAAAATCACATGAAATGATGAATTGGAATTTTCAGAATTATTGGAAATATTTTTGTGAAGGAAAATCGGATCAAAGACATCAGCCCTCAAGAGTTTTAATTTCCCGGCCGAATTGTTTTTGTATAGGAAAAGAAGTTGCCACGTGGAAATGATGTGGCAGCCACGCAAGCAAATTCACCGAGGTGGCGCTGATATGGCGTGCACCTGGCAGTGCCACGTCGGCAAAGGCAGCGACGACGTCGGGACCAAGCTCGCCGGCGATAGGGACTCCGACGAGGGGTGTGGATGGTGCCATTCGCATGAGGGCGACGAGGCGGTCCTGGTGCTTACCTCCATGGCAAGAGAGCGACGAGGAAAGGCCGGTGGCGAGGAAGATTGGAGGCGGCGAACTCAGGCTCACGGTGGCGACGACGTTCGGGGGTTCTGTAATATTCCGAATTTAATTTAGATAGAGTTAAGTTGGAAAAAGGTTTTCAGTGTATTTTTAGTTTTGGAAGGGGGTTTAAAGAGGAGGGCCTCTGGCCCAGAAAACCTTGGCTTTGGGGGCGGGCCTAGCAGCCAAGAGGGGAGGCGCATGGGCCTTGGGCGGGCCTAGCAGCCAAGAGGGGAGGTGCCATGGGCCTAAGGCCCATGTGCCCCCACCCCTTTAACCCTAGGCAATGCACCTTTAACCCTTAGCTCCCTTGGCTGCCTCCAAAAATCCTAAAGCTGCTGCCTCCTCCAAGCCTTGAAGCTACCTCCTCCAAACCCTGAAGCCGCCGCCTCCTCCAAGTCTTGGCTGCCGCCCTTGCGCCCCATCTCTCCCTCCCTGGCACCTCTACTGGCTGGTGCCATCCTCCCAGGTCTTCCCCAAGCAGCCTCTCCCTGCTCTCATCTCCAGCCGAGCCCCTTTTGGAGCTGTCCATTGGTGATCGACCAAGAGAAGAAAGGGAGAGGGTGGAAGGGGAGGTTCTTCGGGAGTTCATTCATCATCTTCCTGGGTTCTTCAAGGGTAACGGTTGTCGTTCTTAGCTGTTCATTTGTTGGTAAATGCGAGTTGGATCAGAATTGATTGGGTCGAATTATTTCTGCTGTAGTTCTATTCTGTCCAGAATATTGCGTGGTTAATTTCGAGTCCTTAGAGGCAGAATTCGAGTTTCCCATCTCTTAGAGATAGTTAGATAATGTTCTTGGCTTTCCGTGGCTGCCAAGAACACCTAATTCTGACATACGGATCAAAAGTTATGGTAGTTTCAATCTTGCTGCCCAGAATTCTGACGAGATGGATCTGTTAATTTGTCTTTTGAGTTATGTTGGTGTTAGAGGCAAATTCAGGGTTTCCACCCAACTAAATTATTTTAGAAAACTTCGTAACCTTTCCAAAATGCCAAATAACACCCCAATCGGAGTTGTAGATCAAGAGTTACGCTATTTTCTTTTCTGCTGTACATTTCGTCGGGACAGAATCTGTCTTTCATGTTCAGCTGCCTGTTAGTATATTTTCTTGGCTGATTTGGGTTATCTCCCCAACTAGGTTTTCGTATATATATTTGTTAAGTTTCTCTAGGAACTGGGCTCACCTTGTTCCGAGTCCCAGGTTAATAGTTATGGTCTTTTCCGTGACGCTGTCCAGATTCACTTATGTGTTGGTGTTGTCCGTTTTAGACTAAGTCTATTAGTTAACTCTTGGGTGTTCGGAAATGCGTTGTAGAACGTTAATGGAAGCGTCCTGTTATATGTTATTCTTATTTCGAGTATATATTGTGTAGGCGGAGAGGCTTCAAGTTTAGGAGCACCGTCATTGCCTACTAACGCGTCGCATCGCGGAAGGCAAGTACTTTAATGTTCTTAATTATAAAATGTGAATGCCTGATGTTGGTAATGTCTTCCTAAGATCCATGTTAATATTTAATGTTCATGTTACTTCCATATGTGTTATCTCCATGATTATAGAGCATGTCTTTTCAATATTCATATTTCATTCCATGCATCCATCATTCATGTTTCATCCACGGGAGTGGATTAAAAAGACCCATCAATTCCAGTATAGGCACGTAAGACCCACCATTCCAATGTGGGCAGGTTGGGACACCCGTATGAAACGTTCTTCATACGGGACTTAGATCCCCGTATTTTGTTAAATGCGGGCTTAGGTGAACACTGACGGGTGTGTCACCAGCAATACCGGTATATGCATGTGTGTAGTCCCTTCGTTTCATCCAATTCATTCATTATATTCATTCAAATATTCGTTCTGTAAATTATTCATATTCTTCAATGAAGTTGTCATAATCATGGATGTTGTATGTACCATTTAATTACTGTACTTACTGAGTCTCTGACTCACTCTTGCGTTGTTTGTTTATTTTAGGTGATCGTTGACGATGGCTCTATTGGAAGGGATTAGACACTCACATTCATTCACTTCACCATACTCCAAATTCAATAATAGAACTTGATTCTACCATTCATTCGATAATCGATGAATTGTAATAAATAAAGTTGGCTGTGGTTGATAACTTCTTCCCCGTTATGATTGATTGAGTACTGCGAATGTTCTTCGATCTTTTTTTTTTGATTTAATTGCTTGAATCCTGACTATATTCATGTGATGCTCATGTTACTTAGTGATTCCTTTATTGACTTGTTATATATGATTATTGGAACCTCCGGTATAGCTAACTATACAAGGGAGGTTCTGCCGAAATTTAGAATTTTATCTTCTGCTTTAGTTGTGTTAACATGTTAGTTTAGTAGCACTCGAGGTCCTTGTCGGACTGGGGTGTTATAGTTGGTATCAGAGCGGGCTTTAGATCCGTGGTAATTAAATTATTAAAATGACACATTGTGCACAGTAGGTGGGATGAGTAATTCGTGGCTTCCGCATTTCTATTGTTATGATTTATCCGTTGAGTAATTGTTGAATCGTTTCTATGCTTCTAATACTGTTAAGCTAAATGTTTAGTTTTATATACTTTGGTGTTCTTAGATGGCAAGAGGTAGAGGCAATGGTCGTGGGCGGCTGCGGGTCATGGTCGCCCACCGCCGTGGGCACGTGGTCGTGGAGCGAACCACCGTGTGTCTTCATCTTCGTCCCGAGGAGACTACTAGTCTTTGCCGAGGGGTTGCTTCAATGCCACCCGATTCTGGCTCGAGCAGCGTCACCGCTATCATTCAGAATCTTCAGAGGGAGAACCAGGAACTCCGTCGACAAGTGCAGGCAGCCCTTCCTGCTGCAGCTGCACTAGTTGTGGAACCTGCTGCTGCAACAATTCCACCCGAGGCTAGGATGAGTCTCCGCGAGTGGATGTCACTTCGTCTGGACACCTTCGACGGAGCAGGTACTCCGGTTCATGCTGCAGATTGGTTGCGATACATGGAGAGGTAGTTCAGTGCCTTAGAGATGACTTCAGCGCAGAAGACGCGGTTCGTGGCCTTTGAACTGAAGGGCCAAGCTGATATCTGGTGGGAGGGGGTTCTATATACTAGAACCCCAGTGTAGGGACCAGTCACTTAGGAGGTATTGGTGGAGCAGTTTAGGACAAAATTCTATCCGGATTCCTTTGTTGAGAGGATGGAGCAGTCACTGCTGACATTTGTTCAAGGAAAGATGTTAGTGTCAGAGTACGAGGCTGGTTTCAACAATTTGGTACACTTTGTACCAGCGGTGGCCAATGATGATCGGGAGAAGGCCAAGAGGTTCTGCAAGGGCCTCATTCCAGAGTATCGCCACGTCCTGGGGGCGACTGGCTTGCGTGATTTCAGCTCCGTGGTTGAGCAGGCCAGGGGAATGGAGCTGGAGAGAGATCTTTCTTCTCAGAGGTAGGCTGCTAGTGGCCCTGTCCTTGCTGGTGGTTCTGGTGGTGGCCAGAAACGGAGTTTTGGTGGGGGAGGTGGGTCATCTCAGCGACCTGCTCCCAAGAGGTTTCAGGGGAGTCAGCATACCCGTCCTGTTCAGCAGTGGTAGTCTTCCTCATCGGCGCCACGTTCTTTGTCATCCACACTTCAGATGCGTCCTGCTCCAGGTCAAGGTATGAAATGCTTCAGGTGTGGTGGAGAGCACCGGGCATCAGAGTGTTCTTTCAAAGGGACATGTCGTCAGTGTGGCCGGGAAGGCCACAAGTTGTCAGCATGTAAACAGAACCCAGCGAGCATTATCAAATGGGAGCCAGTCCCAGCAGCGTCTTCTTCCAGTGCTCCTCGGGGTTCAGTTCAGACCTAAGCTGCTGTTCCTGCATCTCAGTTTTCTTCAGGATGGGCTCCTTCGACAGCATTTACTCCTGCACCTCCTGCGGGGTTCTACTGGAACCCCGTTCCGTCTGCACCACCGTCGCTCGCTTCACCTGCTGCAGTTCCTGTTCACCCTACGCAGAGTGTCGATGCGTCTTCTGCTCCGGCACCACTGGGAGTTTACGCCAGCCTACTCCAGCGACTTTGGGCCATCCTAACGTGGTGACAAGTACTTTGCTAGTTGACTTGCATGATTCTTTAGTTCTCTTTGATTCTGGGGCTACCTATTCTTTTGTGTCTCTGGAGTTTGCTAGAAGGGCGAGTTTGAGGTTGTAGCGTATTTCTGAGTCTGTGGTAGTCAGTTCTCCGGGGGGGTCTTATTTCTAGCTCTACAGCATGTCCGGGCTGTTCTATCACTATTGATGATGAGAACTTCACGGCTAACCTTATGGTAATTCAGTTGTCACCGTTCGACGTTATTCTGGGCATGGACTGGTTATTCAATTACTGTGCCAAGATATGTTGTTTCTGGAAGACGGTGACTCTGCAAGCTCTGTCCGGGAAAGAACTGGTGTTTCAGGGCAGTGCACCGTCTAATTCCTTATTCGTATTGGCTAGTCTGTTTCCCAGACTTCGGGCCTCAACCATTGGGTTGCTTTGGTCCCTCAGTGAGAAGGCTGATTCCTCACAGCGCATTGAGGAGATTCCTGTGGTGAACGAGTTTCCTGATGTTTTTCCTGTGGAACTTCTTGGGATGCCGCCAGAGCGGAAGGTAGAGTTCCGGATTGATCTTATTCTGGAAACTCGACCTATTTCATTGTCTCCATACCGGTTAGCACGACCCTTCCAAGAGGAGTTGAAGAAGCAATTGGACGATCTTTTGTCCAAAGATATGATTCGGCGTAGTGTTTCGCCGTGGGGAGCGCCTGTTTTATTCACTAAAAAGAAAGATGGCAGTTGGTGTATGTGCGTGGATTATCGGACTCTTAATCAGGCTACTGTGAAGAATAAATATCCTTTGCCCCGCATTGAGGATCTCTTTGATCAGCTGAAGGGAGCTAAAGTATTCTCCAAAATTGACCTTCAGTCAGGTTATAACCAAATTCGAGTTCGGGAGCAAGATATCGAGAAGACGGCTTTCTCTACGAGGTATGTCCATTATGAGTATAAGGTTATGTCTTTTGGACTAACAAATGCTCCTGTAGTTTTCATGGAAGCCATGAATAGTATGCTGCACCAATACCTTGATGATTTCGTTGTGGTATTCATCGACGATATTTTGATCTATTTCAAGATGGAAGATGATCATGGTCAACATTTGAGATTGGTTCTCGAAACTTTAAGAGAGAACCAATTTTATGCCAAGCTGAAGAAATGTGAATTCTGGATTTCTGAAGTCGGGTTTCTGGGCCATGTAATCAATCAAGAGGGCATTTCAGTTGATCCCAGCAAGATCTCAACAGTGGTAGAATGGAAGAGGCCGACCAATGTCAAGGAAGTGAGGAGTTTTCTGGGTTTAGCTGGCTATTACCGGCGCTTCATGGAAGGTTTCTCAACCATTGCTAGACCGTTGTCTCAATTGACGCAGAAAGGTGTCAAATTTCAGTGGTCAGATGCATGTGAACACAGCTTTTGTACTCTGAAAGATAGATTGGTGACCACTCCCGTTCTTACCATTCCCGAGCCTGGGAAGCGGTTCACTATTTATTCAAATGCATCCATAGTTGGGCTTGGTTGTGTGCTCATGCAGGAGGGCAAGGTGATTGCCTATGCATCGAGGCAGTTGAAGAAATATGAGCAGAATTATCCTACTCATGATCCAGAGCTTGCAGCAGTGGTTCTTGCTTTGAAGATCTGGCGCCATTACTTGTACGGCGAATCCTGTGATATATTCACTGATCATAAGAGTCTAAAATACATCTTTACCCAGAAAGATTTGAACACGAGATGAGAAGGTGGTTAGAGTTGATAAAGACTATGATCTCACCATTCGGTATCACGGGCAAGGCGAATGTTGTAGCAGATGCCTGAGTCGCATAGGCGACACCTCCTACTCTCGATTGTCTTATTGCGATTTTGGCGTATGGATATCTCCTTTTGCTTTGCGGTACCGTCGGTGAGACTCGTTTGCTTCTTGAGTCGGTAGTTCGGATCGAGTCGGGGAGGCACAACAACATGATCGGATGCTCCAAATGAGTGAGGAAGCGATAGATGAGGGCAAACAAGGCCACTTCGGTGTAGATGATTACAGTGCGTTGAGATTTAAAGGCGCCTCTGTGTGCCCACAGAGGCTCAGTCAAAGATGAGATTCGAAGGAAGCACATCGTACTCCATATCTGATACATCTGGTGAGACCAAGATGTACAAGGATTTGAAGAAGAGTTTACGGTGGAAAAGGATGAAGGTCGACATTGCTCGAGATGTAGCATCTTGTGGAGGTTGCCCGGTGGTCAAAATTTGAGCATAGCGACCAGCAGGGTTGTTGCAACCTTTGGAGGTTCCAGTTTGGCCATGGGATGACATCTCCATGGATTTTGTTGTTGGTTTACCTCGCACACAGCGAGGGAATGATGCTATTTGGGTCATAGTGGACCGGTTCAGTAAGTCTGCACATTTCATACCTATTCACACAACCAACTCAGCAAGTGATTTGGCTCCTCTCTATGTGCGAAAGATAGTGCGGTTGCACGGGGTACCCAAGACCATTGTTTCTGATCGAGACGCCAAGTTCGTTTCCAAGTTTTTGGAGAGTTTGCAAAGTGCGTTGGGCACACAGCTTCGTCTTAGTACTGCTTTTCACCCCCAAACAAATGGTCAGTCTGAACGCACCATTTAGACACTGGAGGATATGCTCATATGTTGTGTTATGTCTTGGAGGGGAGGCTGGGAAGACCACCTAGCTTTGGCAGAGTTCGCCTATAACAATAGTTACCATGCTAGCATTCGAGCGGCACCATTTGAGGTTCTTTATGGGTGGAAGTGCAGATCCCCGTTGTGCTGGGATGCAGTTGGAGAGCGGGCAATTTTGGGTCCCGATTGGGTTCAGCAAACTGTGGCCAAGGTAGCAGAGGTTAGGAAGAATTTGTTAGCTGCTCAGAGCCGACAGAAGAGCTATGCAGATGTCCGAAGGCGAGATTTGGAGTTCGAAGTGGGGGACGAGGTTCTTTTGAAAGTATCGCCTACCAAGGGTAGGCCTGGTAATGGGCCAAGACCCAACCCAAACCCTATCCTGGCCCCATATATTTGATGTCAGCCCTAACCCTTATCCAGCCAACCAAAAGGTAATAAAACCCCATCCAACCCAATCCATTAAGCAAAACACCCTAATACTATCTTGGCCCCGTTATGAACCCTCGGGCCAACCCATTTAAACCCATGGGTCTTGCTCAGGCCTTCTCCTTCCTTCTTCTCTGCTCTCTGTTTTTTTCTTACGGAGACGCCGCAGTGGAGATCGGGGCCGATGGGTTCTATAACTTCTGGCAGCGTCTGGGCGCCATTAAGATCTACAAGCAGATCGTCGATTCACGTCTCATTTGGATTGGAGCCAAGCATAGCTTTGTCCGCCTTTGCACCGCCGTAGCTTTTCTCGGATCGATTGCCTCCTCGCTCCAGATCAGCACCGCCCCTGCCCATAAGTAGCCATCATCAGAGAAGAGAAGAAAGATCAATCTATTGGGAGGAGGTTGAGTGATCGATCAAGCCATGGATTACTGGAAGTCCAAGGTGCTCCCCAAGATCATGGTCATCTTCGCCAAGAGCGGCGGCCTAGAGAGGAGGTTGAGTGATCCATCAAGCCATGGATTACTGGAAGTCCAAGGTGCTCCCCAAGATCAAGGTCATCTTCGCCAAGAGCGGCGGCAAGAAGGCCGCCGCCGCCGAGCTCCTCAAATCCTTCAACGAATCGAAGGTACTTTTGCTATTACTCTGCAACAGGGCTAGCTTTGACAACATGCTTGTGTAGGAGGGGATCAACGGTGAGTTCGAGGAGAAGAAGGCGGATCTCCAGCCTAAGGTCGTCGAGATCTATGAGGCCGCTCCTGCCCCAGTCAAGGTGATTTTATCAGCCCGTATATGATCCTAACCCAACCCATTTTGAGCAAACCCACCCGATCAGGCCCTTTTAACCACAAATTTCATCTCAAACGCGACCGATGCCAGCCCATCCAATAGCCCAACCCTTTCGACCCGGACGAGTTGGGCCCATTACCAGGCCTAACCAAGGGTGTAGTGCGTTTTGGTACCAAAGGGAAGCTTAGCCCGAGGTACGTTGGACCATTTTCAATCGTGGCACGAATTGGGAAATTGGCCTATCGTTTGGAACTTCCTGAGTCTATGCGTATGCGTTCATAATGTGTTTCATGTATCCATGTTGAGGAAGTATTTGAAAGACCCGAACATGCTATTCCACTTGAACCGCTGAGCATTGGCGGGATCTCACCTTGAGTCCCGCCCGTGAAAATGCGGAGGAGTCGAGGCGGGTTACGAGAACAAGACTCGAGATATGTCAAAGTTCTTTGGTCTTATCGCATCGAAGAGAGGCTACTTGGGAGCTAGAGTCTCACATCTTGTGAGCAATATCCCTAACTGTTTACTTCCTAGATGTGTTAAATTAAATCGATTCAATTTCTTGGCAATTCATTCTTGTGTTCCTTTACGGTAAGAATTGGCCTGAATGCATTAAGGGGTAGAATGTAATATCGAATTTAATTTAGAGAGTTAAGTCGGAAAAAGGTTTTGATGTATTTTCGCTTTTGGAAGGGGTTTAAAGAGAGGGCCTCGGCCCGTAATACCTTGGCTTTGGGGCGGGCCTAGCAGACCAGAGGGGGCGCCATGGGCCTAAGGCCCATGCGCCCCCACCCCTTTAACTCTAGGCAATGCACCTTTAACCCTTAGCTCCCTTGGCTGCCTCCAAAGATCCTGACGCTGCTGCCTCCTCCAAACCTTGAAGCCGCCTCCTCCAAACCACAGGCCGCCGCCTCCTCCAAGTCTGGTGCCGCCCTTACGCACCATCTCTCCTCCTGGCGCCTCTCTTGGTGGTGCCGTCCTCCCAGGTCTTCCCCAAGCAGCCTCTCCCTGCTCTCATCTCTAGCCGAGCCCCTTTTGGAGCTGTCCATTGGTGACCGACCAAGAGAAGAAAGGGAGAGGGTGGAAGGGGAGGTTCTTCGGGAGTTCATTCATCATCTTCCTGGGTTCTTCAAGGGTAACGGTTGTCGTTCTTAGCTGTTGATTTGTTGGTAAATGCGAGTTGGATCAGAATTGATTGGGTCGAATTATTTCTGCTGTAGTTCTATTCTATCCAGAAGATTGCGTGGTTAATTTCGAGTCCTTACAGGCAGAATTCGAGTTTCCCATCTCTTAGATATAGTTATATAATGTTCTTAGCTTTCCGTGGCCGCCAAGAACACCTAATTCTGACATACGGATCAAAAGTTATGGTAGTTTCAATCTTGCTGCACAGAATTCTGACGAGATGGATCTGTTAATTTGTCTTTTGAGTTATGTTGGTGTTAGAGGCAAATTCAGGGTTTCCACCCAACTAAATTGTTTTAGAAAACTTCGTAACCATTCCAAAATGCCAAATAACGTCCCAATCGGAGTTGTAGATCAAGAGTTACGCTATTTTCTTTTCTGCTGTACATTTCGTTGGGACAGAATCTGTCTTTCATGTTCAGCTACCTGTTAGTATATTTTCTTGGCTGATTTGGGTTATCTCCCCAACTAGGGTTTCATATATATATTTGTTAAGTTTCTCTAGGAACTGGGCTTACCTCGTTCCGAGTCCCAGGTTAATAGTTATGGTCTTTTCCGTGCCGCTGTCCAGATTCACTTATGTGTTGGTGTTGTCCGTTTTAGACTAAGTCTATTAGTTAACTCTTGGGTGTTCGAAAATGCGTTGTAGAACGTTAATGGAAGCGTTCTGTTATATGTTGTTCTTATTTCGAGTATATATTATGTAGGCAGAGAGGCTTTAGGTTTAGGAGCACCGCCATTGCTTTCTAACGCGTCGCATCGCGGAAGGCAAGTACTTTAACGTTCTTAATTATAAAATGTGAATGCCTGATGTTGGTAATGTCTTCCTAAGATCCATGTTAATATTTAATGTTCATGTTACTTCCATATGTGTTATCTCCATGATTATAGAGCATGTCTTTTCAATATTCATATTTCATTCCAAGCATCCATCATTCATGTTTCATCCACGGGAGTGGATTAAAAAGACTAATCAATTCCAGTATAGGCACGTAAGACCCACCATTCCAATGTGGGCAGGTTGGGACACCCGTTTGAAACGTTCTTCATACGGGACATGGATCCCCGCATTTTGTTAAATGTGGGCTTAGGTGAACACCGACGAGTGTGTCACCAGCAATACCGGTACATGCATGTGTGTAGTCCCTTCATTTCATCCAATTCATTCAAATATTCATTCTGTAAATTATTCATATTCTTCAATGAAGTTGTCATAATCATAGATGTTGTATGTACCATTTAATTACTGTACTTGCTGAGTCTCGGACTCACTCTTGCGTTGTTTGTTTATTTTAGGTGATCGTTGACGATGGCTTTATTGGAAGGGAGTAGACACTCACATTCGTTCACTTCACCATACTCCAAATTCAATAACAGAACTTGATTCTACCATTCATTTGATAATCGATGAACTGTAATAAATAAAGTTGGATGTGGTTGATAACTTCTTCCCCGTTATGATTGATTGAGTACTGCGGATGATCTTTGATCATTTTTTTTTATTTAATTGCTTGAATCCTGACTATATTCCTGTGATGCCCATGTTACTTAGTGATTCCTTTATTGACTTGTTATATATGACTGTTGGAACCTCCAGTATAGCTAACTATACAAGGGAGGTTCTGCCGAAATTTAGAATTTTATCTTCTGCTTTAGTTGTGTTAACATGTTAGTTTAGTAGCACTCCAGGTCCTTGTCGGACTGGGGTGTTACATGTTCCAGCGAAAATGATGCGTGCATCAGCTCGAACGTGTGACGGTGATCACGTTGGCGTAGATGAATTGGCCGGAGCGTCAACGGCGGTGACGGAATTGGAGGAAGAAGCGCTCGCGGTGGAGAAGCTTCAACGAGCAAATCCGGTGGCTAGAGACGATGAGAGGGAGGGTGAGTGAAGGGGATGGAATGAGGAGGAAGAGGGCTACCTCGTGCTCCCTTTTATAGGGGCGGAGGAGGCCGGAGTGTGGAGATCGCATGCGCGAGGTTCACAGCGGTAGTTACCAAGTCCAGCGAAACGGTCGCAAGGAAAAGGGGAAACGGGAGGAATGAAGGTGGTGTGGTGCGTGGGAGTGAATGCGCTTGAATGTGCGCGAAAAGGGGAAGTAATGAGCGAGATTAAGAGCTCAAGTGAGGACGACAATGGCGGCGGCGCGAGGAGGAAGAAAGGAGGAAGGGGACGACGAGGTCGAGTGGGCCCCACATGGCAGTGACAACAAAGAAAAGAAAAAGGAACGGGTGGCGTTTAGGCTGTTCGATTTCGATCGGACAGTCTAAATTGATTTGAACGTTTGGACCGTCCGAAAGTGAAATCAAGATCTGACCATCCAATTTAGATCGGACAGTCCACACTCGTTGGGATGTTCGGACTTTCCGAAGATTCATCAAGATCAGGCCGTTCATTTTAGATCAAACAGTCCACAACGCTTGGAACATTCGGACCGCTCCGAACAGCATCAAAATCTAGCTGTCCATTGTTGATCCAACGGTTGACAAGATCTGAAGGGGTGCACACGGGAGGATTGGGCCGAGTGGGCCGTGCGTGTGTGGAGAATAGAATTGGGCTGAGGAGGTTTCGGCCCAAGCACTAATTGAGGATTTTAAATGTTTTAGCAATTTAAATAAATCTGGTAATTCAAAAAGGCTTTAGAAAATAGTAAATAAAATCCAAAAATTATGAGAAAATTCACAAAAATTCTCTGAGACATTTTGGACTTAAATAAAATATTTCCAACTTATAATTGGTAATATTTTTTACACATAAATTTATTTTGGCTTTGAAATAATTAAGGAAAAGCTTTTAAAATTTCCAAAAAAATGCAAAAATTAATTAAATTTTTATTTTTCAATCTAAATCAAATAAAACTTCAATAAATTTTAGTTTTGACTTTTTAAAACTTCAGAAATTCAAGAAAAGCAATGAAACTCTTTCAAATTTCAGGTAATCAAACAAAATAATAACTTTATTTATTTTTATTTTGGTAATAGAACTTTGGGATGTAAACGTACGCCCTATGCACCACGAGGGTGAAATCCCTTGGAGGGAAAGTGTCTCGAGAGCCCATATGAGATTTATATGTCGGGATTGTCCCCTAATAGTAGCACATTAGTGGGCAGCTCTCATAACAGGACTTCATTGCTCGCGTCGCATGGATGTCCTACGTCTCGGGGGTGATGATTGGCCTCAGAATACTTAGCCTTCTGGCTGCGAGGGTGCCTTGAACTGCTTGCCCTTGGCTGGGCCTCGCATCGACCTGCACAAGGGAGGAAGATGCGCGTGGGAGCCCCATGGCATGTAGGACGTTGTCCATCCCGGGTTGGATGGCCTTGATCTCCGACGAGGGTGCTCGGCTGGGGCTCCTTCAAAGGGCGGATGGGCCATCCCCGAGGTCATTGCCCTCTGGAGCTGGAGGAGGCTTCGTGGATTTAGAGTATTTTTTGGTAGGAGACATAGCCTTTCATCAATTAGCTATGTCCCCACGGTCGGCACCAATGTTTTAGATGTAAAAACCTGAACACGAGTGAGGAGGTGGACGTCGGCCGTCGGACGGGCCATCGTCCATGAGAGTAAAAAATGACACGAGGATTTATACAAGTTCGGGGGGTCTGAGAGGACCGTCTTACTCTTGTTGGTGAGCCAACGGAGGGTTACCTCCGGAGAGGGAGCCCCCGAGGGCTCACCAGTTTGAACATGCTTCTTTATTGCTTAAGAGAGCTCCCCCTCAAATGAAAGATACATGGGGTATTTATAGGCTCTTGGGCCTGTACAAATGACGAGAATACCCCACAGTGAGATAATTAGCCTATGAGTACAACTGAGAGGTATTATGTCTTTTCTAAGCAATTACATTTCTGGATCCGTTAAGCAGGTCTTAACCTAGTGGGGTGGGTCCTACTGGTAAGGAGATGAAATATTCTTCCAACATTATTGAATCTAAAACACCCAAATTTTCCTCCTTTTACATGGTGTGGCCATGGGGCTTAAATAATGAATTTTTTATATTATTTAATCCTTTTTAATTATATTTTAAAGTTAACCCCTCACCAACTTTATTTCCAAATCTGACCCTTTTGGTCACGCCACCTCCCGTGGCATGACCAAATCAAACTGTCACGCCACTAGTGGCGGCGTGGCCAAAGGTGCCACGCAAGCCCTCAGCCGCACACCGCGCCAGCGTGGAGGGCTTGCGTGGCACCTGTCACGCCTTTTTATTTGGCGTAACAGAGCCCGATTGTCACGCCTTCTTGCTTGGCGTGACAGATCCCAATTGTCACACCATTTATCACGGCGTGATAGGAGCTATTCCAGTTTGTTTAGATTCCATTTGGATTTATAGATTTGTAGCCAGCAAGTACTTCGTTTTGAAAGATCAAAAACAATTGAAGATATGGTGATACATAACGCCATGTACATATAACATTTAACAATTCACAACTTGAAAATAGAGATTGTCTGGCAAATCCTCAACAGCGATTGTCCTTTCCACTGCCACCTCCAATGCCTGGACCTGAGATGCTTGCACAATTTCCTTGTACATGTCCCAATCATCGGCGGAAAGAATTGGCACCAAAAAGGCGTACATCTTAGAACCCAGCCCTGCGTCATATCGTTCTTGCATTCCGACAACAACCCCGGGCTCATCCCATCCAAATTTCGACTTAATCCTAGTCACAAGAGTTTTAAAGTCCGGCGATTCGCGAAAGAAAAGGACGGTTGCTTCCATGCCGCCGAAGTCGACAGAACTTTCAGTTTGGCTAATGGCCCCACCAGTAAATACACGTACAACTTTGTCCATCTACATCCAACAAAATATTGCAAACTCAGTACTGCATGCCATATGAACGAAATACCGCTAGTACGAAATATCACAATCAACATTGGACATAACAAAAGCTCAGTTTCCTGAGACATGCTAGCAGTTTGACAGTACAAACATATGCATAATTGACGGGTCGTTTCACAATGACCTGAGGTGTGTTAGGCCATACACAGTGGACGGATAACACCAAGAAACAAGGAGATGCAAAAAGATCCAAAACCTACACTACCTGAGTCTCTCGTGCTCAGTCACGCTCGAGATCCCATTCTTGAGACCGCCCAAACCACGTGTTTAGGACCGCTCATAGCTTGCCTCTGAGTGTGACCTACACTACCCTAGATCCACGTGACCAGGTACACTCGAGATCCTGTTCTCGAGACCACCCAAACCACGTGTTTGGGACCGCTCAGGGCTCATTCCTGAGTACGCCCAGGACTTCACTCCTAGGTACGCTAGAGCTACATGCTCAGAGTGCCACGAACCACTCGTTCGAGAAATCCTATATGCAGAAAGGAGGTAAGTCAACCTTTATTGTAGAATGTTTAACTGGGACTTCACAGTTTTGGTTCATGCATGTAGAATCAAGTTCTAGATTGTTTATTGTATGGGATTTATTTCCTGTTTGAAAATCCATTGCATGGAGTAATAGCTTACACTATGCAGATATTTTAGAGAATAAGACTATGACAGTTGATAGACATACATATTCTAGAGCATCCATGCTTATAAACAAGGATGTCCTCTAATGGCCATGCATATATTCACTAACAATATATCATTACAACATTCAGGCGCACAAAAAAACCCGAGACATGTCATATGAACAGTTTACAATCACTGCTACATCCTTCGAATCTTACCAATATAACATAAACTCAACTAGATTGCAGCATGCAACATAGCAACAACAGTTACGGTAAATAGTATGTTGAGGTATAAACTGTTGACAATTACGCGCAACCATTCCACCCTTCACACCTCAGACATCACAAGTTCACATGATTGTGGATTGCAGTTGTCGCGCACTCGTGCTACTTCTCACCAGAAATAGAAATTGTGCAACCTAGAATCTAGAAAGATAACCCATAAGTCCATAACCCACTCTAACTTAAACAGTGCGAGACAAATTGAACTAACCAATCACACTACACAGTTAAATTATGTAACAACAATCACAGTTATAAGAATTCACCACACAAGTATTTAAGACCTTAGGGGCAACAGAGGCGCCAGAGGAAGCCGTGTCAGGCAGTCGGACGAGCGGACGGTCGTGTCGGGGGGAGGCGAGGCATTGTTTGGGCAAGCACGAGGTGGAGGCGAGCCAAGGCGTCGTGGAGAGGCGAGGGAGAGGCTTGTCGGGGAGGCGGCCACTGGGAGCGCAGATGGCGACAGGTGAGCGCAACCGGTGCTGAGGAGGAATCTGGCGGCGGAGGAGCCGGCATGGGGGAGGAAGAGAGGCGGCCTCCGGCTGCGACTAGGGTTGGAATGGGCCAAGCTGCGAGGAGCGATGGCGGCGGCGGCGATGATAGAAGAAGAGGAGAAAAATGAGGAGCAGGCAGTGCCCGAGTATAAGTCCCCACTATCACGCCAAATTTCGTGGCATGACAATATGCCTAGTCACGCCATGAGGCCCGGCGTGACAGATGCCATGCAAGCTCCACGCTGGCACAGCGCGCGGCCGGGGGCTTGCATGGTAGCTTTGGTCACGCCACCTCTCGTGGTGTGACAGTGTTGTTTTGTCACACCACGGGTGGCGGCGTGACCAAAGGGGTCAGAATTGGAAATAAAGTTTGCGAGGGATTAACTTTAAAATATTAATAAAACAGGATTAAATAATAATAAAATTTCTTAAATAACCTCCCATGCAAGCACAATGGTTTGGATGAACAGTGCTCGAGCATGAATAGTACATGTGAACAGTGTCCAAAACTAACTCAACCTCCTAAACACACACAACTCAAACTCTCCTATTTTTGGAATCTACCATGCATGAATAGCCACGTGAATAGTATCCAATACCAACTCAATCAATCTAGTATCCTATCTGGACTCTTTAATTTAAAAGGAAATACATGAAATTCAAAATTGGTCTATTGGGCTGAAATTCGGATTGAACTTGGAGCCCAATTGGAATTATTTGCTTATGTTGTATTTCGAGAACAGTAATTCAAATCGCACCTTGCCTTGGTCCACCTCTCCTCCTTAGGTCAAGTCCCTCCCCAGCTTGGGCCCAGGCACCCCATTGACATGGCTTTGGGCCTCCACTCGGTTTCCTCCCTCTTGAGTAATGCCTATGCTTGGTCCCCCCTTTGGCCCATGTGGTTTCTCCCTCTTGGCCCATGTACCCTTTGTAAAATCCCAAACTCGGTTTGTTTTTCGAATGTATGAAAATAAGAAGAAATTAAAACTTTTCATGTATCATGTTGTCATTTGAAATTTTCTGGAAACTCTCTCAGAGGCACAGCTCCTTTCGGTCGAACCCTAGGAAAGATGTTAATTTCAAAGATCTAATGCTTCAATCTACTAGAAGCATAAGCCTTTGAAACTTTTTAAAAACAGAACTTGTGATCCTACCCTAGAATTATTTTTTCTAGCTTTTGGATCATCCTAGTGACTCCTCTGAAAACTTTCATAATTTTTAGAAATTAATTGCTATTTTTAAGAGGTCAGTCAAACATGTTGGACTCTAAGTCAAAACCCTAGGACCAAAGCTTGTTATAATTCTAGAGGAAAATGCAGTGCATGAAAATCTCTAGAAAATTTATACAATGTTGTTCCTAGTGTCCTAAACCTCCAATAAAAAATTTAGAGTTTTTCGAGCTATTTTGCTAGGTCAACAAAAATCCCTAGAACTCTCAGCCCTTTTATTCACAAATCAGTTTGCACTATTCCTCTTATCTGACTTGAAACAGTCTCCGACCGGACCACCCGTGTCATTCTAATTGGACCCAACCCACTAACTAAACCCGATCCAGCCCCCTTTTCGGCCGCTAACCGGTGGAGCCCACTCCACAGAGCTTCTTCTCCGCGTGGCTTTCGCTCGTCCGCGCCACCTCGCCAACTCGGCCGCGCCGTGGCAGCTCTGTCGAGCGTGCCATGCAAACCACCACCGCCCGCAGTTTTCTCGCACGCCTCAGCATCGCCTGCATCTTTCGCTCCTCGCCCATCCCCTGGCTCGGCATTAACTCCCTCAGTCACCTCTTATCACCAACTTTCTCTCTCGCCATGCGTCATGCCCGAGCGGAGCTCCCTCTCATGAAACCTCCACCATCTCCTATTTAAACCCACCCTAGAGCTCCAATTCTTGTCATTTGCCACCCCAAGCCACTCCCATAGCTCTTTTTCTTCTTCCACCGAAAGGAACAGCCGAAAGCTGAAGCTCTCCATTTCCGGCCGTGACACCGCCGTGGCGCTCCAACCATTGCAGTGAATATTTTCCAATTCTCTCCGCATCATCTTATGTTCCAAGCATCTAGAAGTGTTTCCCCTCATTTTATTTTGGGTTTCTTTTGCAGGGATCATCGAATTTTGATTTTCCCCTTTCTTGGCCGAAAACGGTGTTCATCTTCCCCATCTTCGGTAAGGAGCTTCATTCCCCAATTACTCTGTCCAACACCATCTAGGGACCTCACATATGCTACCCCGACCTCCCTTCTTCCCTCATTTTTCTTAGGGTGACGTCTCCACGGTGAAGCCGTTGTCGCCGCCGTAGTCCACCGCCACCAGCCCAACTCCGGTGACCTCCTCAACTCTAGGTCATCACGGTGAGTTCCTAGAGCCTTAGGGTCACCCGTGTGTGCGCTATTTTGCCATGGGCGTCGTTATTTTGGGCTATGCCATGTTGGCCGTAGCTCGCTGCCGCCTTTCCATGTCACGTCGCCGCTCCAGTCTAGCCCCGGTGGAACTCTAGCCACCTACGCGTGCACAAGGTTTAGGCGGTTCCATTTTGCCCACTCCCCCGCGCCGCTATGGACGAAATCACCAGAGATTCACCGGCAAAGCTCGCGGTCGAGCATGCTCTGTGTGGCAGCTTCGGGTAGCCACTGTAGCATTGTCGGTTAGGGCTACTTAACGGTTTAATCATTTGCTTAACCGCTGTATTAAATGATGCTCCAAGTATGACAAGCGGGCCCGCGCAAAGAAATCTTGGTCTTTAAAGCGTTGATTTCTGCATGAAGACGCCGACATGTGGACCCTCTCGGCACACTAAACTACTAGGAGGTCCATGGACAGAGACACTATGTTGTGGACTCCAGTCCACGCAGTATTCCTATGGACCTACTCTATGACACATGGGCCCCACGTGTTAGAGAATTATTTCAGAAAATTAAAAGAAAAAGGAAAGCACTGTTTAGTGGGCCCTGTCTGTCATTCACTTTGGCTAGCTCAGCCCCGGGTATCAAAAGCATTTAATACTTTTTGAAATTCCAAATTGAATTATTTTTGCACTAATAATTCAACAAACTTCAAAAAAATCATATCTATTTCATTTTGACTCCAAATTGAGTGAAACCAATTCTGTTGGTTTTCATTATTTTTGTACTTTAACATGGAATAGGTTTGAAACTTGTCACTACCACCAAAAATGTTGATATTAGAATTAATTTCCAATTATGATTATTTGTTACACTAAAATCCTTTTAACTTGGAAAATTCCTAGAAAATTCTTCTTAACTCCAAATAAAATTATTTTTGTTTCTAAATTTTTATAAAATCAAAATCTACCAGATTATGTAAAAAATATTTGTGTTTGGTTGTTTTGGTGTTATTCATCCTTTTGCTCGATCGATAGGTTTCGACAATTCTATTGAATACAAGAGTGATCCTCAGCAGCAAGTGGAATATCTCCAGCAAGGCAAGAAGTTCTCCTTTGATACACGTTGATCCTATTGTTTGCACATGCTAATATTTCAAATGTTTCGACTGTATGTATGTATGTATGCATGCTCTGTTGATAAGTTATTTCTCAGTTCGCGATAGTTTACCTGATTAGTTAAATGAACAATAGTAAACATCCATCCTCTACTACTGAACTTAGGTTATATCCACGGTAATTTAGAGCTCGCGATGGATGGGCTCTAGTCACTATATATACTGTATACGAGTTGTCGCTTAGCCATACTTAGAATGGTAGTCTAGGGATCATCGCCTCGGCGATGATCATTACAACCTCACTCTAAAATACTTGAGTCAGGGTACTCATGTATGTATCATATTTGGAAAAACTAAAAATAAAAATAAAATATTTTATACTTGGGCACATTGGTTGGTCGGTGTGCTTTTGGGTGTGTGCTTGGTGCCCGAGTCAACAAGGACTAAACATCTTATGTCATGCATCTGCATGAGAGACATATGGGACCCCTCTTGACTTAGTACTTTGGCGTGTGTTAGCTCCGAGTCGCAGGTGGTGGGTGCGTGTGTTGTGTTAAAAAAAGAAATGTGTCTATATGTGTTGGGTGTGCGGGAATGGAATCCTGTCTAGGTTCTCCACACCGAAGGGCATTGTAGTTGTCTGGGGGCTTTACCCCTTAGGATAGTTGACCTTCGGCTTTACAATGACTCTGACACAACGTATAGGTAACCATACGGGTGGCTCGTAGTTAATACACAATATTGGAAAACGTCTTGTAGGACTTAGCCGTGCAGGCATACCTAAGGAAGTGTGCTTAATAGCTTGGCAAAAAGGCGGTCTGACATGTGGGTAAAGTTGTACACCCCTGCAGGGTTTCAAACTATTCGAATAGCCTTGTCCTAGGTTATGAACACGTTTGGTTAGGTTTTGCAAGAGTTAGACTATAACATTTTCGATAAAACTTGAGAATGGGTGGTACAAATGGGTAATTCGTGCTATTGTGGTGGCTTTGGGAAGTCACCTCTAGGATGTTGATTATGTCTATAATTATTGTCTCACTGTTATTTGATCAATTAAAAATTATTTTGATAAATTGCCTTCAATCTATTACACTATTGCAAATAAAATGTTGCTTTACGCTAAAAATGAAACCTATGGCCATTTCCATTAATTTAAGCTTGCATGTAGCTAAGTATAGGTTTGTTAATCGTAAGCCTTGCGAGTACAATTTTTTACTCAACTGAATTATCTATTTGCTGCAAAGGAGGTTGACCCCTAAGGGGTCGACGTTTGTGAGGCTGACTTCGCTGTTGATGACTAGCTTGGGCATTTCTGGTCGGTGCCTTGTGGGTAAGGGCAAACCAGTTGGCTTTTGTTTTCAGCCATCTTCTGGCAAGTGTTTCTGCTACAGACTTAACTCTTTTGTATGAAACCTTATGTTGCGTATTATGTTGTAAATTATGAAACCTTCGGTAATATAATAACTTGTGTATGGAGTTGATGCTTAATTTTTATACGGGGTATGTGTACTATAGTTCTGGGAAGTACATATACGTCGAGAGCAGGAAAATTTGATTTGTAATGCTAGGACCAATGGAAATGTTAAGTATTACAAATTAAATCGCCCGGCGGCTCTCACAAAGGTTGGTATCAGAGCTATACTGACCGTAGAAACCCCTAGCTTAGTCGTCTTAGGATGTTTTGAAAAACATAGTTTCAAAATATCAACTGGTTTATGAAAACTTAAGTAAGTTTTCAGATTTTATTCCTTACCTATCTTATATTGCTCATCTTACCTTGTTCTTGTTTGAGTTTCAAAATTTTGTTTCCTCTCATCTTCTTTCAAAAGATAGTTGATTACCGTTTAAATTCGGTTTTGGGTTTCAATGAGACAGTTGAAAATACAGTGTGTTGGCTGTCCTTTGGTGAAGATTGGAGGCATTTGGAGTAGAAGAACTCATCTTGGGGCTCGGATGCAAAATTTGGACAGCAAGCACAAGTTTTTGGACAACAAGCACTTAGTTCGTCGTTAGGGCTAAAAATAAGAGGATAATTCAACTAAAACTCATGGGAATTAAAAGGGTAAGATGTGATATTAGTTGGCTAGTGCCTAAAGCACCCTTAGATGGTTTTTACCACGCTCATTAGATGCGATAGGACTTGAGTTGTGTTCTGAAATTTTTCGTCCCAACCGATGACTCATTCATTCAATATGAGTTAGTCGCGTCGGGAAAAATAACCTTTTGATTTATGGTCTTATGCCCTTCTACAAATATTTGGAGTTCATTTCTTGCTGTTATTTGTATGCTTATGTTAGGGCAATATCGTATTCCCCTAGACGATTGCTTCTCTACTGCTTTCTCTTGCCTCTAGTCTTCGGTTGCTGTTGCTGACCCAATTCGTCAGAGCAAGATGTCAGAACAAACCAGAAGTGGACAAGATCAGCAAGCTGGTCATGATGAAAAACTTCCTAAGCTTCAACACTCTGTCACGTGTTTCAGCTGTATCAAGGAGGGCCACTACGCGAATGCTTGCCCCAAGTGGCGGCAAACACCACCTAATTATTTCCGATGTGGCGAAGTAGGGCACCTCTCCATAAGTTGTGAATTAGGAAAGGTCAAGGTCGTCGACGCTGTGGTAAGGAAGGACACTATATCAACTAGTGCACTACAAAGTGTCCCAACTACGACGGAGACCACCTACCCGGAAACTGTCAAACTATCAAAGTCACTTGTTTCCTCTATGAGGGAAACGATCACTGTCCTAAGGTGTGTCATTTACGCTGGATGATCACCAAGACGATTGAGCTACAACAGCTAATTTTCTACACAGCTGTAAGCGTCGCATCCACTAATGCCACCAAGCAAGAAAAGTTTTTCGATGGTTTGACCCAAGAACTGCAAGCCAATTCGGCCGTTCCTGACTTCCCTGACTCCCAAACTTTGGTCGACAAAGCCATCGTCTCAGAGCACAAGGGGAGAGAGCTGAAGGAGTCTTGCAAGTGCTAGAAAAAGGTCCAGGGTAACCTCCACAATCTGGCTGTCGAGGTCACTTGCTTCTTTTGCAACAACAAGGGCCACTATACGAATAATTGCCATGAGAAGGTCAAAGTAGCAGCCAGGGTCACTTGCTTCTATTGTCGCAAGGAGGGGCACTACACCAACAACTGCCCTGTGAAGCATGAAGCGGCCACTTGCCCTACATAGTGGCAAGTGCAAGGGCAAGAACGTGGTCATTCCCCATCTCAAAAGGTGGCCAAGCCATAGAAGGTTGCACATGGTCAAGTCAACCATACCTCGACCAAGGAAGCGTAGAAGGCACCCGACGTCGTGTTGGGTATGTATCTCGTCAATTCTCATACTGTTATATTTTTATTTGAATCTGGAGCTTTGCATTCTTTTATATCGCATTCCTTTTTATCACCATCCTTTGCTGCGCCTGGCGATTATCAATTTGTTCCTATGCATATCCCTTTTATTATTCACTCTTTGGGTCGGAATTGAGAATTGAAAATGAGTGTTAGGAATGGGATTTCTAGCAAATCTTATCCTCCTCAACTTAGTGAGTTGGGTGTTATACTTGGCATGGATTGGCTATCCCAACACTTGGGGATAAATCGATTGTGCCAAGAAAATTCATCTTCCTCACAAGTCCCTCTAGTGTGCAAGATGGAATTGCGGAAATTGATCCTTCGCAAAGTCCATGAATCCCCCTTGTCCATTCATCCCGAAGCCACAAAGATCTATCAAGATCTTTGGTAGAGATTCTGGTGGACCTGAATGAAGCGAGAGATTGCAAAATTTGTTGCCAAGTGCGACGTATGTCGTCGTGTGAAGGCCGAACATCAACGTCTAGCGAGTTTGCTTCAACCTTTCCAAGTACCCGAGTGGAAGTAGGATTCGATCAATATGGACTTTTATCACCAGTCTACCCCGAATTTCCAAAAAGAATGATGCGATCTGAGTTGTCATCGATCGGTTGACAAAGGTAGCATATTTTCTGCTAGTGCGAACTAATCTTAGTGTGGGTCAGTTGGCAGACCTCTATATTTCCCACATCATGTGCTTACATGGTGTACCGAAGACGATCATTTCCGATCGCGATGCACTCTTCACCGCCCAATTTTGGAAGAGCTTGTAGGAAGCTATGGGAATTCCCCTTTCTTTCAGTACCGCCTACCATCCGCAAACTGATGGCCAAACTGAAAGAGTCAATCAAATCTGGAAGACATGCTCCGTGCTTGTGTTCTCTCCTATAGGAAGAATTGAGAGAAATGTTTGTCATTTGCTGAGTTCTCTTACAACAACAGTTTTCAAGCTAGTCTTGGTATGGCACCATTTGAGGCCTTATATAGGAGAAAATGTAGGACCCCGTAAATTGGTCTGAAACTGGCGAAAGATCTCTCTTTGGCCTAGACACGATCAAGGAAGCTGAAGATCATGTTCGGTTGGTTCAAGACCGATTGCGCATGGCTCAATATCGACAAAAGAGCTATGCGGATCGACGTCATCGCGAGTTAAGTTTTGAAACAAATGACTTTATTTATCTCAAAGTCCCTCCTCTAAAGGGCACCCAATGGTTCGGCATCAAAGGCAAGTTAGTTCCTCGATATGTTGGACCTTACCGCATCATCGATAAGAAGGGAGCTGTTGCCTACAAGCTGGAATTGCCCGCTACACTCTCGGGAGTACATGATGTTTTCCACGTGTCTCAATTGAAGAAATGCCTTCGTGTTCCAACTGAGGAAGCTCCATTGTAAAATCTCGATGTTCAAGAAGACTTGACCTTCTGTGAGCACCCTTTTCGCATCCTTGAGGAAGCTGAACGAAGAACAAGGAATTGGGCCATCAAATTCCTTAAAGTTTAGTGGACAAATCATACCGAAGATGAAGCAACCTGGGAACGGGACCTTCGTGCAGACTACCCGTCTTTCTTTTTCGAGTAAACAGAATCTCGGGACGAGATTCTTGTAGGGGGGGAGGTTTTGTAACATCCCAAACTCGGGTTTACGTTTCAAATGTGTGAAAATGAGAAGAAATTAAAACTTTTCACATATAATGTTGTCATTTGAAAATTTCTGGAAACTCTCTCAGAGGATTTGTTAATTTCAAAGACCCAATGCTTCAATCTACTAGAAGCATAAGCCTTTGAAACTTTTTAAAAACAAATCTTGTGATCCTACCCTGGAATTATTTTTCCTAGCTTTTGGATCATCCTAGTGACTCCTCTAAAAAATTTCATAATTTTTAGAAATTAATTGCTATTTTTAAGAGGTCAGTCAAACCTGTTGGACCCTAAGTCAAAACCCTAGGACCAAAGCTTGTTATAATTCTAGAGGAAAATTCAGTGCATGAAAATCTCTAGAAAATTTATACAATGTTGTTCCTCGTGTCCTAAACCTCCCATAAAAATTTTAGAGTTTTTGGAGCTATTTTTTTAGGTCAACAAAAATCCCTAGAACTCTTAGCCCTTTTATTCAAAAATCAGTTTGCACTATTCCTCTGGTCTGACTTGAAACAGTCTCTGACCAGACCAGCCGTGTCATTCTGATTAGACCTAACCCATAACTAAACCCGATCCAGCCCCCTTTTCGGCCGCTGACCAGTGGAGCCTGCTCCACAGAGCTTCTTCTCCGCGTGACTTTCGCCCGTCCGCGCCACCTCGCCAACTCGGTCATGCCGTGGCAGCTCTGTCGAGTGCGCCATGCAAACCGCCACCGCCCGCAGTTTCCTCGTGCGCCTTAGCATCGCCTGCATCTTCCGCTCCTCGCCCATCCCCTGGCTCGGCATTAACTCCCTCGGTCACATCTTGTCGCCAACTTTCTCTCTCGCCGGGCGTCATGCCCGAGCGGAAATCCCTCTCGTGAAACCTCCACTGTCTCCTATTTTGTAACATCCCGTTTAAAAATAAAACAACTAAGTGATTAGTACTGAAATTAAATAGAATTAGAAAGAAAAAATTCAGAATTTTGGGAGGAGTATTAGAACTTGGGCCTTCGGCCCATAGCTTTTTGTCCCAAGTGGGGAATTGGCTTAAGAAGTGGGAAGCCAAACCCTAGACCCCAACACTGTAGCATGACGTACTGTAGTGCCGTTGTTACTGTAGCACATCCTCCCCCTCCATGCCGCCCTCCTTTGCCAAGCCATGTCGCCCCTTGCTGCCAGCCAAGGAAGAAGGGAAGAGAAAAGAAGAAGAAGGGGAGAAGAGAGGGAAGGGGAGAGATTACAGCCTCGGTTCATGATCTTCAATGGTTCTTCAAGGGTAAGATCCGATCCCTTTTCGATTAGTTGATTAATAGATTATTAAGCAATGTCGGTATTTAGATCTATTAGAGCAGATAGGGTTGGTCGACGTTTTTGAGAAGTTTAATGGAAGAATCTATCCTGGACGCCTCCTAGAGAATTGTAGGTGACGTCGATATATTTCCATAGAGTACTAGATCATATCGTTTGGACGAGCGGTTCAAAAGTTATGAATTTTGTAGCGCTGCTGTTCGGTAAATCTGTCGTAATCCTGACAGTCATTGGTAATCAGACTGTAGCGAATAGTTAATGGAATTTTTAGGGGATCTCACTATAACTAAAGATGTGATAAATTTTGTAGCTTTCCAGAAAGCTAAATAACATGAAATTTGGATAATTGTACTGAACGTTATGATCGTTTTAATATTGTTGTCCAGAAACCCAACGTGAAATAGCTATTATGTTAATCAACTTGGTAAGGGTAGTAGATGGCCGAATCTGGAAGGCTCACCAACTAGGTTTAGTTGGAGAATTTTAACAGATTTCCATAAAGTCTAAGAACACCCCATTTGGACCTCTGTGATAAAATATATGAATTTTTGATTATGGCTGTCTACAGAGGGGACAGATCAATAATTAGGAGTTTGGGTTGGGATTGCGCTAAAGAGTAGAGCGAGTTCGTATTTACTTCTAGTCTTGTTGTTGGTCCAGGATTGTTATCTTAGAATGTTTGCTAAACTTAATTCAGGTGGGGGAGTGGTTCCGGGGGCAGCGCCCTCTTCGCGTTCTCCTTTCTCGTACGGTTGAGGCAAGTACTTTGATTGATAAATTAAATGTGAATGTTTGATCATGATTGCGAGTATTTGGTACATATTAGCTATGCATGGTTGCTAGAATGATATGTGTGTTAATGTGGATGAATGCTCAAAGTATGATTAAGTTTTATTCTTGCATGATGTTACTGATATTACATGGTGATGATGAATAGAGTAATTGTTCATGCATATATTGAGATCATGTTTGAGGCTAGGTCACGTGGTGACCAAGCATTTCCTTGAGGTCCCCACACTTGTGGAGTGTGGGCTTGTGGTCCCCATTACTTGTGGAGTATGGGCTCTTGGTCCCTGTGCTTGCGAGCACATGCATGGGTATGCATCGACGGTTGCATACCCTGCATTATCGGTAAAATACAAAGAGAGTTAAAGTGAAAGTATGCATGGTGCATTGTATAAGCATGTGATATGTTTTAATGCAAAGTTTTGGAATTTGATGTTGATATTATAATTGTGTATTATAATGTCTTTTATTTGTACTTTGCTGAGTCTGTGGACTCACTCTTGCTATTGTTTGTTGTTTTAGGTACCCTTTACAAGAACGGCATGCATGGGAGGGAATAGTCATAAATTTGGACACACACTGCCACAAATCTTTTATAGTTGATTAAATTTTAGATCGTGCCTTAATAAATGAGCAAACTGTTTAAAGGATTTGTTATGGTTATGCTTCATGCGTTGGATTATTTGTAATAGTGATGAGTAGCATATTTTGGATATCTTTGACTATGCTTTAGTTGATTAGCATATTTTGAATGCCTATTGATTATGATGGATGTTGGATTATTTAGTTATGATATATTTAACTGTTGGAACCTCCAGTGTAGTTAGCTATACAAAGGAGGTTCTAACGAAATTTAGAAAAAATGTATTAGTTTTAAATTGTTATCTTGTTAGTTCAATAGCATTCCAAGCTCATGTTGAGCTGGGGTGTTACATATTTAAACCTGCCCTGGAGCTCCAATTCTTGTCATTTGCCACCCCAAGCCACTCCCCTAGCCCTCTTTCTTCTTCCACCAAAAGGAACGGGCGAAAGCTGAAGCTCTCCATTTCCGGCCGTGACACCGCTGTGGTGCTCCGGCCATTGCAGTGAATATTTTCCAATTCTCTCTGTGTCATCTTATGTTTCGGGCATCTAGAGGTGTTTCCCCTCATTTTATTTTGGGTTTCTTTAGCAGGGATCATCGAATTTTGATTTTCCCCTTTCTCGGCCGAAAATGGTGTTCATCTTCCCCATCTCTGGTAAGGAGCTTCATTCCCCAATTACTCTCTCCAACACTATCTAGGGACCTCACATATGCTACCCTGACCTCCCTTCTTCCCTCTTTTTTTCAGGGTGACGTCTGCACGGTGAAGCCGTTGTCACCACCGCAGTCCGCCACCGCCAGCCCAACTCCGGCGACCTCCTCGACTCCGGGTCATCACGGTGAGTTCCTAGAGCCTTAGGGTCGCCCATGCGCGCGCTATATTACCGCGGGCGTCGTTGTTTCGCGCTATGCCATGTTGGCCGTAGCTCGTCGCCGCCTTTCCATGTCACGCCGTCACTCCAGTCCAGCTCTGGCGGAACTCCGGCCACCTACGGGTGCACAAGGTTCAGGCGGTTCCATTTTGCCCACTCCTCGGTGCCGCCATGGACGAAATCACCGGTGATTCGCTGGCAAAGCTCGTGGTTGAGTGTGCTCTACGTGGCAGCTTTGGGTAGCCACTGTAGCGTTGTCGGTTAGGGTTAATTAACAGTTTAATCATTTGCTTAACCGTTGTATTAAATGATGCTCTGAGTATGACAAGCGGGCCCGCGCACAGAAATCTTAGACTTTAATGCGTTGATTTTCGCACGGAGATGCCGACGTGTGGGCCCTCTCAGCACAGTAAACTACTAGGAGTTCTATGGACCGAAACACTGTGCTGTAGACTCCAGTCTACGCACTATTCCCGTGGACCTACTCTATGACACATGGGCCCCACGTGTCAGAGAATTATTTCAGAAATTAAAAGAAAAAGGAAAGCACTGTTTAGTGGGCCCCATTTGTCATTTCACTTTGGCTAGCTCAGCCCAGGGTATCAAAAGTATTTAATACTTTTTGAAATTCTGAATTGAATTATTTTTGCACTGATAATTCAATAAACTTCAAAAATTCATATCTATTTCATTTTGACTCCAAATTGAGTGAAACCAATTCTGTTGGTTTTCATTATTTTTGTACTTTAACATGGAATAGGTTTGAAACTTGTCACTACCACCAAAAATGTTGATATTAGAATTAATTTCCAATTAGGATTATTTGTTACACTAAAATCCTTTTAACTTGGAAAATTCCTAGAAAATTCTTCTTAACTCCAAATAAAATGATTTTTGTTTCTAAATTTTTCTAAAATGAAAATATACTAGATTATGTAAAAAATATTTGTGTTTGGTTATTTTGATGTTATTCGTTCTTATTCGTTCTTTTGCTCGATCGATAGGTTTCGACAATTCTATTGAATACGAGAGTGATCCTCAGCAACAAGTGGAATATCTCTAGCAAGGCAAGTAGTTCTCCTTTGATGCACATTGATCCTATTATTTGCGCATGCTAATATTTCAAATGTTTCAACTATATGTATGCATGCTATGTTGATAAGTTATTTCTTAGTTCACGATAGTTTACCTGATTAGTTAAATGAACTATAGGTAAACATCCATCCTCTACTACTGAACTTAGGTTATATCCGTGGTGATTTAGATCTCGATGGATGGGCTCTAGTCACTATATATACTGTATGTGAGTTGTCGCTTAGCCATACTTAGAACAGTAGTCTAGGGATCATCGCCTCGACGATGATCATTACAACCTCACTCTAAAATACTTGAGTTAGGGTACTCATGTATGTATCATATTTGAAAAAAAAATAAAAATGAAAATAAAATATTTTATACTTGGGCACATTGGTTGGTTGGTGTGCTTTTGGGTGTGTGCTTGGTGCCCGAGTCAACAAGGACTGAACATCTTGTGTCACACTATCCCAGCATCTTTGCGTGCATCCGCATGAGGGACATATGGGACCCCACTTGACTAGTACTTTGGCGTGTGTTAGCTCCGAGTCGCAGGTGGTGGGTGCGTGTGTTGTGTTAAAAGAAGAAATGTGTTTATATGTGTTGGGTGTGCGGGAGTGGAATCCTGTCCAGGTTCTCCACACCAAAGGGCGTTGTAGTTGTCCGGGGGCTTTACCCCTATAGGGTAGTTGACCTTCGGCTTTACAATGACTCTGACACAAGTTAATACACAATATTGAAAAATGTCTCGTAGGACTTAGCCGTGCCGGCATACCTAAGAAAGTGTGCTTAATAGCTTGGCAAAAAGGCGGTCTGACATGTGGGTAAAGTTGTACACCCTTACACGGTTTCAAACTATTTGAATAGCATTGTCCTAGGTTATGGACATGCTTTGTTAGGTTTTGCAAGAGTTAGACTATAACATTTTCGATAAGACTTGAGAATGGGTGGTACGAATGGGTAATTCATGCTATTGTGGTGGCTTTGGGTAGGTAGATAAACTCAATAGCTTTCTGGAAAGTCATGGTCTGTATTATTTGGATGAGTATACAATTAGTTATGATTTTTACGATTCGAGTGTCTGTTTAGTTCCTGGGTTTCGGACAGCAAACCTAGTTTTGCAAATTAGAATTTGAAAATAGATGAATTTGGACTTATGGTCTTCATAACTTAGATATTTAACTGTATAATGATTCCAGATAGCCCAAGATCATATTGTGCGGACAAGTATAATGGGTGTTATGGAATTTTGAATCACATGATGCAGTTTTGTCTTTTTGAATTGTTACGTTAACGAATTTGGTTGCACAATAGAAAAATTAGAATAAATTTATTATAGAAGCTAATCCTCTGAAGGTTCCAGAATAGCTTAGATCACTGTTTTTGGATGCACCAATTAAAAGCTATAGAATTTCTAAATCGATAGTACCGAAGAGGGCAGATCTGTCTTCGGTGATAAAATCAAGGGTTTAGATGAAATAATCTGAACTTTCGATCACCTGAGATTTGTGGGTAGATGAGTGTAGATTCCAGAAAGCCTGAGCTCATGGATTTTGGAACTAAAAATTAAAAGTTATGAATTTTCTAAGGTGACTGTTCTGTTTTGGACAAAATGGTATTTGGGAAGGGATGGTATCATTTTCGGGTTGCGAATAGGAGCAGATGTGTTTATTTAATCTTATTGCTATGTTGTGTTCAATTGAAAGGTATTCTTATTATGTTTTACTAATGCTAGGTGGTGGTGAGAAATCGGGGTTAGAGTCCTCTGTTCGTCGTCACTCATCACGCGGTTGAGGCAAGTGCAAGCAGTGTATAGTATATGTAGTGATATATTCATGAAAATTGCTATGGTTTAATTGTATGGAATTTTATTTGTGATTTTGCTGCTGAATGCCATTCGCTCATGATCGATTAATAATATTATGTTCATTTGCATCATGGCATTCATCTTTGAGTCTTGGACTACATGGTAGCCAAGGACTGATTCTTTTGAGGTCCCCGTCATGTAATGGATGGGCAAGAGGTCCCCATACTTATGGAGTGTGGGCTTGAGGTCCCTGTGCCAGAGGGCACAGGCTTGAGTATGCATCAACGGATACACTACTATGTATTACCGGTAATTGCAAAGAAGGAAGAAAGTTGCATTCTGGTCATCTGCATCGCATGAGAATGGAAGATATTTAGTTTGAATTCATTGTTGATGGTTGAATGAGAATTTTGTTATGATCAACATTCGTTTAAGATGTTCTGTCTATTACACTGTTGTACTTTGCTAAGTCATGGACTCACGCTTGTTGTTGATGATTTCTTTAGGTACTTCTCAAGGAAGCGACATGCATGGGAAGGGGTAGACTTTGGTGCACTTCACTTGAGAATCACCTTGACAAATAAAATGGCACACATGTTTAATTGGAGAAAAACTTGTTAATTGCTCTAATTTATTTACGGTCGTGAACATCCTTCATGATGAAATAGTTACTTCGTAATTGAGATGTTCGAATTCTCCATGTGGCTGTTTTGAGTTATGTTTTTAAATTGCATTATCTATTTATCATGCTCATTCTTGATATATATTGTTTTGAAGTCTTGAGTGGTCAAGAATGCAAAAGAAACTCTGTCGAAATTTAGAGAAAATTGGTAGTTAGCGAGAAACCTTTACTTCCTACTGTTAGAATAATTTTTATGACTTGATAGAAATTGTTTAAATCCTAGATGGACATTTAGACCTCATTTACTCATTCCATAGTGTTTAAACTTTTGGTTATGTGCAACATATGGCTTGCTATCTTGCTTTGCTTCCAAATTAACTAATTTAGAGTTGTCCACCATTAATCATAATTTTAATTATAACTCGCGGACTATTTTGTTAATGTTTTGCTTGCTGAAATTTTAGTGTAGGGTGATGTAATCTGGTTGTTAGGATAGTCTAGTAGCATTCCAGGCTCAATGTTGGGCTGGGGTGTTACAATAGAGTAAACTGGGGCTGGTGTGCGGCGTGGGTGGTAGACGGGGCTAGGGCGTGGGCACTTTCGGAATCCAGTGCGTGGGCGTAGTGGGAATCCAGGGCGCGGAGCTCGCCAGGATAGGCAGTGCGGAATTGGGCGCAAGGCATGCTCGATTTGGAAGAAGAAACGAACATAGCAATGTTCAGAGGAAGAAGATGAAGGAAGAGAGAGAGAAGGAAACAAAAAAAAAAGGAAAAAGGAAAGAAAATCCAAAATTTTTTTGGGAAATTCAAGAAAATTCCATAAAAATCCTTGAAACCTGAAAAGATTGAATAAAATAATTTTGAATTTAATTGAAGTTTATTTTAATCATTTAAAATGTTTTTCATTTTTCAAAATTTCAAATTAAGCTTTAAATTAATCCAATAAATGTAAATGGTTCATTTTATTTTTAAAGCTTCCAACAGACTATAAAAAACGGGATGTTACAACAGAAGTCCTTTGTCGACCAAATAGGGCACAATTTGGAAGCATGTGTAGATGATCTCATTGTAAAGAACAAAAAAGCTCTAATAATCTATCTAATTTGGGAAAAACCTTTGTTAATCTGAATAATAAAGGAATTAAGTTGAATCCAGGAAAGTGTACTTTTGTATTTCTTCTGGTAAATTACTTAGTTTTCTTGTTAATTCTAGAGGCATTGAAGTTAATCCTGGAAAAATTCATGCTATTGAGTCTCTCCGGCCACCTTCAACTGTGAAGGAGATTAAAGATTTAACTGGTTGAATGACAGCACTTAGTCATTTTATTTCTCGATCAGGTGAACGAGGATTGCCTTTCTTCAAAGTAATTCAAAAACATGACAAATTTCAATGGTCGGATGAAGCTAACAAAGCTTTTCAGGATATTAAGACTTACTTAGCAAGCCCACCCATATTGGTATCGCCCAACCTAGGAGAACTTTTGTTGGTATATTTGGTTGCTATACCTAATATGGTCAGCTCTGTAATGATCGCAGAATGAGATACGGTCCAACGACTTGTTTGCTATGTAAGCGAAGTATTACATGAACCAAAGGAGCGATACCCTCAAATTCAAAAAATACTTTATGCCCTATTAATGGCTTCCTATAAGCTAAAACATTATTTTCAATCGCATAAAATTACAATACAATCTTCCTTTCCCTTGAGAGGTGTTCTGCACAATCAAGAGTCAATTGGTCGTATTGCTAAGTGGGCAGTCGAACTTGAATATTTTGATATCCATTTCATTTCCTGAACAACAAATTAAGTCTCAAGCTTTAGCAGATTTTATCACAGAATGGACTCCTTCTGACCAACAGGATCAAATTCAGTACCACTAGACGTTATACTTAGATGGTTCTCGAGAATTTTGAGGCTCGGGGGCTAGTATAGCATTGGTCACGCCACAAGGCGACCAGTTACATATGTAATTCAATTGCATTTCCTTGCTACAAATAATATGGCAGAGTATGAAAGTTTCCTAGCTGGGCTCTGAGCAGCTAAATCCCTCGGTGTCCATTGGCTAAAAGCATTCGAAGATTCGCTATTAGTCGTAAACCAGGTTAGCAAGAAATTTCATTGTTCCAATGAGACAATGGATCACTACATGGAAGAAGTGAGGAAATTGGAAAAACACTTCAATAATTTCGAAGTCAAATATATACCACAAAAATATACTATTTTAGCGGACTAGTTATCAAAACTGGGATCCTCACAAGCACCGGTTCCAACAGGTGTTTTTTCTTGGATGTCTATCTAAATCCTCTGTAAGCATATCTACAGAAGTACCACCGACCACCTCAGAGGTCGCCGTTCTTGAGCATGACGCAGATTGGATCTTACCATTAAAAACATATCTAGCGCATGGGACAATGTCCGAGGATGCATATGACAAAGACAAATTAATTCGAAAGGCAAGATTGTACAAATTGGTCGACAACGACCTATAGAAAAAAGGAGCACAAAGTGTTCTAATGCGATGTATTTCTCATGATAGTGGTAAAACATTGCTTCATGAAATACCCACAAGCTTATGTCGAGCACACGCTTCATATAGAATTAGACTCTTTGTTGCTTTCGATCTCCTAGATTAGAGCTTCCTTTTCTGCAAGAAGTCCTCTTTTTTCCACAACAACATCACTTCGTATTTTATCTACAACCTTCATCTCTACTTTGGGTTTCCATGTAATTGATCCTTGATCTTTTAACTTTTGCTGGTAATCTAATTTTTAAGAAAAGCAGAATTTTTTTGATAAGCTTAAAGAAATTATAAAACAAATCAATTTAGAAAGTAAAGTCTTTACCTGCTTTCTCTTCGGCATGTTTCTAAAGAAGTGCTTCATGGTATTGCTTGAGCTTGTTGCAGACCAGTTGGCACTCCTTCAAGTCATCCATGAGCTTCAAATTGAGATCAACAAGATGCTTTTTCTCAATAGTAGGATCTTCTTTCTCATTAAGGCTCCTTTCTTTGAGAACAAGCTGGAATTTAAATTCCTTGGTTTGGTTGTCAATATTGACCAACTTGTTCTCATAATCATGGACTAGGTGACCAACAGAATGTTCCTCTTTCTTAAGAACACTAAAATAGCAAAGTCAGAATTGAGAAATTCTTTAGAAAATTAAAGATTAAGAGTTTATTTTAACTTACTCTTTTAGCTTTGTAATTTATATATCCTTAAAAGAAGTTTTGCTAGTCGCATCCTTGATGAAGATCTTGACAAGACAAGCATTTCAGTTGTTTTCTACAAGAATAATAGTAAGAAGTCATTCCTCTGCTATTTTATCAAATCAAAAGACTTATGTAAAAAGATCATTACCTGGTCGTTTAGGTCTTTTATTTGTGTCTCCAATTCACTATACCCAGAGACCTCTGGTATAACAGGCTGGTCAACCCTTAAACTAGTCAGAACACCTTCTGGTTCAAAGGGTGGCTTCCACGCCACCATGACACCAGTAAAAGAATTGAGGGGAGGAAAAATAATAGTTTCCTATTCAAAGACCAAGACAAAAAATCTTAGCAAAGAAAAAGGCAAATACTTAGTCATAATATGCTCGAAGAAGTAAGAACACTTACTTGTTAAGTAGACTAGATATTGAAATCCTAACCAATGCTCTGGTCAGGAACAACTTCAACATTTTCTTTAGTAATAGGCGAAACTTCAATGGTTGGAATCTCTTCGATGACTACTTCAATTTTCCTGTTTTGTTCTTTGACTGGTGGTATCTTCTCGACCACCACTTCCACAGAAGTTGAGGTCTTTTCGACTATTTCTTTGGGAATCTATCCTGAGGAGGTCGGAGCCTCTCTGACCACTTCCTCAATGACCACCTTAGGTATTGCCGCCTCCTCTAAAATAGTCTAAACTGACTTAGTTATAGGAAAAGAAAATGGCTCCTCTGTAGTTTCTTCACTATCAGCAATTGGAGCGAGAGAGGTGGTCGGGGGACTACGTACAGATAAAAGCATTTATTTAAGTAAACATTTCAAGAATTAGAAGAAAGCAAGTTTATGTTAAAACACTTACTTGAAGCGAAGACCAATGTCGGTCTCAAATGAAAACAGGGCATTAGCAGCAACCAACTTGCTACTGCTGACCTCCAGTAATATTTACACTAGGACTAATAGTCCTAGGTTTTCTCATCAAGATGAGGGGAGTTTATTTTTCCTTCTCAATTTCATCTCCCTCACCCTGAACACATGGTAATATTGGAAGATAATCTTATATGATTGTTGAGAAATTATAACTCTTCGTTTCTTCTTCTTGCACACCTGGGTAGTAGCCTTGGCAATCTTTGCCAACTTATCCTATGACCAGGGCCGGTCATGAATCTGCTTCGATCAGATTGCAGAAAGGGTGCTGGTTATCTCTGCCGCTGCCTTGCAACTCAACGGTACATCATCGATTAGCATTGCACTTTTGTTCTTTGTAGAATTGGTCTTCTCGTGATGACGAGAACACTGAAGAGGATCTTTGTAGCAACCTTCGCTCTAGTCGTCAGTCTCTCGACCACGACCGGAGTAGGCGTCGCAACAACAGTCTTGGTCTTCTTAGCAGTTGGAGCCTAACTGCTAGACCTGGACTGGTCGACACTCCTCTTCCCACCATGCATCTAAAAGAAACAAAAGAAATATATTAAATTAGTGTCTTAAGAAAACGTTCAAGGCTGAAGTTTGACTTTAAATACGTGCTTGCGTTCTTGTTTGAACTACGAAGACGCCCTAATTAGGCTAGAAGGCTGATCGTCGAAGGAGATAGACTCTAAGCCATCCCTCATGTTCTTTAGCATAAGTGATGCCCTCTCCTCGACCACCTCCTCTAGCAAAAGTAAAAAAACAAAAATTTGGCAGACTTAGTAATACTCAAATTACAAAGTCAAACAAAAAAACTACCCGAAAGAGATACATACTTATAGGGCTATCCTTGGTTGGGTCCTTCTCCCCTTCCAACATCCACGCATAGTGGGCCCTTTTCTTCAGGGGGGCTGATATTGTGGTGGGAGGAAGTCGTGTATGATTCGTCGACCAATCAAAATGGCAGCCACTACGGAAACGATTGAGTCGACCACCTTTTCCTCTTCAATGTTCAATCTCAAGGAGGTCTTCTCCTTCCTTGAGTCCTAAGCCGACCAGGACGGTGGAGCACCTCTAGTGTACTTAAAGTGGCTACCTTTGGGAATGTTAGAGTAGAACCACTCTTTATGATAATCTCGCCACGAATCCCTAATAGGAAGTAGGGGATATTTCTTGGACATTTGGTCCTGGAGTTTGAAATAGATGCTCAGACAGTTCCCCTGACTTATATTGATTCGGGGTGAACTGAAGTATCTAAAAAGACAAATAAAATGGGGAATGCATATTTGAGATATTCACCTTGTGAGACATTAATTGTAAGCTTCGACCATAAGGTCGCTGCTCTGATAATTACTATTAAATTGCATATTTCTTAATTATATTTGCATATGGAATGGTATTTCATCGATATTGCCACTATATGCACTAGCAAGATCTTAGATTACTGCAGTATACAAAGAGGATCCGGATTTGCATATTCGGGTCCCGGCACACTACCTCTCACCCACTTCAATTTTACTTTGAAAATCGGTGGAAATCACCCCTGAATGGTGGTTGCAAAAGCAATTTTGCTATTCTGGCCACTTCTAAGCAAGTAACGATCTATATGGCATCCCCGCCCACCAGATCTCGCTACCGATGAGGAGCTTATCTAAGGTAAGAGGATGAAAAAGAAAGGGAGAGAAGGAAGAGAGAAGAAGAGGATGGAAAAAGTTATTTTTTATTTTTTAATTTACTAGTCATGTGCCCGTGCGTTGCAATGGAAAATCAATTTTTTTATAAAATATGTTATTGCAGCTCATCAATCTCCCTATTACCATTCATAAGTTAAAACTTTCATGTCTTGCAGCAGAGTCAAGAAGGTTTCATTACTGCAGATTTGACTAAACAACAATGCAAAATAAATTTAGTACGTCAAACATATTCAGATGACGAAAACAAACAATTAGTCACAAAAAAACATAGAGATGTGTTGATTCTTTTAGTCAGCATGAATGATGATATATAGAAATAGAAAAATCAAAAGCCTCCGGCTTTCAACAATAGACGATAAAGTATTGTGTACAAATCATAAATCAGACAATTTTGTACTACATCACAAACTTTGTATATGCTTCACTATTCAATTGTTAGGAGAAAGAAATACATCAAACTACACCACTAATTCCAATCCATTCAATACAACAAATCCAAGGAGCTAGTAAACGCTATAAAACTACAACCCAGTTTTGTACATCCAGCTAATTGCAACCGAGTTTACAAACTTTTACAAATTATGCAACTTTAGATCCCTTTGCCTTGCACTCATTCACGTCAACATCACAGGCAAACAGCCAACATCATGCCTCGGTTTGGCTCTTTTGTACACCTCAGGACCTTTTTGTTTTCCTTTTTTCTGAAGTGATTTAGATTTTGTATAGCTTGTATTATCACCCGTCATAGTTCAAAACATAACACGCTGATAGAGACATTGTTTTGTTGAATTCAAAAAAGCATTTTTCCCTGTTACAACCTTGAAACCTTGTGAGTAAATAATTGAAATCATGTAGATACTCTTTCCCTTCTAATTTTGACTTTCTTCCAAGGTGCAATATTTATATTAGTTGCATTGATCATGTCTGAAATCACCTTGACAAGAAATATCTGGGTATCACTATTTATCAAATCTGGTTCATTTGACTTAAGACTACGATAGATTCAGTTTCTTTGACCAAGTGATAAACCAAGTGTCAGAAACAAGGAAAAAAATAAAAGGATCTTAAATCTCGAAAGTGTTCCACATGTGTGGTTAAACACTCTTTTCGTGACCAATATGTAGTGCCCTAGTGTTGATTGATCTGATTGAATGATCCCAATAGGTCCCCTTCAGGTGCAGCTATGTAGGTTGTACAGTTGTACTACAAGGACATGAATATATTGATGAACTTTTATGGCAGGTCAAAGGAAGCTAGCCTTTTGTCAATGAGCAAAAACTAATTGGGCCTTGAGACCTTGGTTAATTATGGATGTGAGCAATGGGCCTATCAAGAGAGGATAGAGTGGGCCACACCAGTCACTGAAGTGTTACTATCATCAGATGGCAAGACATGAAAGAGAAATGTTGTGGCATGCTGCTAAGATTGCACAAGCATGAGATTCAATTCAACAGGAACAACACAGCCTTTCTGGTTTAATGTGCCTCTGTTTGTCTTGTTATGTTTTTGTTGTTAGTAAAATCAGAAAGAACAGAAGAAAAAAGAGAAAATCTAACATCGGTTTAGGGTCAACCAAATGGCTATACATGTGATTTTAACATCTTAATTGCCGTGATGTTGATCTGAGAATAAAAAAAAATAACGATTGGCATGATGTTACCATCGTATTGTACTTCAGCACAGTATTTAAAGTAGAAAAATTTAGCATCAGTTTTTAGCTAAAGCAAATGACTGTAAATGTGCTTTTAAAAATCTTAATTCACATGAAGTTCATAAAGGAAAAACGATATGATTTTTTTACGGTAAGGCGTAGGGAAGGCCCTCTGATATTTTGAGTGAGTTCAAGTTTTTTAAGAAGAAAAAAACAATTGCTGGAACATATTAAGTGAATCAGTATATGTTGTCGTAGACCTGCCTGATCTCTACCCATGTCGATTGCTCACTGACACCTTGTATTTGCCAGGCTTCTTGCTCAGTCATGGCCTTGCTAGCCCCTCGAATACCATGTATAGCTTCCTGAACAGCTCTAGTTTTGTTTGCGTCTGTAAGAAAGAAAAAAATAGAAATGATTAGCCGCATTCAGAAAAGTGTATATGGCATGGGCGATGTAGTTACACACACACAAATGTTGCTTGGATCGAAAACCATATACTTTTAGGTAAATATCGCTAGAAGGTGAAGCATGCCAAACAAAATTTGTTTTAGTTCGGCAATAGTCGATGGATAAATATCCTATGTTTCTATGCATCATATGCAACCAAAGGAAGAAGTAATCTCCAAGTTTGCATTTTTAAGGTACCTCGAAGCTGTGTCATATCACGGAATCTCATCAATCCGGTCAAGATCAAGAATCATCAAAAGTCCCAAACACAGAGCCTGAAACTATTGTACGATGCATGTAGGCTTGTCCTGGAATAAATCGACGTCATTAGTCTTTTTCCTCAAGATAAGGCATCCAAGCAAAGTGAATTTTTGTTTCAAACACAACAATTTTACATTAGAAAAAAAAAGTAAACATATCGATCCTCCTGCTACTGGAATTTAATTTTCAAACTTGTGATACACCTGGCACCCTGCGCACTGTATGTGCAGTGTATATTAGAACATAAATGTACAGAGTATGTCAGAACACAAATGAGCATACCGATATGGTATTGTCTCATAGTAAAAAAAGGAGAGCAGTATGCAAATAAGGTTTGGACTAATATGAGCAAAGTTGCTAATCGAGAGCTGCAAATAAATAAATAAATAAACTAAAGAATTTACCTGAAGAAAAACCGTTCCTCTTTCATAGGTTACCATGTTTACCAAACGTTTGGTCCTTTCACCACATTTATTACATGTAAATTGAACAAGCAAGCTTCTTCTCGGAAGCTTTATATCAAAAGTGGCTTCTTGCAACATCACATAAAAAATATGTTGTTTTAAAGCTATTCTGGCCTAGCAATTAATCTGCAGAAGGATGCTTGCATTTCATTAATACCGTGAATGATACTAAAATAATATGCTTTCCAAAGTAACAGAATTTGAAAATGACATAACCTCCATAAAGAGCAAGCCTGTGTTATTTCTGATCAGTTTTTGAACCCAGCACATCAAAATGATAGCTACGAATAGCCCCAATGAGACCAAAATGTACTAAACGCCCCAAAAATGCAATCACTTGCCATGGCTCTGTGGGACGTAGATCCACCGACTTGACCCTCTTCGACCGTTGCGCAAACTTCCTGTAACCACCACCCAAAAATGAACAAAACATTAGCCCAAACCTAACACGTAACACAAACCACCACAGCAACAAATGAGATAGTGATCTAGCGGAGTCGAGTTCGCGCCCTTGATCTCTAACACGAGTGGCGCGGAAAACACAAGCGAAATAACATTGATCGGATCTCGGCGCATACAACACGAATTGTGCTCGAAGAAAAATCGAGAAATAGGTGGCGAGCGGATTGTAGATTGAAGCGGGCGAGTTCGAATCCACATACCATGGTGGCGGCGGACACAAGGTCCAAATCCGACCACTCACCATCACCGAGGTCCACGTCCACGCCGTCGAGGGAGAAGGGATGGGATCGGGTGCATCCGGCGCGGAGGACGGCGAGGATCTCGGGGTGTGGATGAGGCGGTGAGGCGAGGGTCGAGGGTCAGCGGCGGCGGGTCGAAGGGGAGAAGGAGGGCTCAAGCGGCGTGGGAGAGGAGGAAGAGTCTCGAGCGGCAGCGTGAGGAGGAAGAGAGCGGGAAGCGGCCGTGGCAAGGCGAAGGGAGGAGGCGGCGAGCAGGCGATGGGATGGTTGGAGGAGGCGAGGCGACGGTTTTAGGGGAGCGGTCCGAGCGGATCTTTCTGCGAGAGGAAGTGGGGAGCGCATAAAACGTGTGTGCAGTGTGACGCGATCCGGGACGTAGTAGCTCGCTGATCCGACGGACATGAATGACTGTAGGAGGACACACCATCAGCAACTCTAATATTTAAGTAGTAGAGATAGAGACATTGACTCACTGTGTGAGGGGTAGCTTGCTGACTAAGAATCAAGCACAATTGGATACTGCATAAGCAAAGATTATTCACTAATGCCACTATTTCAATAAAAAATGAATTGGTTTTTGAAGTTGAGGGGGACTAAAAACCGGCTTTGTAGTATATGGTCCAATCTGAACTCTTATGAAAGTAGAGGGGGTAAATTGGAGTTTTCCTTTTTAAAAAATATCTATTAGCTAACCTTACAGACTTTGGGGTCCATTTTTCTTTTATGAATCTCGACATATATCTTTTTTTTAATGTCTAAATAAAACTTATAATTTTGACGAGGTCTTGCAGTTATGTGTGATATGGGGACGGCTAAGGTACTAAGCTGCAAACCTGCCGAATATTTGAATTTGACATCCGTTGGATTGGAGGCCCCTGTTGTCTGGGCTCTCGGTCCCACGTGCTTTCCCCCAAATTCAAAATCGCAGGTCACATAAAGCTAAAAGCACCCTCTCCCCTGGCTGCATTTAAAAGAGCACCACTTTACCCACTTCGAGGCGAACACACTGACACCGTACTTAGCTTAGGTCAGCTCGAGAACCAGTGAAGCACCACCAGCGCAGGAGAGACCAGGTCACCATGGGTGAGGTGGTGCTGGTGTCCAATGGCTGCGGAGGTGGGAGAGGGGGAGGGGAGGGGAAGGCGGAGGGGCAGCAGCAGGGTCAGGTGCTGGCGCTGGTGCTGGCCGCGCTCCGCAAGTCAGTGGTGCTGCCGTGCCAGATGGCGGACGCGGGCGACCCGGCGGCGGGGGCCGGGTGGGGGATGGAGATCGGCTGGCCCACCGACGTCCGCCACGTCGCGCACGTCACCTTCGACCGCCTCAACGGCTTCCTCGGCCTCCCCGTCGAGTTCGAGCTCGAGATCCCCGGCCACGTCCCCAGCGCCAGGTACCAAATGACCGTTACTCTGTTACTGATTAGTGTCGTGAGACCTGACGGTTCATTTCGAACCTTGATTGCTGCGATTTCCTTTCTGTTTTGCTACTTTGTGTTGGATTTACCGGCTGATGCTTGTGGTTTCGTGCAGTGCAAGCGTTTTCGGGGTGTCGCCGGAGTCGATGCAATGCGGCTACGACGACAAGGGGAACTCGGTGCCCAAGATTCTGCTGCTTATGCAAGAGAGGTTGTACACGCAGGATGGCCTCAAGGTAGTAGAAAATAAAACTCACAAGCGTTACTCATTTCTGTTTATTGAAACTTTAATTCGGACCTGCACAAGTGCCTGACAGCTATTAAATCGACCTTCTGCATCATTTAGGCAGAAGGAATCTTCCGGATCACTCCGGAGAACAGCCAGGAGGAGCATGTCAGGGAGCAGCTGAACAGGGGCGTCGTCCCTGACGACATCGACGTGCACTGCCTCGCTAGTTTGATTAAGGTAATTGGCAATGTCACTGCTTCTGAGGAAAATAATTGACTGTTGACGCGATTGATAATGATTTGAAGTCGTTTGTAAAGTTTAAACGCGAGTACGATGTTGTTAGTCTTTGGATAAGGAACAAAACTGCGTGGCTTGTAATGTTCAGTGGTCATATTTCAATTTGTTTCGAGTTCCAAGAAGTAGCTTACTTTGTTTGTTCAAATGAGAAGAATTATTACGTCGTTTATGCCATATAAGTCATAAGGCCCATAACCATCAAGGCAGCTGACTTTGTTTGCTTAAGGTTAACTGGCTGAATATTTCTCAACTAAATTTATGCCAACAAGTTACATAAATAAGTTCCTAACATTACTAGTGTTATTTGTTTAATAAAATGCTATTAAAGGATGAACTTTAGTTTAGCTAAATAATCTTATTATAGATGTAAGCTAAGCTTCTTGTCAGATTAACCTTTCTTGGTTTAGAAGCTGAAGTTTGAGCTCTTCAGATTTGAACTGTGCTTCTTGTTGGTTCAGTTTAACCTTGATAGTCTACAGATTTTGTAGTCTGAAACTCTTGTTATTTAGTTACTTTTTTTTTGCTTTTTATGCGCATGCAAATTATGAACTTCTGTCATCGGTATGGGAATTTTTTTTGCCAAAGAACATACTACTGTAATGTCTAAATAGCTTTCTGATCAGAAACACTGGTACTAGGGTAATGATGAAATTACTAGTATCCACATCCTGAACAGCACTTTTAACTGAGCATTGCCATTTAATTTTTTTTGGTTTCAAATAAGGGTAATTATGATGTGGAATTTGAATCAGGCCTGGTTCAGAGAACTCCCCGAGGGTGTGCTTGATAGCCTCTCACCTGAGCAAGTCCTTCGCTGCAACACGGAGGAGCAATGCGTTGAGCTTGTGAAGTTTCTTCCTCCAACACAGGCTGCACTTCTTAGCTGGGTTGTAGAGCTCATGGCTGATGTTGTTGAGGAAGAGGAGTCAAATAAGATGAACGCCAGAAATGTTGCCATGGTCTTCGCACCCAATATGACACAGGTATTTTTCTTACTACAATTCTCTAACCGATCAATGTTTCATGTTCATACAAGTGCTAATATGAAAATTGAATTCACCTCCATTCAGATGTCAGATCCTCTGACTGCTCTGATGCATGCTGTTCAAGTCATGAATTTTCTCAAGACATTGATTCTAAAAACGCTTAGAGAACGTGAGGATGACGATGAAGGATCATATTCAACATTTTCATCACCACCATCTTTATCTAATGAACTTGATGAGGTGAATCATCACGACCAACAAGATGATGAAAATGACAGTGACATTGAGAAATATAGCAGCGATGGTAATGAAAGCCCAAAAGATATTGACCGGGCCGCTAAACTAAAAGTGGACAATGAAAAGCTAATTGGTGCGTCCAGGAGGCACACCTCAATTGATTTTCATTTGCTGTACAGTAGCGACGAAGACGCGTCGCTTAATGATATTGAAGAATGTTTCTTAAGGAGGCTCGAATGGAAAGCGGTGAGCAAAGGCGCTGATGAAGACAACGGCAACAACTTAGTTTCCTCCAACAAAGAGGCAGAGAAGCTGAGCTCCTCTGAAAGCATAAATAGATCTTGCAAGGCAAATGATCAAACTAGCAACATGAAAGATGTTGCTGATACAAAAAGGAATGAACTGAGGCAAACGGAAAGCAGAAATGAAATTACAAATGAGGTAAAAGATGTCACCAAAGGAGAGTTAATTCTTTGCTCATAAGCAACCCTTTCAAGGATGCAGATTTTACCTTTGGTTATCATCCATGTAATTTAATGTGATGTTTTACTTCGGTTCTTGCCTGCCCTTCAGTCAACAAGGGGTTGAGGAACTTCGTCCTTGTAATATTCTTCGCACCGTCTCCAGCTTGAGCTGTGTAACTGAGCATTTGTGTGGTTTAATTAAGCTGAAATGCCTAGTTTCTAGCAAGTTGGACCTATGATAACTATTCAATAGGTCATTTTTTTTAAGTTCTCATAAATCATTTAGCTGTACAAGTTGCGCAACCAAAAACAACTTTAACTAGGCATATAATTCGCAAATTACTGTGGGTTCGATGGTCTTTTGCTTTGTGTTGTGTTAAATCTGTGATGATTATGTTCCAATCAAACTTCTGATGCATCTTTATTAAAGGCAACGATTATCCTAATGTGTTGACACAAACAGTTCCAACACGTCAGATTATTTGAGAATTTTTTTTATTAATTAATCTTTTTTTAAATTTTATTTTAAAGTAAACCTCCGGCGCACTTTATTTCCAATTCTGACCCCTTTGGTCACGTCATCACCCGTGGTGTGACAAAATAACACTGTCACGCTAGCCCATTTCTGATCAAACTCTGGTCACGCCCTTTGGAAGTGGCGTAATAATATTTGGTCACGCCACAACCAGTAGCGTGACAAAAAAAAAACTACTATTTTGGGGACTTAATCCACCAGCTTCTCTTGTGATCTTTGTATAGATAGAAACTAGTGATACAAATCTTTTGCCTGAGCATATCTTTGCCCGAGCCTACTTCATCGAGCCCGACACACTGGAGTGTACCATTTGCTTCATGCCGTGGAGGATTGGCATGAAGCAAAGGTACACTCAAGTGTGTTAGGATCGACGAAGAAAATGCTAAGCAAATGTTTAATGCTTCATGTACAGAAGACTAGCCTTTAATGAAGAAATAGAATCAAGTAAAACGATCGACGAAGGAAATGCTAAGCAAATGTTTAATCCTCTAGGGCTCACCGCCTCCCTGCTCCTATTCTAACACTCCTTAATCCACCAGCTTCTCTTGTGATCTTTGTATAGATAGAAACTAGTGATACAAATCTTTTGCCCGAGCCTACTTCATCAAGCCCGACAAACTGGAGTGTACCATTTGTTTCATGCCGTGGAGGATTGGCATGAAGCAAATGTACACTCAAGTGTATCAGGATCGACGAAGAAAATGCTAAGCAAAGGTTTAATGCTTCATGTACAGAAGACTAGCCTTTAATGAAGACATAGAAACAAAATAGAATCAAGTAAAACTTTCTTTTTTGATTGTTGTAAAAAATGCAGTTCTAGCAAAATTTCAAAATTAACCCCAACAAAATTAATTAGCATTAAAGCATAATTCCTAAAGAATTTAACACTCCTTAATCCACCAGCTTCTCTAAGGAAATGCAAAGGAATCACTGACGGTTCTTAATAAGAGCCGTCTAGATTAAATTCTCAGCCAATAAAAGGTCTAGAGATTAACAGTGCACAGACACTATTCCAACATATTGATTGATGATATTATGTGCTCTCAGAAGGAGAGTAGCTAAAGAACAAGTCTTTGCCATCTCAATCCTATTGTCTATACTCTTCATTAAATGAATATGATAATATAAATTCAAACTATGAGCTCTAAACAATACTTTGCTAAGCATCAAATAATCTCAACTGTTAGCAAAACAGATTAAACTTCGATCAAGCAGAGGTTGACTATAGAGATCAAGATGGCAAATGAAAAGTTGAATGAGCTCATACTGAGACTACTAGAAGAATCACAAACTAGTCATTAGATTACCAGCGAAAACTGAATACTCTCAATAGGCGAACATGAAGACACAGGTTCGGTGATAAAAGCCGATTAGGCGACATAACGATATCCACTTCAAATGCTAGAGATCAAATGAACCGGAAGAATCGAGAATAACTAGTCATCAGCAAAAGTAACCAATTAACGATACATCATATTGACGGTAGCAAGTAATACAATAGAGCTCAAGTATGAACTAACTATCACATTCAATCTCGATTATAAGACGAGTTCATCACGAGCATGTCAACAAAGCGCCTTGATCAATTTGCAATATCTTGATATTAGATTGAAATCGAACTAATACAGATCAAGGTATCAACTAGCACTGCAAATATATATATATATACACACACACACACACATATATATATACATATACATACATATATATATATATACATATACATATACATATATATATATATATATATATACATATACATATATATATACATATATACATATACATATATACATATACATATATATATACATATATATATATATATATATATATATATATATATATATATATATATATACTATATATATGCAAAGATCAACTTGGCGCCACAGGAGGAGCAATACTCACAGAGAGGATGTTGCACAAGAACTCACGGTGCAAGGAGGAGGCCGGTCAGGGGAGGAGGCCGGCGGGGAGGAGGGAGGTGCAGGGGAGGAGGCCGACACGGGGAGGAGGACGGCAGGGGAGAAGGCGGTGTGGGGAGGAGGCCGACACGGGAGGAGGGGACAAATGAGGAGGAGGCGGTCTGAGCGGGACACCAACAGGGGACGTCGGGCTTCTGGCGGGAGGTGACCGGGGCGCGAGGTCAGGCGCCAAGGTCGGGCGGCGACACCGAGGTCAGCGCCGAGGTTAGAGGCGCCGAGGTCAAGACGCCGAGGTCGGGGCGCCGAGGTCGGGGCACCAAGGTCAGGCGGCACCGAGGTTGAAGGCGCCGAGGTCGGGCGGCGCCGAGTCGTGGTCGGCCGGTGAGCAGGCGAGCCTAAACCCTAGAGGAGGTGAACAAGTGCACGAGAGCCTAAGGGGTGCGGGAGAGGAAGTGGCAGTGAGAGCAAAACCCTAGCGATTCCGTCTTATAAAAAGTATATCACGAGCGGTTCTATTAAAAAAGCGTGCGTGATAAGGATATCCTGAGCGGTTCCCTAATAGAACCGTGCGTGATATATTCCATATCCTGAGCGGTTCTCGTAGGAAACCGTGCGTGGTAGCTTCGACAAAACACGGTGACAATGTGTGATATCCATTGACAATGTGTGATATCTGACAAAACCTGGTGACAAGTGATTTTCAAGTCCATATGAACCTGGTGACAAGTATGATGACAATCATGACAAGTCCATATGAACCTAGTGACAAGTATGATGACAAGTTCATAACACATTTGACTTCAAAATTTCATATCTAATTCAACTCAACTCCAAATCAAGTGAAACCAATTTTGATAGTCCATATTACAATGAACGTCCACATTGACATCAATATCAAATGTGACAAGTCCATAACACATCAACACATGACAATTTCACGTTGACATAAAAATATATGAGAGATTACAAGTCCATAACACATCAACACATGACAATTTCACATTGACATCAAAATATATGAGAGATTACAAGTCCATAACACATGATGTTATGGAATAAATTAATTACATTGGAGTAAATTCTTAATTAAAATATAGGCCTTCATGATGATCGATGCGCATATAGCTAGCTTCCTCACTGGGTTCTTCCTCGAGCCTAATGCCGTTTCCGAAAGGAGGCAACTCGTCAAATTGATTGTATTCTTCCTCGTCCACTACATTCTCAACTCCGACAATCCTCCTTTTTCCATGAAGAACTACGTGGCGCTTCTTATTTGCGGGTTGGTTACATAGAAGACTTGAATAACTTGGTTAGCTTGATCTGAATGGTTCGTCTTTGTATCCAAACACGTTAAAGGTCTCTCTAGTAGTGGCCGCCTGTACTTGTCGACCTTCACCGTGGGAGATGGACCCAACGACACCGAAATACGGGGATCTTGAAAAGCACGTGGTCGAGCTCCCATATCTCCTCTATTTGCCCATAGTAGGAGCTCCTCACCCCATCGATCTTGAATGCATCTATCTGGACACCACTTGCTACGGGTATGCTTTTCCTATCCTGAGCTGCCGTATAAAATGTGTACCCATTTATGCCGTATCCTTGCCATGCGACAATTGTAAATTGTGGCCCTCGTGCCAACCATAGAAGTGTATCATCACTTGATGACCTCCTAGTGATTCGCACCTTTAACCATTCGTTGAACCGACGGTTGTGCTCTCTTGTGATCCAAACCTCCAACCGGTCTCGATTCTGTTGGCGTACCATGTCTTTGTGCTCGTTGATGTACGGGGACACTTGGGTCATGTGTTGTAAGACCGTGAAATGGGCTTGAGAGTACGTATCCAGATCGGGAGTGATTGATTTCCTTCCGATGGTCCCGATACCATCCAGTCTCCCCTCATGGTGAGATAGAGGCACACCTATCGGTTCCACTTGAGCCATGTAGTCGACGCAAAACTCAATAACCTCTTCGGTTGCATAACCTTCGATGATCTTGCCCTCGGTCGAGATCGATTCCGTCGTAGGACTTGAGAATTCCCATGTACCTCTCGAGCGGGTACATATGGCGTAAGAACACGGGCGCATATCTTTATCTCTTTCACAAGGTGAACAATGAGATGGACCATGATATCGAAAAATGACGGAGGAAATACATCTCAAGATGACATAGAGTCGTCACCACCTCGGCCTCTGAGCATCTAGTCCTTGGGGATCAATGATCTTGAGCAATTGAGTTGAAAAAATAACCTGACCTCAAGATTGCCACTCGGACCTTGTTAAGCAAGATACTTCTAATTGCAACAGGAAGCATTTGTGTCATCAGCACATGAAAATCATGAGACTTCATACCAATTAATTTCAAATCTTGCATAGAAACAAGGTTCTTAATGTTAGCGGAGTAACCAGATGGGACTTTCACACCATGCATGCTCTGACATAGTTCATTTCTCTTGGCCTTGGACAGAGTATAGCAAGCTGGGGGAAGGTATGTTCGTCCTGTATCGGTCTCTTCTAGTGCTAACTCGGTCCTTATGTTCATATCAACCAAGTCACGTCGTGCGTTAACACCATCCTTTGTTTTGCCACTAATGTTCAGCAAGAGACCAATCAAGCTATCACATACATTCTTCTCTCGTGCATGGCGTCGATGCGATGGCGAACTTCTAAGTGCTCCCAATAAGGCAAGTCCCAAAAATTGACCGCTTCTTCGGATGTTCTTCTCACGGGTTCTTAATTTACGTCCTTCCCAAGCACAACATCGATATCCTTAACCATATCATAGACCTCTTTCCCTCTAAAAGCCCTTGGAGTGAATCGTTCTCCTTATTTCCGTCGAATTGTTTTTTCATCTTACGGTATGGGTGACTCTGAGGAAGGAACCTACGGTGGCCTTATATACGATTTTCTTGAGTTGTTCGACCATACACTCTCCGTAGCATCTAAGCGGTCTTGAACGGGCTTTGGCTCCTTTTGTAGTGAAGCTTGAAGCCAGGTTACCAAGGGTAGGAAAATCATTGATGGTGCAGAACAACATGGTGCGTAAAGTGAAGTTCTCTCGTTTGTACGCATCCCATACCTGTACCCCTTCGTTCCACAATTTCACAAGATCTTTCAGCAATGGTGCTAGGTACACATCAATATCATTCCCAGGTTGCTTCGGCCCTTGGATAAGTAGTGATATCAAAATGTACTTCCGTTTCATACACAGTCAAGGAGGAAGGTTGTACATACATAGATTCACGGGCCAGGTGCTATGTCGGCTGCTCATGTTACCGAAAGGATTCATTTCATCCGTACTCAACCCTAACCTTATGTTCCTCGGTTCCACACCGAACTCCTCGAAGCTCCGATCGAAGTTTCTCCACTGGGCAGAATCAGTAGGGTGTCTTAGCTTTCCATCTCTCTTACGCTCCTCTGAGTGCCAACGTAGAAATCTTGCCTCCTTTGGGTTCGCAAATAAACGCTTCAAACGTAGGATCACAGGCAGATACCACAACATCTTAGTAGGAGGTCCTTGCTTCACCTTAGCGATATTCGGCGCTTGTATCGGGATGCTTTGCACGCGGGACATACATGCATGTCTGCATACTCTTTCTGATAGAGGATACAATCGTTCGGACATGCATGTATTCTTTCTACTTCCATTCCCAATGGACAAATAACCTTCTTTGCTTGATAGGTGGTCTTTGGGCAACACGTTTCCCTCGGAAGGATGTCCGCTAGGAGACCTAACAACGCCGTGAAACTCTTATCGGACCAACCATTGCTTGCCTTCAATTTCAGCGGTTCAAGCACGGTTGACAACCTTGTGTATTCCGGCTTGCGGTCGGGGAACAAAGGTCTCACGAGTCCTCCTTTAAGCCCTCGAATTTACAAAACTCTCTCTCCTTTGTAGTTCTCTTACGCATCGCGTAGCATCGATCCAGTTGTCATCGTGCCATCTATCCTCATCAAAAGCACAGTCCACATCCGTGAATCGTTGACTTCCTCGGCGATGTCGTCATTATTAACTTCGGTATAATCTGCTCTTCACGTGATTGGTCCAACATGTATACCCTTTTTGAAACCCCTTGAATCAAGTGCGCTTCTATCGCATCGCGTTGTTAAACATCTTGATTACATAATCAATGCATGGACGATACATAAAATTTATCCCTTCTTCAACATATCACCTTTCGTGGCTCTTCTAAAAGCAACCACGCCATTAATGTACTCTTGACTCACACGGTTCTGCTTGTACATCCAGTTTGATCCATCTACACTATGCATGTAACAAATTAGTGTCAAATTGATTAGCGATTAATTTATAGCAAACATGAATTTAAATATGCAAGTAGAAGACGGGGCGTTTCACATGACAAAAAACGACCCTATTTGCATCCCATCTACGAATTTATAGTGATATCTTGATATTACTTTGGACTAATTAATTTGACCTACACCAAGGTTGTTATTTGCCTACAAAACCACATATGCCTTTTCATAGACATTATAAAGAAAATAATCATATGCAATCACCTAGTAGTCTTGCATATCAAATTTCATCACCAAGTATAATGGCAATAACATCGGCGATTATTTAGTATTCTGATTGCTATGCCTCAAAATTCTAAATGTAGCCATCCATGGAGGTAACATAGTAACATGCATCATGCATTTCGTCAACCACCTCTTTGCCTTGCGAACTTGCTTGACTACCCCTTCGATCTTCTTGGCGCATTGGCATTTGTCATTGTGCACTTGCTTCTTCAACGACCTCATCATCATTAGCCTCTCTACTCCTCTTCATCTTCTTCAATTAATACTCGCTACAGGGCTCCACAAGGACTTGCCATGCATATTGTTTCCAAGTTGTAACCTAGCATAGAATGGCCATCAAAAATCAATAAATAGCAATACACCATTGACGATTACCTCAAATAGTCAAACTACGATTACCTTGCAACATCCGAGAAATGGGGATGTGACCCGGCGAGAAAGGAGGAAGGATCTGGCGGTCGTCACCGAGCGAGGAGAGGAAGATGGCACAGGCGCCTACGGCCACGAGAGAGAACAACGAGGTGGCGATGACCAACGAGCTGAGGATCTGCAGCGCGCCTGAGTGAGGGGCGGCCGCCACTGGAGGTGGCGGCGCGGTCTGGCGATGGACCTGAGTCCTCTAAAGCGGTAGTCTGGCGAAAGCGGCAGCGGTCTGGCGAGAGGATGTGTCGTCGCGTAATTTATATGATGCGGAGATATCCTGACGGTTATTAATTACGCACCGTCGTGATAACTAATATCACGAGCGGTTCTGGTTTAGAACGCGTGCGTATATATCCTGACGGTTCTCAGTTAGAAAATGCGTGATATCTGATATCGCGAGCGATTCTTATTGAGCGAAATGCGTGATAATACGACGGTTCTAAACTAGAACCGTCTGTGATTGAAGATATCACGAGCGGTTTGTTAATAGAACCGTATGTGATAATTCACGAATGGCTCTATGAATAAACCGTGCATGATAGATGACTATCACGAGCGGTTCTAAAAATCTGCGTCGTGATAGACTACCCGTGCCACCTTGGTCGAAACAGACCCAACACGAGCGGTTCCAAAGGAACCGTGCAGTGATAAGCGTCTACTATAGCCTATTTTGTAGTAGTGTTCCTTTAGCACCCCCTGTTGGTTACTATTGGAACCAGGGAGTTTTCGCACCACCTCAGTTCACTACTCCACTAGCAACTCCTACTCTTCCTTCACCAAGTGTTGGGGCGTCCTCCGCACCGGCGCCTCCTGTGGTTTATGCTATGCCTACACCAGAGACAGTGGGCCATCCTGTTGTGGTGACAGGTATCTTACTTGTTGATTCCTTTGAGACTTTTGTTCTTTTCGATTCAAGGGCTACTTATTCGTTCGTATCACTTGAGTTTGTTAGGAGGGTGGGTTTGAGTTCGCAACATATTTCCCAGTCTGTTGTAGTCAGTTCTCCTGGGGGTCTCATTTCTTGTTCTACAGTCGGTCTGGGCTGTTCTATTACCATCGATGATGAGGTTTTCATAGCAAACTTTATGGTGATTCAACTATCTCCTTTTGATGTTATTCTTGGCATGGACTAGTTGTACAGTTATCGTGCTAAGATCTGTTGTTATTGGAAGACTGTGACCTTGCAAGCTCCGTCCGGTAAAGAGCTGGTCTTTCAAGGAAGTGCTCCGTCTGATTCTTTGTTTGTGTTGGCTAGTTTGTTCCCTAGCCGACAAGCATCACGAATTGCATTACTTTGGTCTCTTAACGCAAAGTCAAGCTCGTCCCTACTTATCGAGAAGATTCCCGTGGTGAGTGAATACCCTGATGTTTTTCCTGCAGAGCTTCCAGGGATGCCACTAGAACATAATGTGGAATTCCTGATTTATCTCATTCCTGGTACTCGTCCAATTTCTTTGTCTCCGTACCGTTTGGCTCGGCCCTTTCAGGATGAATTAAAGAAGCAGCTGGACGATTTGTTGTCCAAAGGAACGATTCGGCATAGTGTGTCGCCATGGAGAGCGTCTGTCTTTTTTACAATAAAGAAAGATGGAAGTTGGTGTATGTGCGTGGACTATCACGCTCTCAATCAGGCAACGACCAAGAACAAATACCCTTTGCCTCGTATTGAGGACCTTTTTGATCAAATGAAGGGAGCAAAAGTGTTCTCCAAGATTGACCTTTAGTCGGGGTACAATCAAATCCGTGTTCGAGAGCAAGATATTGAGAAGACAGCTTTCTCCATGAGGTATGGGCATTATGAATACAAGGTTATGTCTTTTGGACTAACTAATACTCTTGCTGTTTTTATAGAAGCAATGAATAGTATGCTGCATTCATATCTTGATGACTTTGTAGTAGTGTTCATTGACGACATTCTGATCTATTCCAAGTCCGAGGAGGATCATGAGCAGCATTTGAGGCTGGTTCTTGAAACTTTGAGGAAGAATCAATTCTATGCCAAGCTGAAGAAATGTGAGTTTTGGATTTTAGAAGTTGGGTTCTTAGGTCATGTGATTATTCAAGAATGCATTTCTGTTGATCCTATAAAGATCTCAATAGTAGTGGAATGGAAAAGACCAACTAATGTCAAGGAGGTGAGAAGTTTTCTGGGCTTAGCAGGTTATTATCGGCGTTTTGTAGAAGGTTTTTTCTATCATTGCCAAACCTATGTCTCGGCTAACGCAGAAAGATGTTAAATTCCAGTGGTAAGAAGATTGTGAGCACAATTTCTGTACTTTAAAGGATAAATTGGTGACTGCTCCATTTCTTACTCTTCCTGAGCCTGGGAAGCGGCTCACCATTTATTCAGATGCTTCTCGAGTTGGCTTTGGTTGTGTGCTCATGCAGGATGGCAAGGTGATTGTGTATGAGTCAAGGCAATTGAAGAAACATGAGTAGAACTATCCTACTCATGACTTAGAACTTGCTGCAGTGGATCTTGCTTTAAAGATTTGACGCCATTATCTGTACAGTGAATCTTGTGATATTTTCACAGATCACGAGAGCCTTAAGTATATTTTCACCTAGAAAGATTTGAACCTGAGGCAGAGAAGGTGGTTGGAATTAATCAAGGATTATGACCACACGATCCAGTACCACCTAGGTAAGGCAAATGTAGTGGCAAATGCTCTCAGTTGCAAGGCGACCCCTCCTATTCTCAGCTATCTGATTGCTGATTTTGAGCGTATGGATATCTCTTTCTGTTTTGCGGGCATTGTTCAGGCTGAGACATGCTTGTTTCTTGAGTCCGCTATTCCAGAGCGTGTGCGGGAGGCACAACAGCAAGATCAGATGCTTCAGCGGGCAAGGAAGCGGTTGGACGAGGGCAAAGAAGGAAATTTTAGCATAGATGAGTTTGGTGCATTACTGTCCAAAGGTCGTCTTTGTGTACCACAGAATTCTCAAGTCAAGGATGATATTCTAAAGGAAGCTCATCGGACTCCGTATACCGTACATCCTGGTGAGACCAAGATGTATCAAGATTTGAAAAAAAGTTTCTGGTGGAAAAGGATGAGAGTGGATATTGCTCAATATATGGCGTCCTATGGTGTTTGCCAGCGAGTCAAGGCCGAACATAAGCATCCACCAGGGTTGTTGCAGCCTTTGGAGGTTCCAGTATGGCCATGGGATGATATCTCCATAGATTTTGTGGTGGGTTTACCTTACACTCAGTGAGGGAAGGGATGCTATTTGGGTAATCGTGGACCGTTTCAGCAAGTCAACGCATTTCATCGATATTCGTACAATGAATACGGTGAGCGATTTGGCTCCTATCTATGTACAAGAAATAGTGCGGCTACACGGTGTGCCTAAGATCATTGTTTTCTGACCGTGACGCCAAGTTTGTCTCTAAGTTTTGGGAGAGCTTGCAGAGTGCCTTGGGCACGCAGCTTTGCTTAGCACTGCATTTCATCCTCAGACGGATGGCCAGTCTAAGCGTACGATTCAGACACTTGAGGACATACTTAGGTCCTATGTCATATCCTAGAAAGGAAGTCGGGAGGATAACTTGGCACTAGCAGAGTTCGCCTACAATAATAGCTATCATGCTAGTATTCGAGATGCGCCATTCGAGGTCTTGTATGGGCGGAAGTGTAGGTATCCATTGTGCTAGGACGCAGTTGGTGAACGGGCAGTTTTGGGTCCTGATTGGGTTTAGCAGACTGTTGACAGAGTGGCAGAGATTAGGCAAAATCTGTTAGCTACTCAAAGCCAACAGAAAAGTTACACTGATGTCAGGACGCAGGAATTGGAGTTTGAAGTGGGAGACCAGGTACTTTTGAGAGTGTTGCCCACTAAAGGCATTGTGCATTTTGGTACTAAAGGAAAGCTTAGCCCGAGGTATGCTGGATCTTTCCCGATCACAATGCAAATTGGGAAGTTGGCTTATCGTTTGGACCTTCCAGAGTCCATACGTGGCGTGCACGATGTATTTCATGTCTCCATGCTGAGAAAGTATTTGAGAGATCCAGAGCATGTGATTCCGCTAGAGCCCTTGGTAATTGAGCAAGATCTTACCTTTGAGTCCCAGCCAGTACAAATTCTGGAAGAGTCAGAGCGAGTTCTGAGAAACAAGACTCTAAAGTATGTCAAGGTGTTTTGGACTCATCAATCCGAGAAAGAAGCTACATGGGAGCTAGAGTCTCGTATGCGTGAACAATATCCGGATTTGTTCACAACGGGTACGTGTTTATCATTGTTAAATTCCAGTCGCAGTTTTCTTTCGAGTAGATCGATGAGTAGATTTGGGATCAAATCCTGTTAAGGGGGGTAGAATGTAATACTCTGATTATTTCTAAGGAAGAAAGCATGCAAAAGAGAGAATAAAAATATTAAAAAGGGGTTTTTCGCGTTTGTCCGCCAACCTAGGACTCGGACCTTAGCCCAGGAGGCCCAAGTGGAGCTGGCCAAAGGGGGGTGGGTGCCTCCTCCTCCTAAACCCTAGCCGCTCCACCCCTTCCCCCCTATGCGCCTCCCTTCTTCTCTCCCTTGTGCTGCCACTCTATCTCCCCTCAAGGCCGCCACCCCCCCTCCTCTCCAGCAGCCTTCCAGCGCCACCCCTCCACATTGGTGCTGCCTCCTTGCTGCTGTCCAAGGCTAAGGAAGAAGGGAGAAGCTATGGGTGTGCTAGCCAAAGGTGAAAGGAAGGGGACGGGGGAAGAAGGAGTTCTTCGTAGGGGATCTCCAGCGAGTTTCATTAGTGTCTACAAGGGTAATGACCGTCTCCTCGCTGCATGGATCATATTAGTTTCTTAATTACTGTCAATTATATAATCATTGAACTGCTGCGATTGAAATCAGTAATTTGTACCCTGTTGCTCGTTCGTTTTCATGTATTTCAAGACAAAATTGGAGCTTAGGGTCTTCTAGAGATTTGTGGGTATTGTCTTTAGCTTTCTATAGGTTCTGAGATCACCTAATTCGGAGTTGTAGTTTGGGAGATACGTTAGTTTCTTTACTGCTGTCTACAAATCCTAACAAAATATAGTAGTCGTTTTGTTTATTAAATAAGGTTTTGTTAATGGCTGATTCAGGGATGTTTCCCAACACCACTTTTTTAGGAAATTTCTTTAGCTTTCCATATTGTTAAAGATCATGAATTTTGGTTCAGCCATTTGAAAGATATGAATTTTCTTGTACCGCTGTTCATTCTATCTGTTAGATTCTAACTTTAGATTTTCAACAGAATATTAGACTCAGATGATGGCAGAATTAGAGGATCTCGCTAACTAGGTTACTATAGATAATTTTGTTATATTTCTAGAGAATCTAAGAATGCATTTTTATGATTAACAAAGCAAAAGTTATGTAATTTGTAAGGTCACTGTCCAGTATAGTTTCCTAATAGTTGTCGTCTGATTTGAGTAGATCAAATAGTTAACCTTGGGTTTTGGGACAACATTGTAGAGTACTACGAATAGCGTCATGTTACATGTCGATCTTATTTTGAGTAACTTAACTGCGTAGGAGGAGTGGTTTTGGGATTAGTGGCACCTTTCTTGTCTCCTAACGCGTCGTAACACGAAAGGCAAGTACAATTTGAATTGTCTTGACTATTTAATTGTTCAAAGTGATTGTTGCTTATCAAATGGCTAAATTCTACAAATTATGAATAATTCCAGTATTATTTGTTTCCTTTCATGGTTGTGGTGCCATGCCTCGTTGAGAGTATGTTTCAATATAATGTTTCATTCATTCATTCATGATTCGCCCACGGGAGTGGGTAGTGAAGTCTCATCATTCTAATATGGGCAAATAAGACCCATCATTCCAATATGGTCAAATTGGATCCATGTTTGAAAGATTCTTCATACGGGCCTTGGATCCCTGTATTTTGGATAATGCGGGCATGAGTGAACACCGACGGGTGTTCACTGGCTGTACCGGTATAAGTAGAAGAGAAGACCATGCATTTTCATACTTGCATAAGATTTCTGCCATCTTTCTTATGTATTCGAATATTGTGAATGACATGTTCTTTTTCCAGCACTTTCCGTAATATTCTGCTTTATTTGCTGAGTCGTGGACTCACTCTTGCTAGTGTTGTTGTTTTAGGTAAACTCTGAAGACGACATGCCTTGGGAGGGAGTAGGCATATGGATAAACTCACTCAATTCACACATTATTTAGTAAATCTGCTATTATCTTTCAGTTGAGAGTTTTGGATTGCAACAAATGGTGTTATGAAGATTGATATTGAACGTTGTTATGTTTTGGTTGATCTAGTTAATGATTTATATTCGTTAGATATATTCTTGATAGTAATTCTCTTGAATGGATTATTATGATAGGACAATTGGAGTTTTGTTATGTTACTGAAATTTAGTTCAAATTTTATAATCGTTCTCTTGTGTGTTGGACTTTAACTGTCCGTAGTTGTTAAAAAGTTGAAATTAAATTGTATTGTCATTTTGTACTAGAGGTTTAGGTAACATCTTGGCTTTCGCATAGCTAGGGTGTTACACTTCAAGTTGACCCATGATGTACTCTTTCACTTGGCCTTTATCAACTCATGATGGGTCTTCTTTTGGCTTGATAATCAGCTCATGATCATCTTGTCTTCTTGAACATCATCAATTCATGGTGATTTCCGTTTCTTCAAGATCTTGATAAGTATCAACACATGATGCATCCTTTTCTTGAACCTTGATTTGATGACGATCAACTCATGATGTCATCCAAAGTCTCCATCATCATGGAACATAACTTATCCATCCATCTCATGGGAAATATTAGTTCTACAATGTGATTGTCATTAATATCACAATATACCATTAACTCATAATGGTGGGACGAGATACTCCAATCTTTCCCTCTTTGGTAATTGATGACAACCATTTCAATTGCCAATAATTGAATGTAAAGATATATGAGTATATATGAACTACACAAGTTTTGTATACTCATTTGATATGTTTCAAAGTAAAGATCCTTAATATATGTGGATAAAGAAATATGAATCAATACTAATGAAACAACAAAACATAGAGTGAACTCCCCCCTAAATGTGTGCATACACAAATGTGTAATAAGAACATATGCACATATTCAATATTAACCTTTTAGTGGAATTCAACCTATATTTTGGATCCGAGGAATACAACAAGATATTGGAATATGATGTCGAATGCATACCTCTATGATTTTCACTTTTTTATCCAACTAAGACTAAATAATAGGTATAACAATAGAAGTGTTAGTCTCACAAATACATTTGTCATTAATAACCAAAATACTCCATTAACTCATAATGGTGGGTCTAGATTCTTCACCAGCACCATGTCGGGTCCTGCACCTGCTCCCCTGCCTTCTTTGCCTACTCTGTCCCGTCGCCCTCCCGCCACTCGCCTCGGGACCGCGTGCATCTGATTCTCTCAACGGCTCTCTCATTCTCTCCTTCAGGCTATAAAAGAGCCTGTGCTGCCCCCCTTCATCTCCTTCCTTCACCCAACTCTCCCTATCCCACTCATGTTGTTGTGGTTTGCCAGAAGCTTCGAGTTCAATCCGCTGCGCACCTCCCCTCGGTCCTCACCGCACCAGTGCCGCCCCCTCTTCTACCCCGCGTCAATTCGTGTCCCAGAGCTCCTTGGGGCAATCTCCTCACTCAGTTTCAGTTTTGTTTCACAGGAGCTGCCGCATTTCCGCTTCTCCTTTAGTCTCGACCGACCCCTTCACCATCGTCCTCCTTCGCCTTCGACTGTGAGCTTCCCCGCCGCCGTTAGCCATCCACCAACCTCCTCTGGCCTCTCTCTTGGTCTTGGTGAGTTTCTCGTGCCCCTGTTCCCGATCGAGTTCTTTCGAGTCCTCCTTTTCTTTCGACCACGTTGAGCAGTCGAGTCTTTCTTTCAAGTCCTTCCCTTCTTTTCTTTCGACCGCGTTGAGTAGTTGAGTCTTTGTTTTGAGTCCTTTTCTTTCGACTGTATCGAGTAGTTGAGTCCTTCTTTCGACCACATCATAGTCGAAACTCCTTTTCAACCACGTCAAGTAGTCGAAATCTCCTTTCGACTATATAGTCGAAACCTTCTTTCAACCAGGTAGTCAAATCCTTCCTTCGACCGGATAGTCAAAACCTTCTTTCGACAAGGTAGTCGAATCCTTCCTTCGACCTGATAGTCGAAACCTTCTTTCGACCAAGTAGTCAAATCCTTTCCTTCTTTCGACCACGTTGAAGTAGCCGAATCCTTCCTTCTTTCAACCTCATTGAGTAGTCGAATATTTCCTTCTTTCGATTACGTCTAGTAGTCGAATATTTCCTTCTTTAGACCACGTCCTGTGTAGTTGAAACCTCTTTTCGACCATGTCCTGTAGTTGAAACCTCCTTCCGATGACTTGTGTAGTCGAACCTCCTCCCGACCTCGTGAAGTCAGATGATCAGTACTCGAAACCAAAACATCGAGGACTCCATTCTCCTCCGTTATAATTCCGATTACAGTATTCTTTATTTCTAAATTTGTCTAAATTTCGAGATCCTACTTTTGGCTCTGGTCTTATTTAATTTAGAGTTCATTTGCTATTTCTTATGTATTTATTTGTCCTCTTTGCTTGTTTCTATCTTTTCCGGTGCACTCATCCGAGTAGAGTTCGATGAAGCAAGAGACCTCCAGTTTGATCAAGCACAAGATCTCCAAGACCCACTTGCCTTTGACCCAGGTGAGTCAATACTTTGATCATTTTGAGCCTACAGTTTATGCAAATTATATTCCTTTAAATTACCAAAATTGCATGCTTTAATTCCTTAAGCAAATGTATGTCAAATCTTAAGGTAGTTAAATACCCATTTGATGACTAAGTACTTATTATCCCATCCCTTGGCATTTGAAATCCATTATTCCATGTCACCCTAGTAACTATGTAGTAAATTACTAGCTATAGGTTGTACTTTAGCGGCATGCTAGTCTTACTTAAGTACCTAGGGCATTAAAATATCCCAACCATTAGCTCTTAAAAACATGAAATGATTTGGGGCAGCCAGGGGGGTACATGACTGTAGTTTTTGAGATAAATTGGTTTTCCTCCTCAAAACCCCAAACTGCTATACCACATTTGGGCGGATGGTATATTGGGGGGTGCGGATGTAGCACGAGAATGGTGGGTTGGTGGAATGAACCGCCCAGATAGCATTAAGGACTGAATCTGGAGATGACCTCCCATTGTAAAATATGTGCAACCACAAGTCTGCAAAGTGCAACTTGGCTTAGTAGAATTATCGAACCCTGCAAGTCATCTCGCTGGAGAGGATCGGGGAAGTGCAAGTGGCTGGATGCGTTTCGGCTTGAATGGGACATCGAGGTAAGGTGAAGTTGCCAGCTGAGCTAGTCATTGTGGCCAGTGAAGGCCAGCTGTGCAAGTCGTGGTGAACATCCTGCACAACTTATGGGCACGGCCCAAATGGGTGAGATGACGAAAAGGGCGAGATGATTTGAAAAGTTATTGTGATGGTCTCTCGACCACAGACTAAGGAATTGTGTGGGGCTACGAGTTGATTATCTCTTGTGGGTACAGTGTACAAACCTCTACAGAGTGTAAAAATGTTTAAACAGTCGTGCCTATGGTCAAAGGCGGACATGGGAACTTGCTAGAGTTAGTTCTATTTGAAAAACCTTTCTGGGTGTGGTAAAAACTGTTCGGGTGGATGTAACCCTGGACTAGTGTTGTTCCTGGGTGGTCGTACCCAATGTTGATAAGTAGTGGTCGTAGCCACTTTTCAAAATAAGGATAGGTGGAGGTAACCTCTGCTGTTATAAATATGGCACAATTACTCCCCTTACAAAATGCAATTTCGTTAAAATACTAAGTGATAGGATTTTACTGTTATGCCTATTTGAAAACTTTGCTTTGGCAAATAAAAGAACCCGAGCCGAGCCACCCTTGTGGAGCCATGCATGTATAATATTGTATCTTGTGTGTTGGCTCACAAGCATGTAAGTTATGCTCACTCTCACTCCTTCCCCCATCATTCAAACCCCGCAGGTCTTGGAGACTACAACTTCTATGAGGACCCCAAAGTCGATGGGCAAGGCAATAACGAAGAGTAGTCTAGTTTCGAGTGGTCTAAGTTTCACCCTAGTCTAGTTGGCTCGTCGGTTCTTGCATACGACTGGTATTGCCCAAGTCCTTGGTTAATACCAGTCGTACATGAGCTACCCCAGTCGCTGCCTATGGAGAGTTGTGCTCCACCTCCCCTTTTGCTTCCGCTGTAGTTTTCGCTGTTTTGGTAATATAATCTTTTGGCCTATTCGGCCCTTATTGTAAACTCGACCTGACATGGTCTATGTCACTCTGATGTTTGTTATATAATGAATGGTATGGTTTTCATCGTGTATGAGTTGATTCAGTAATGTATTTGTGAGTGCTATCCACTACTTTAGGGAATAGCATAGATTTTCACAGAGGATTTGAATTGGTGAAATCTAGGTCTGATCGAGCTGGTATCAGAGCATACGACTATAGGAGTCTTAGTTACGTTGCCATATGACTTGAGTCTTATTTTCAAAAACTATGAAAAGTTTTGGTCAAAATATAGCGTACTTATTGCTCCTTCTCATCACTCTTAGTTCTAAACTTATCTCTACCTTCGTTGAGTTTTTTGACTCTCTTTTGTTCAAAATTGTAGCTGGTCGTGCCGTCGTCCGATGGCCATGGGACCTTTTTGCTCTCTCGAAGGAGACTTCGACCCCAAGATCTTCGTCGTCATGCTAGAGTAGCTTGGACTAGTATAAACTAGCTAGCAGTGCTTGCTAGGCAGTCTTTTGGGCTGCAAGTGCCTTACCCCTCTATAGACGTTGTGGTTTGTATCTTGTGTCGTGGCTTAGTATGGTCTATATGCTATGTTTCAAAAGTCATGTAACACTTAACCCCTTAATATAATGCAACCATTCTAGGCTTTGTTTTGTTGGTGATCGTTTTCCTCATTTGGTTCAAGTTCTTTTGTTATGCTCTAGAGAGCCTTTAAACGCTCATATACCTTCCCTCTAAGTTCTAAGCCTTAGTGTTTCGTCAGGATGCCACCTAGAAGAGCCGCCGCCCCAACCCGTGGTGCCTTTGTAGTAGATCGTGGTTGTGGTCGTGGACAAGATCAACCTTCCCCGCCACCAGTAAACCCAACAATGGCACAAGTTATGTTCCAGCAGACGCAGATTCTCCAAGTCTTACTTGCCAGTCAGCAGTCAGGACCAGCAGGCCACCACTAGAAGTTGGCAGACTTCCAAAGGACAAGACCCCTCACCTTCGTTGCAGCCAATGAACCACTAGAAGCCGAAGATTGGCTTAGAGACACTGAGAAGAAGCTTCATCTCGCCCACTGCTCAGAGCAAGACAAGGTGGACTTTGCCACCCATCAGCTAAAGGGAGCCGCCGCTGCTTGGTGGGAGAACTACCTCGCTGCTCGAGGTGGTGAAAGTCCAGTGGCGGAAGAAGAAGAAGAAGAGGCAGAAGAAGCAGAGGCAGCAGCATCTACGACTCGAGATACACAAGACCCGCTACTGTAGAGGCAATTGCTGAAGTACAACTAGATAAGATTGTAACATCCCAAAGTTCTGTTACCAAAATAAAAATTAGTAAAGTTATTATTTTATTGAATTTTCTTGCTGTCAAAGTTCTTTTTGGATTTTACGTATTTTAAAAAGAGTTTTCTTTGTTAAAAGAAAAAATTAATTATTTAATTTCTTAGTTTTAAAGTCAAAAAAATAATTATGGAGTTTTCTGGGATTTTATTGGATTTAAAGTGAAAAATAAAAATTGAATTAATCTCTGGAATTATGTGCAAAAACTATTACCATTTATAAGTTGGAAATATTTTATGTAAGTTCAAAACAATTCTAGAAAATTTTGTGAATTTTTCTAGAATTTTTGGACTCTATTTGCCATGTTCTAAAAACCCATTCAATTTATTGCTTAAATATGTATATTTCGCAAAAAATGAAAAAAAAAATATTTTCCCGCTCAGCCCTTCCCAGCTGTTACCCATCTTTTTCCTTCCCTCACAGCCGGCTCACTCAACATGCATACACGCTGCCAACTTTCCATTTGCTTTGTATTGACTATACCTCCCCCCTTTATTTATTTCTTTATTTCTTTCCCTCCCTTTCTTCTTCCACCAAACCGAACCATTTTCTTCCAGAGAGAGTCTAGCAGCAGCGCCGCCATTGTTCCCTCATCAAAGCTCCAAAAATCACTCAATTCCTTTCCGTTTTTTTGCAAGAAATTAAGGGCATTCATCACACCTCATCATGACACCTCCATTCCCGGCCATCCCCCTCATTCACATGCTCAATTTCGCCTGGGATGATGCCATGTCTGCCGGAGACACCGCGCCTTGATCTCCTCGCTCGGTCCACCTCCACCCCTATATAAAGAGAGTAATGTGTGCCTCTCCTCTACCTCATCCATCCCCGAAAGTCTTAGCTCCTCCCTCCCTTTCTCCTCTCCGTAATCGAAGATTTTCCGACGCCGGCCGAACTCCGTTCAACGGTCACTTGCGCCTCCTACAGTGGGGCTCCGCCGCCATCGACCACATCACCGGCTTCGTCTCGCGACGTTCTACGCCGTGCTCACCCTCTCATCGCTGGAGAGCCGCGCCACCATGAGCCCAAGCCACGCCGACGTCTCCCTCCTCGCCTTCGGCCATCCGTTTGCGTCTCGCCACCGACGAGGTGAGCACCGTCATCCCCATCCTATCCTCTCCCCATTAGTACCCTCGCTGTTTGCCAAATTGCTGCCGTTTGCCGATGCCAAGTTGAGTCCAGTGTGCCGCCACTGCCGCTCATGGCTTTGCTGTAGCCGCCTCGGGCCGCCGCCGGTCTCGCCGTCACCACCTGTGGGGTCGTCGACACCGTGGGGTTCCATTCTTGTCGTTCGCCAGTTGTCTCTCCCTTTCTCTCGCTGGTGCTAGCACCTTGTGCAAGCCACGATCATGGCGCCCTTATTCGGCTGGAATGGCTTTCAACACGAGAAAACTAGTTAACAAGTGCTTGGTCCTTTGTACATGTCCATGTTAATCACTCCAAAAATTCATTCTCTCATATGCAAACTCCAAATCTATTGATTCTTCCTCCTAAATTCATCTACTATTTTCAGTATTTATTTAATAATTTTAAATTTTATTTAATTTCTATTATTTAATTGGTCCATTTTGCATGTAAATGCCGTCATGGGTTGTTGTCTTGCGTTCCACCTGGCGAGGTGAGCATTGTGTTCCCTGTAGTTCCCTCTTCGTTTTGCCACAAACCTCACACGCTAACTCCTCTCCGTTTGCCTAGAACGCCGACGTCCGCCCGCCGCCCGCCGAAGGTCTTCTCCGTTGGACTACGTCGCCATCAAAGGTCATCTGGCTGAACCATCTACACCGTTGAGTTTGCCTCAACGCGTTCAACGTCGTACTTCCTCGCCATGGCCATAAAGCTCTTTCTTTGTTCCCAGCCAATAGAAACCACAAATTCCAGTGAATAGTGCAAAATTCGGAACCTCATTATTTCATGTGATTTGGAACCTTTCGGAAATTCGTTCTCCCTCATACGAACTCTGATTCCGTCGATTCAACTTCCTAAATTCATATAAAGTCGATACCTTCTTCCCATTATTTATTTTATAATTTTTGGATCTTATTTGGATTTTATTTGAATGTTATTTGAATTTGGATCAATCACGCGTATAGATTTCGACGACTTCGGACAGCCAGATTTCAACACCGTTTGAGAGCATCAATTAATCAAGCAATGTTAGAGCGGCGCCCGAGAGCATGTACATCCCTCTTCGTCCCACAATGAGTGCTTTGATTAAGTGTCACATTAGGGTCGATGTTGTGAATTTTGACTCATACCAGGTGTGCAATATTGTTGTGAGCTTAATGATGCAGAGGATGTTTTCCAAGAAGTAAAGTCGGTCCTCATATCTCCACTTGATAGGCACAATGTCTGCATTCTCGCTTATGGCCAAACTGGGACAGGAAAAACTTATACAATGGTAAGTTTGGTGGCTGGTCTGATATATTTGAGCTAAATTCATGACTAGATATGTATTTCATTTTACCTTTCCTTGGAAACTGCTTGCAGGAAGGAACTAATGGTAAGCTCGGTATTGTGCCTTGAGTGATTCAAGAACTATTTTCTCATGTTTCTCAAGATAGTTCATCCACATATTCTCTCCATAAGCATGCTTGAGGTCTACATGGGGAGTCTCAGGGACTTGTTGGCACTAAAATTTGTCTCTATTTAGGCCCACTGAATGCTGTCTGATGTGGTAAGACTACCAATTTATCCACATAAATTATTAATAAACACTATCAATTCTCAAAGCTGAAATGTGCATGTTTTCTTTGTATATTTTTAGTAATCTCGATATACTAACGACTAAAAGTGGTCTTTGTGGAAGTTGAGGGCTCACAGAAGTTGCAATAACATACCTAAAGAGAGCCAACCAATGGTATCAAGCAGAGGGTGTGAGCCTAATCAACACCTTGGAGAAACGTCAAAGATGTCTCGAGCCGATCATACTGGTGGGTTGATGAGCTATTCCAATCACAAATTTTCAGTTGCTGCATTATGGTAACTTGAACAATACCCAATTTTATGTGCCTGAGCTATGTTTGTGTGTTGCTTGACAATAATTACCATAAAGAGATGTGAAGGAGTCACGGAAGAAGTCAGCAAGCTTTGGCACATCGATCTTGGTGGCGATGGCGATTCTTGAAGATGGTGCATCTGGGTTGACGATGGACGAGGGTAAGGCCATAGACCTCTCTCTATCTACACTTGGCGACATCATCAGTTATCTTGTCAGACAAATTCTAATTTTCAATTAAATTTATGGTTACTCATTAGTTCTTTTTTTACATTGTTTCCTCGACATAAGCAGAAACAACAAGCTTACCCAGATTCTCAGTGGTCCTCTTGATACAGAGCATTTTTTAGATCAGTTTGATGCATCAAAAGTAAAAAATAAATAAAATGAGATAACACTATATATTTCTGTTGAATTGTCAAATAACAGGCGGTGGCTCAAAAGATTTAATGGTGGTGTACATCAGCATTTCTCAGGACGATGTTGGTGAGACAGTATGTTCGCTGAGCTTTGCAAAAAGAGCATGTCGATCGAATCCAGCAGAGACCTTTCGGAAGTAAGTTTGGGATGGAATGAGCAACTATGATCACCTTGATTTCTTTTCCTAATAAGTCATGACGTAAATACACAACTTTTCTTGATACACTTCATGTGTTAAAGATAAATATTATTCTGTAAGATTTAAAGTTCCATTGCGACGCACGAACACCTAGTATACTAAAACAGAGACGGCAATCACGAGGATCGCAATCCGCTAGCATCGGTTATCGACCGGGCCCCATTGCTGGATACCCATCCTGCTGCCGTCGCTACAGCTAGGGTGGTGAGATGTTGCAATCAGGGTTGAATATCCTGGAGGGAATTAGCCGGTTCCCGCCGGTTACCGTAGGAATTCACTGTTTTCGTTTTGGCTTTCTAGCATGATTTAAGACGTGAAATATGTTGTTCGGAGTATAAAAGTTGTGGAAAATTCCAATCACATTCGGAGGGGGAGATCAAATTTAAAGAAAATTGGAGAGTTCGCTAGCCGATTATCGAAAACTGGTGCGGGTCCGGGAGAATGTCAAAAACGGCTTTTTAATCCTGGTTTCGATCTTCGAGGAATGCTACATAAATATTTGTGATTTTTAGGTATATGTCATAACAAAGTGACGAAGTCACAAAAATACCATTGCAAAAAGAAAATCTTGTAAAAAATGTCATTACAGAAAATCTTGCAAAAAAAATGCCATTTTAAAGTCAAAGGGATCGTAAAAATACCACCACGGTCCATATTTCAGCATTATACTTGAAAAAAGACCACATATTCTTCATATGGATCGACTTAACCGCCCCCCCCAGCCCACAGTAGCAAAAATATTTTTAATGAAAGTCACATTTCAAAACACCATGAGAGTGATGCTGACATCTTTAGCTATGTTGTTTCAAATATTATTTTCAATTCATCAAGTATCTCATAATAGCAGGAGCTTAATAAAAGAACTGAAGAGCAAGAGAAGCTTGTAGGGATACTTGATGGACATTATCAGTGTTTCCAATCAGGATATTACCGCTGTTTTTCTTGTGGTCTCGTGTTTTTGCAGGAAGCACACATCTACTTTTGCGTGGTTGGGTAGATGAGGATCGAAGCATGTGGTTGTGCGAATTTGAGTGTCGCAGGTTGTTGTAATTGAGACAGCGGTTGGTATCATCGTTCGTCAGGTTACATGGATCCAGGTTATCAATAATCCAACGCCGTGAAGATCGGCCCATCTCTGTATCAAGGAGTTCCGTAGCGATTATTGTACACATACTACAGCAATTGATCAAGGTTATTCTTCCCAAATTGGGTGGCCCTGATCGTGCTAATGTTACAACACTTTTCTCCTCTACCATTGTCAATGGCATGGCAGAGTATGTGATTCCGCGTAGCAAACGGGTGATACATGCATGCCAAATTGCACATTGCCACTCTTAGTTATTATTGAGTAAATTGTATAAAATTGCACACGTTTCGACCAAACTATCAGAAAAGTTTTCGCAAAACTACATATTTTTTTTAACAAATCTATCTCAGAACTACACTTTTAACGAATTCGCGTTCGTGTCAATAGACTTTGACCAACCAGGCCCGCCTGTAAGAGACACATGGTAATTTCTATTACGTTGACTAATACGAAGCTGCCACATGGCCAAATAATGCATTATTGTAAAGAGAGCTAAGACCATCTCCAATGTTATGTTTTAGCCGGTTCAAATGAGAGGAGAGAAGACATTGAATCGATTCAATACATTAGAGGATTGATTCCAACAAAAAAAAATGCATGGAACCGGACTTTACTTAGAAGTCGATTCAAAGTATTAAACAACTCATATGAGCGTTAAACAACTACATAGGAGCGAGTGCGATTGAGAGAGGATATTATTATTTTGTAGTTTTTTAATGTAACGTGAATCCCAGTTATTAGTAGGAATCGATTCAATACATTAGAGAAAAATAAGCTCAGTTCTTATAATGCTTATATGACATGACTTTAAATCGATATCAGTTCAATACACTGAAGATGCTCTAAAGCGCCTTGCGATCCACCACCACACTTTCCTCACGATGGGCAACAAGTCATACACTAATACGTCTGGTCCACGTGGTGCAGAAACTAACATGTGTTGCTTACATGTTGGCCCGGTTGGTCAAAATCCGTTGACATGAATGGAAATTCGCTAAAAGTGTAGCTCTGCGGTAGATATGTCAAGGAACTTGTAGTTTTGTGAAAGCTTTTCGAAAAAGTGTAATTTTGTGATAGTTTAATCAAAATATGCATAGTTTCATGAAATTTACTCTTTATTTTTACTTCAACTACACATACATTTTGGAGACTTAAAACAGTTCTTTAGTATACTGTATCATATTTTGTTCAGCTGGCATAGCTTGTTTAGTATATAGGGGAAGCTCGTCTTTGTCTTCTAAATTAAGTTGAGTGCAAAAGAAGAGCAGAGAAAGAGCTACATCATCTCAAATGTTTCGTCCTGTCTGACAAGCATCCAACGAGCTAAAATACCTCTTTAAAGTTTAGAGTATAAACCTTACCACAAACTTCTAGAATATTCTCCTTTAGCCTTTAGGTACTAGGCTCAAGCTTAACCATAAATCAAGTAGAATTCTCTATTTTAGTATTAGGCTCAAGCTTATTATTTTTGCTGCGAAAAATACACATATATTTATCACTGAAACATAAATACAATACAATACAATACACACCAGAGAAAAGTGCTGGTCAATTGCTAGTTTTGCTATATGGTTCCGCCTATTTCCACTCCGCCCTTTGTTACGGCACAAATTAGAGAAATCCTAATTCATGTCAAGATTTGTCCCAGTAAATGATAGCCCAACAACTTTTCCTTTCATCTGGAGAAGAATCGAAGTATAGTAATTTGGCCAGCACTACACATGCAAAAGCCCTGGTAAAGATTCCTCACCCGAGAGCACCTCAACAGTCGAACAAAGAAGAAGATCAACAGATCAGTACGTAAATAAGTTCTCCAGAACAAACCCACGATGCTATCAATGGAAAAACCAAGATTGGTTTCCACAACAGCGAATAAATCATCTTGGTCGCCATAAACAACGTCTTTTAGTATTTTCCTCAAAGCAAAAACTCCCCTTTACATGACCGACGCCCTGGCTATTTATTCAGCCACACTCATGCACACCTGCACATGACTCTGATTCAAACTAAAAAAAAACAGCTCGACTCGACCTCATATTGGACTCGGACTCGGATTCGGTCTAAAAGGGAACCAGACAAAGGTGCACAACTCTAGCCCAAACAAAGAGCGCTACATGCACTCAGACTCTGAATAAAGAAGCAGGAATTTGCAAATAATCTGAACTAAATAAAAACTTGGATCGGTATTGAACCAATCCGTAGCTAAGTAGGATTGCTTCCCTTCTCTTTCTTCTAGCTCCTTGCGTGCGATGTCTTCTCGGCTCTCCTCTCCTCCTGGCGAACTATTTCCTCCACACGAGTTGTACAGGCCGTGTCCACCCATCGGCTTGCATGTAACCTAGGCGCTATACCAACTCGGACAGATGCACACCCTAGCTCAGCTCCATGTGAAAGCACTCTCATGCGCTGCAAACATTGTGCACGAGAGCTCCAATGTAACGTCCCCGTTTTCGGATGTAAATAGTAATTATCTTTTGGCTTTTGGTTTCAAACCGTATTTCAAATTATCTGGTAATTTCAAATCTTCTAGCTTCTAGCTAAGTTCGAAATTGTGTTTCAGACCTCATTGCAATTCCCGAATTCAAATTTTAAATTTGAATTCCCCTTTTCGAATTTTGGGCCCTTACTCAATTTTGCCCTCCTCTTCATTGAGCTTAGCCCGTAGCCTTCCTTGGGCCCCGGCTCGTTTCCCCTTTCCTTTCCTGGCCTCCTGGCCCAGCTCCACTCGACCCATTTTCTCCCTTTGGCCACCTTGGCCCAGCTGATAGGGGGGGGGTCCCGATCTTCTCGATGTAGGATCGAAGATAATTAACTTGCATGCTTAACTTTATAAATCGTAGTTGCTCACCCAATGCCAATGCATGAACTTGCAACTTTTTAATTCGCCCAATCTCACGTGTACTCCACCCGACCATCAAGTGGAGTTTTACCGATCCCTCAATTCCCAACGAAAGGACAGAACGGTCTTTGGAAGAAAATGCCCTATTCCCCTTCAAGTCGTCGGTTTTCACCAAATTTCTTGGATGAATCAAGCGTTGATGCAAAAAGCAATCAAAATCTCTAATCGTGGTTTGAGGATACAATGGGGGTATACCCCTCAATATATAGTGCCCTTCTCCACCTTATGACTGGCCAAGAGGCTCTACTCCTACTCTATTTCGGAATTAGAGCTCCTACTCTAATTCGGACACAATCTAAAACAAAAAGAAAACTCTAAGTTTACAACTGTCACATTGTTTCAGACATATCTTCTGATATGGGATGAATCTGAGACTGAGAGAGGATCCGTTGGATCTGGCTTGAAGTTAGCTTTCCAACAAGTATAAGAACACCTAAATCGGACTCCGTTTGTGAAAGTTATGACCTTTTTAATCCGGACTGTACTGCTGATTCCGAATCCGAATTGAATTCAGACCTTCTTATCTTGAATTTCATTAATTGAAACGACTTGAATCCATGTGAAACTTGAGAAAAGGACTCTTGTAAACCTTTGGAAAGTCATGCCATAGCTGGATATCCTCCCAAGATGTCGTACAAGCCACGGGATCGTCAACTTTGTCAACTCTCGCGCGTCGGTCGGTCTGAATGTGCAGCATGCACTCGAATAGCCATAATTTTTTTTTATAGAAAGCTCCGAATCACATTCCATTTGATCTGTTGGAAAGTAGGCTTGATAAGCTTTCTAAATATATATATTGTGCATGCTAGATCCTTTCGAGTTCAAGATCAGTGTGGCGCCATCTATTGTTCGTATCATATACCCATACCTCCCATGCCTCCTGTGGGCCACATGCTATTTTTGCGAGCATCAAAACACCCCGAGAAGCATCGTGTTCTTGATATTCAGATGAAGCATCTCCTTCGAACCTAACAATAAGCGATGACCCGCTATTAGGTAGTATAATGTTGTCAACTAAACTAAAAGGAATTTCATGGAATAGATTCACCTATTGGTTAAGCTTCTTTACACAAGCTTCACCCACAAGCTTCTCTTGTTCTTCAACTCTTTTAGTAAGCTCATATTGTTATGAGGTACTTGATAAATTAAAAACACTATATGGAATAACATAGCTAAGGATATCTGCATCATCCTCCCTTTCTTTAAGAAAAGCCGTCCTCAGCTTTTGATAGCTTGAAAATGTGCTAGACAAAGAAAATAATGTATATGCATGGTATATGTATGAATCAATTATTGTGTTCTTCTTGTTGTTTTGCACAATCGGTATATGTATGAATCAATTATTGTGTTCTTCTTGTTGTTTTGCACATTTGAGATCATATTTCAAATTACACAACTGACTAATATGTTCAAATTTCACCTTTCCAACTTCAAATTCAAGTAAAGTAGGTGAAAACCAATTGATACATTTCCATGCTTCAACTGTGCTACTCTGATTAGTTATACATGTAAGAGATAAACAAGTTGGTATCATGTTGCGTTCTAAACAATAGGCACTTGTATTTAAACCCATCTCAAAGTGACCATGACATTGCTCAATAGATGGTTTGCGCAAAGCATGCAATGTTAAATCAGCAAGATTATCACAAGTAATGCATATTCGATAAACTTGAAACATGTTGTCTACACCAACATCTCCAATCAAATTGAATTTATATGTGTATATGTAGCTATTTACTAGTCATCTTAAGTATGAAATTTCAGGAACCTTCTTAATCACACTAGATAGCTCTTTAGGTTTATCTGATATGATATAACACAAAGAATCATTAAGGGATATTCTACTAAGAACTTATTTATGAGTAATCAATTCCACACTATGCAAATTAAGCATATCAAATTTAGAACGTGGAATCATGAAAGGAATAATGGAGTTCTCAGTTCCTTGGCTTGATGAACTATCAATTTAGTACCAATAGTGTTACTTTGATCATCCTCCTCAATTGATGTAGGTGCTATAGGTATCGTAATGTCATCATGTAACCCTAGGGCAGCAAGCATTCCCTCTCCAACCATGGTTATCGCTTCATCTTTCTCTTCCAATGGTGAGGGTTCTTGAATGTCCAACTCCTTATTTGCTTGGTCAACCTACACAATGTGAGATACAACATTAGAAATAGAAGGTAAGTTGTTAGATTCAAAAATAACCTTACTTGACCTATCATCTATCTCTCTGTTTTCTTTTGGTGTATCTCTCACACCCTCAATTGGGATGCTCTCAACCTCGCATATGGTGGAATCATACAGCTCACTCTTTTCATCACTCTCACTCAATTTGGCTAGGTGGCTCTCATCCTCACATGGGTTTTGATACATCTCATCCTTGTAAGACAGTGGGCTAGCAATGGCGCAATTACCACCAGCCACGACCTCCTCGCGTGTTGCGGTTTGTGACGGGGCAGCACTAGTCATCACCTCAGCCGAAGAAAATTTCCCATTCTCGACCTTCTTCTCAAGTGACACACTAGTGGATGAATAAGAACAAAAGAGTTGACGCAGATTTAATTGATGTGCTTGCATGTCTTTAAATCTCTTTTCTGCCTTCATAGCATATTTTACAAGATCTTGCAGACTACGAAAATATTCATCTTGAAGTGCAGTGACGATCTGAAAATTCAAGTCTGCTTTGAAGTATGTCTTTTCTTGATATGCACTAGTGATATTGGCACGACGCATTGCATGATTAAATTCAATATAGTAATCTTGGACAACTTTGAATCCTTGTGTAATGCTCTCCACATGGCGTAGTAGTTCCCGCTCATAATATGATCGAACAAATTCTCTTCTCATGGCCCTTTTTAAATAGACCCAAGATGTAATGAATCGTTTCCCACTTAGTTGTTGCCACCAACTAGAGGCATAGTCCTTAAAAATCATAGTGGCAACTCTCACTTCCTTGGCTTCTAATTCGAACTTCTGGGATTCAAGCTCGAACTCTATGTCTTGTACCCACTCAAGATACTCCTCCGGATCATTACTACCATAGAAGGGAAGATACGTATACTCGCGATTTGCCATTGTTAGTAGTAAAGCAAAGAATATGTATGCAGGTGTGTGTGTATCTCATTCACCTTCTTACCAAATCACATTCTTACCTTTCCAAAGTAAATTGGGGTAAAAACTCACACTTGATATTACAGGTGAAAACAACGTGAGAAAAGAGCGAATTTCAAGAGCAAGTCAAAACACGACAACAGATGGTATGTGGAGCTTGATATGGATACCTACTTAATCTGAAAATTCTAGGTATTGTAAAGGTAAGTAAATATCCAAATTAGAATTCAATACCTAGTTGCTGATTACAAAGATATAAGTGAAAATCAAAGCAACTCACACGCAAAGATATTGGAACTTAGTGCAATCAAGGAATGAGCTATGTAAGATAAAAGTGAAGACCAAAATAGCTCGTATTGCACAAGTTATAGAAAGACACTAGCTAGTTGCAAATAATGAAACTAGGGCACAAGATTGCACAAAATATTAATATTCTAACAATTGAATCAAGAATGAATGGGGATTTTTGCTCAAGTTTATGGTTCGGCTTTGCACTTTCTTTTTCCTTTCCTTTTCTCTTTTCTTTTTCTCTCTTTTTTTTCCTTCTCTATTTCCTTCCTCTCTTTTTTTGAACTCTGGCCGAAATTCTTGTTCTACCAAAATGAGCAAAATTTCTTTCCCACCTTTTGATCTTTGAACAATTGCAAGAACACAAATATTAATATGCAGCCCTAAGCAACGATTTAGCTAGTCTTAAATAGGTTCAAAGTATTCACAAAGGATTGAAAGGTTCACAAAGGATAAATTAATGTCTCACTTCTTTTTGTGTTAATTTTTTTTGTATAAACATGACTAAAAAATAAGATCAAACTAGGCTCAAATAAAAAGCAATGCAAAAGAATTCAAGATCAGCAAACTAAACTTGATTCTAATGGACAAAAACTTAACAAAACTCACTAGAATAACAAATTAAATACTATGGCTGAAAGAAAATTTTTTGTATGGCTTTTTTCATGTATAGGAAAAAAATTTAGATAACTGGATAAAGATCCTGCCGAGTCAACGGAGCTCTGATACCAAGATGATACGAGGGGTCCCAATCTTCTCGACGTAGGATCGAAGATAACTTGCACGCTTGACTTGACAAACTGTAGTTGCACACCCGATGCCAATGCATGACCTTGCAACTCTTTAATTCGCCCAATATCACATGTACTCCACCCGACCACCAAGTAGAGTTTTACCGATCTCTCAATTCCCAACGGAAAGACAGAACGGTCTTTGGAAGAAAACGCCCTATTCCCCTTCAAGTCGTCAGCTTTCACCAAATTTCTTGGAAGAATCAAGCGTTGATGCAAAAAGCAATCAAAATCTTTAATAGTGGTATGAGGATATAATAGGGGTCTACCCCTCAATATATAGTGCCCTTCTCCACCTTATGGCTGGCCAAGAGGCCCTACTCCTACTCTATTTCGGAATTAGAGCTCCTACTCCAATTCAGACACAATCTAAAACAAAAAGGAAACTCTGAGTTTACAACCGTCACATTATTTCGGACATATCTTCTGATACGGGATGAATCTGATACTGAGAGAGGATCTGTTGGATCCGTCTTGAAGTTAGCTTTCCAACAAGTATAATAACACCTAAATTGGACTCCGTTTGTGAAAGTTATGGCCTTTTTAATCCGGACTGTACTGCTGATTCCGAATCCGATTTTAATGCTGATTCCGAATCCGAATTGAACCCAAACCTTCCAATCTTGAATTTCATTAATTGAAACCACTTGAATGTAACACCCTAGCCAAACTAAGGCCTGGAATACTACTAAATTAAATAAATTAAACATAATTAAACCAAAACACCTTACAAAATTTTGGCAGAACCTGCTTTGTATAGTTATCCATACTGGAGGTTCCAACAGACAATTATAATAAATAAAGATAATCCAAATTGCAATATGACCAAGACATAATCAAAACTAGCTATTCGTCACTATGATATCCATAGCAACTAACATCTAAGAAATAGATCATGAGTATCCAAAACTTCTATTCATTTATTACAGTTTACTCCAAGCAATCAATAATCATTAAGAGTACTTTAAAAAGTTCATTTATCTCCTAATTAATTTTCCTTTCATTCCACGGTGGGTAATTCGTGCAAAAGTGCAAGAAGTCTAATCTTTCCTTTCCCCCATGCATGCCGATCTTGTAAAGGTACCTAAAACACGACAAACAACAAGAGGTGAGTCTAAAGACTCAGCAAATATAATAAATAGCATCAACAACATACAAGCATGTAACTCATCAACTATACTTCACAAAACCACATATCAATCACCTTACACACACATGCTATGCAATATGCTCAAAATGATCTTTTTCCTTCTCTTTCCCTTTTGCATTTTACCGGTAATGCAAAGTGCGCATCCGTCGATGCACACCCATGCCTGTGCCATCTGGCACAGGGACCATTGGACATACTCCGCAAGTATAGGGACCAAAGCCCATGCTTTACAAGCATGGGGATCTTTAGCCCGTCATTAACATGACAAGGACCTCAAGAGTTGCTTGGTCATGACATGACCAAGACTTCAATAGGATAACATGATGCATATGTATGAATTCTCAAATTAATACAAACATGCATCCGCATCAACATTGCATATGAATATCCTATTCATACTACAAAAGCTCATAATCATAGACTTCACAACTTTCAAACATCCATGATTAACACAATACTCATAACACTAGAAATCATGATCATTACTAATCATATCACCATATCATTCATGAACAACACAAATAATCATAGAAAATTATCAATCAATGCCATTCGATAATATCTAGTATATCCATAATTATACTTGCCTTAACCGCGAGGGAACGAGGGACGTGCAGGAGGTGTTGCCCCCGGGACCAGTCCACCACCTGAATAAATAATTATAACACACACTAAGAAGACAGTAGCGGACCAAAACAACTATATAACAACAATCACTAACTCACAAAAGCGTCTAACTCGATCCCAACCCCAATTCCTAAACGTCGATCTGTCCCCTCGGTGGACAGTCAACTTCTAAAATCCATATCTATTGTTACAGGAGTCCAATTAATGTTTTCTTGGACTTTCTGGAAAGTTAATTAAATTCTCCAACTAAGTCTAGTTGGTGAGCCTCTCTGAATCGGCCAAATAATACCCCTACCAAGCCAGTTAGTAAAACATCGATTTCACATCAGGCTCTCTGGACAGAACACTAAAATTACCATAACTTTCAGTACGAGTGTCCAAATCTCTAGTTCTTGAACTTTCTGAAAATCTGAGACAATGATATACAACTTTCATTAGACTGAGATTCTCTGATTTCCCATTTAACTAGTCATTTCACCCAGATTACTAAAACCTGTTAAAAAACCAACGATTCTGCAGAATAGTCCCACTAATAAAATCATAACTTCTGCTACAGAGGTCCAAATTACATGTTCTAGCGCTTCACGAAAAGATGGCGACGTCCTCTACAATATCCTAGGAGACATCTAGAACTAATTCTGCATTTAAACACATCAAAATCGTGATCCTCTCTAATCTATCCTGAGCAGCCCTAAATACCGACATCGCTAGAACGACTAATCAGACATCTAATCAAAGGGAAACAAAGGTTACCCGGGATGAGCTGCTAAAGATCACGAGCAGCCCACAAACCTTCCTCTTCCCACTCTTCTTCCCTCCCTTCCTTCCTCCTTCCTCTCCTTTCTTGGCCGGCCACCACACGCACAAACCTTCTCCTCACCTTCCTTGGGCGACCCGGCGGGAGGAGGGCGAGCTTGCTTCCAGCGGGAGGCGCAGGACTGGGTGGAGGCACACAAGGGGAGGAGGCGGCCTAAGGGGTGGGAGGCGGCAAGGAGTGGGGGGTGTGTACGGGGCGGCTAGGGTTTTGGGGGGTGGGGGGAAGGATGCCGTAGGATCGAAGTCTTGCATGCTTGACTTGACAAACCGTAGTTGCACACCCAATGCCAACGCATGACCTTGCAACTCTTTAATTTGCCCAATATCACATGTACTCCACTCGACCACCAAGTGAAGTTTTATCGATCTCTCAATTCCCAACGGAAAGACATAACGGTCTTTGGAAGAAAACGCCCTATTCCCCTTCAAGTCGTCAGCCTTCACCAAACTTTTTAGAAGAATCAAGCGTTGATGCAAAAAGCAATCAAAATCTTTAATAGAGGTCTGAGGATATAATGGGGGTCTACCCCTCAATATATAGTGCACTTCTCCACCTTATGGCTGGCCAAGAGGCCCTACTCCTACTCTATTTTGGAATTAGAGCTCCTACTCCAATCCGGACACAATCTAAAACAAAAAGAAAACTCTGAGTTTACAACCGTCACATTATTTCGGACATATCTTCTGATACGGGATGAATCTGGTACTGAGAGAGGATCTGTTGGATCCGTCTTGAAGTTAGCTTTCCAACAAGTATAACAACACCTAAATCGGACTCTGTTTGTGAAAGTTATGACCTTTTTAATCCGGACTGTACTGCTGATTCCGAATCCGATTTTAATGCTGATTCCGAATCCGAATTGAATCCAAACCTTCCAATCTTGAATTTCATTAATTGAAACAACTTGAAATCATGTGAAACTTGAGAAAAGGACTCTTGTAAACCTTTAGAAAGTCATGCCATAGCTGGATATCCTCCCAAGATGTCTTACAAGCCACGGGATCGTCCACTTTGTGAACTCTCGCGTGTCGGTCGGTCTGAATGTGCAGCATGCACTCGAATAGCCGCAACTTTTTAATAGAAAGCTCCAAATCACATTCCGTGTGATCCGTTGGAAAGTATACTTGCTAAGCTTTCCAAATATATATATTATGCATGCTAGATCCTTCCGACTTGCTATGAAGATCGTTGTGAACTTCAAGATAAGTGCGGCGCCATCTATTGTTCGTATCATGTAACCATACCTCGCATGCCTCCCATGGGCCACATGCTATTTTTGCGAGCATCAAAACACCCCGAGAAGCATCGTGTTTGTGATATTCACATAAAGCATCTCCTTCAAACCTAACAATAAGCGATGACCCGCTATTAGGTAGTATAATGTTGTTAAATAACTAAAAGGAATTTCATGGAACAGATTCACCTGTTGGTTAAGCTTCTTTGCACAAGCTTCACCCACAAGCTTCTCTTGTTCTTCAACTCTTTTAGTAAGTTCATGTTGTTCTGAGGTACTTGATGAATTGAAAACACTATATGGAATAACATAGCTAAGGATGTCCGCATCATCAGAGATAAGGGGGGTCCCAATCTTCTCGACGTAGGATCGAAGATAACTTGCACGCTCGACTTGACAAACCGTAGTTACTCACACGATGCCAATGTATGAACTTGCAACTCTTTAATTCGCCCAATCTCACGTGTACTCCACCCGACCACCAAGTGGAGTTTTACGGATCCCTCAATTCCCAACGGAAAGACAGAACGGTCTTTGGAAGAAAATGCCCTATTCCCCTTCAAGTCATCGGCCTTCACCAAACTTCTTGGAAGAATCAAGCGTTGATGCAAAAAGCAATCAAAATCTTTAATCGTGGTCTGAGGATACAATGGGGGTCTACCCCTCAATATATAGTGCCCTTCTCCACCTTATGGCTGGCCAAGAGGCCCTACTACTACTCTATTTCGGAATTAGAGCTCCTACTCTACTTCGGACACAATCTAAAACAAAAAGGAAACTCTGAGTTTACAACCGTCATATTGTTTCAGACATATCTTCTGATACGTGATGAATATGATACTGGGAGAGGATCCGTTGGATCTGGCTTGAAGTTAGCTTTCCAACAAGTAAAAGAACACCTAAATCGGACTCTGTTTGTAAAAGTTATGACCTTTTTAATCCGGACTGTACTGCTGATTCCGAATCCGATTTTAATGCTGATTCCGAATCCGAATTGAATCCAAACCTTCCAATCTTGAATTTCATTAATTGAAACAACTTGGGTCCATGTGAAACTTGAGAAAAGGACTCTTGTAATCCTTTGGAAAGTCATGCCATAGCTGGATATCCTCCCAAGATGTTGTACAAGCCACGGGATCATCATCTTTGTCAACTCTCGCGTGTCGGTCGGTCTGAATGTGCAGCATGCACTCGAATAGCCGTAACTTTTTATAGAAAGCTCCAAATCACATTTCGTGTGATCCGTTGGAAAGTTGACTTGCTAAGCTTTCCAAACATATATATTATGCATGCTAGATCCTTCCGAGTTGCTGTGAAGATCGTCGTGAACTTCGAGATCAGTGCGGCGCCATCTATTGTTCGTATCATGTAACCATACCTCACATGCCTCGCATGGGCCACATGCTATTTTTGCGAGCATCAAAACACCCCGAGAGGCATTGTGTTTGTGATATTCACATAAAGCATCTCCTTCAATGTAGTGTCCCATTTCCGGACGGCGCATAGTATTTACCGTTCCGGTTTTCGTTCTTCACCGTAATTCAAATAACCAAACTAATTTCGAAAACTTCCTTTCTTTTCTCTCCGGTGTGTGTTTCAAATGTAATATCCGTAACATTTGAAATTCAAATACCAGGTTGGAGTTTCCGCTCTCCTTTGATTTTCCCGGGCCATTTCCAAGTTGGGCCTCCTTTCTCTTTCGGGCTCAGCCCATTCCTACCCTTGGACCAAGCCCATTTCCACCCGGCCCTCTTTCTCCCTCTCAGCCCAGCCATCTTGCCCGACCCCTTCTTTCTTTTCAGCCTGCCTCAGCCCAAGCCATTCTCGGCCCCCTCCTTTTCCCGGCTTGAGCCGCCCGTGGCCATCTTCTTCTCTTCCCCCTCCCCCGGGTCAACCGCGACGCCTCCTCTCTCTCTCTGGTCGCCGTCATGCGACCATGCCCTCTGTCGCCACCATGAGCTCACGGCGACCACGACTCTGGAGCCCACTGCCTCGCCATGTCCTCTCCGCCAACAGCGCCTGCGTCATGCTTGTCCTCGCCGTCTCTCCGCACAGGAGCTCGCTGACCAAGCTGTGTGCGCAGCACGCACTCACGCCAGCGTGGACGCTCAAAGCCGTCACCCCCTACCGCGCCCCCTGTCGCGCCCCCACGCCCGTCCTTGGTCGGTCCACGACGTGCGTAGCGCATGCCCATGTCAGAGCTCACCCATGCCATCCCTCAGGACCGTGCGAAGCTTCAATGGCCATCCCTCTCGCCAGCTATAAGATGGCCCGTGTACTCCTTCTACCTTACCACCAGCGCTCTTGCTTCCATCTTCTTCTTCCCAAGCGACGCTGGAGCCAAAGCCGCTGCGCCCGCTCCCGTGTCGGCCATGCCGCCTCGCCGCCGCACTGTCGTGCCGATGAGCCTCCACCCTGGCCAACCGCGTCACGAGATGCCCCGCGACGCAAGGATTCCATCCCCCTCCTCCATGCTCCCACCCCGTCGCCGAGACGTGCTACCGCCGTGCTCCCTTCCCTTCCGTCCATGGCCACCACCGCTGGCCCGATTCGGCCAACCCCAGGCCATCTGGGTCATCCCACCGGCTTCCCCTCGTTGCCGCGCAGACCATGCACACGCCGCCCTCCTCATTGCGTCGCCGCTTTGTCAGCGCCGCACAAGCCAGTGGAGCCGCCGCCGCCTCCTTGCTCCGCCGCTGCCACTTCCGCCGCTCTCTGGAGCCACCGCCACCTCCCCTGGGTCCGCTGCCTTCTGGAGGTTCCACTCCGCCCACCCGCCGGCCGCCCCGCCGCCCCACACACCAGCACCGCCATGCCTTCAAGCCGGCCGGAGCGCCTTCCTCTGCTCCCCTGTTCTTCTCGGAAGAACTGAGTGGATTTGGGGATGAAAATGGCCAAGGGCCCCACCTGTCATATACTTGAGCCCCCCTCCATTTGGCTACCATGTGGGCCCCCTTTTCTTGTTCCGGTGGATCGGCGCCAGGCGCATGAACAGTCCATGCTGCAGTAGCTGCACCCTCTCTCTTTTCCAATTTAATTCCAATTCAATCTTAAGAAATTCCGTTCTCCTCCGTTCTGACTCCAAAAATTTTGAAATAAATTTCTAAAAATTTGTTAATTCAAGATCTTGCTAATGGCATAGGTCTTGATTAATTTGAAGTTCATTTGTTTATTCATGTGTATTTATGTGTTTTCTTTTGCTTGTTGTGTCTTTTTCCAGTACGATCATCCGATTAGGATTCGTAGACGCGGAGGGTCTCCACTTCAATCAAGCACAAGATTATCAAGATTCCCTTACCTTTAATCCAAGGCGAGTCAATGCTTTGATCATATTGAGCCTACATTTTATGCAAATTATATTTATTTAAATTATCAAAATTGCATGCTTTAATTCTTTAATCAAATGTATGTTAAAGCTTAAGGTAGTTAAATACCCATTTGATGATTAAATAATTAATATGCCATCCTTGATAATTGAATCCTTAATCGTTGTCACCCTAGTAACTATATAGTAATACTAGTTATAGGTTGTACTTCAAATGACATGCTAGTCTTGCTTAAATCTACCGGGCATTAAATGTCCCAATCATCATTCTTCAAACATAAAATGATTTGGGTAGTCATTGGTGGTCCATTGACTAAAAGGTTTGGAATAATTTGGTTTACTCCTCAAAACCCTAATTGCTAGTTCTATCTGGGCGGATGGTGAGGGCGGTGGGTGCTCGGGGAGCACGAGGATGGTTGGTTTGTGGAATGAACCGCCCACATAACCCTAATGACTTAATCTTGTCACGACCTCCCGTGTTAAACAAGTACAACCACAAGTTTGCAAAGTGCAACTTGGCTTAGTAAAATTATTAAACCCTGAATGTGTCTCACACGGTGGAGAAAGGGAAAAATGTGCAAGCGTGCGGTACATCCAGCTTGAATGGGTGAGGTTGCCAACGTTGTGGGTAGTCCAAATATACACCCAACGCTGCGTGTACAACGATCCTGTGCAACGTATGGGTGCAACCCCATATGGGTGAGATGACGGAAAGGGCAAGGTAGTTTGAAAGGTTATTGTGACGGTGCCCAACTACATGACTACTAATCATGTGGGGTAACGGTATGACTATCTCTTGTGGGTAAAGTGTGCAACCTGCGAGTCTAAAAGCTGTTTAAGCAGTAGTGCCCCTACTGGTCAAAGGCAGATATGGGAATCATAACTTGAGTTAGTTCTATTTCAAAACTTTGTTGGTGGTATGAAAATGGTGGAAGGCTCACCTAGCCTCATGTTTGATTTTCCACGAGTCTTGAGCTCGGTCGTGTGGTCATTGAAGGCAGCTCAATTGAAAAGATGCATGGTGTAGAGATTCCGGCGGATGGAACCTCTCTTGTTATTAATTATTGCACATTACTCTCTTTATTAAACGCAATTTGTTAAAATGCTAAGTGATAGGACTTTGTAATTATGATTTAATTAAAATGTTGCTTTAGCAAATAAAAGAACCCGAGCCATCCTTGTTTAGCCTTGCATGTATATTATTGCATTGTGTGTTGGCTCGCGAGCACGGTAGTAGTGCTCATTCTCGCTTCTCTCCCCAAACCCTTCAGATAATGAAGATGAAGGAGACTACGCTTTCTACAAAGGCCCAGAAGATGATGGACAAGGAAATGACGAGGAGTAGTATAGTTCTGTAGTTTAGGTCTCGCCCAGTCTAAGTAGACTCGTTGGTACTCACGTACAACCGATATTATCCAGCTCTTGGTTAATATTCGTCACACACGGGTCACCCTAGTTGCTTGCCTGTGTGAGATGAGCCCTACCTCCCCTTTCGCTTCCACTGTAGACTTCGTTATCTTCATGTAATGTAATCAAGTTGGCCTTGTGCGGCCCCTTTTGTAAAACTCGACCCGTTGAGGTCTATGTTGCTCTGTGTTGTAATATATTTGTGTTAGTTCACGACTGGTATGATTGATTCAGCAATGTGCTGGTGAGTGCTATCTACTGATCCAGGGAATAGCATAGTGTTTTCACAAAGGATTTGGATTCTCGGAATCCGGGTCCGACAGTGCTGGTATTAGAGCATACAACTGTAGGAGTCTTAGCTAGACTGGTCGAGCCTTAAGGACTTTAGTCCTATTTTCAAAAAGTAAGAAAAGATTTGTTAAAATATAGTGTATTTATTGCTCATTCTTAACACTCGTAGTTCCTTACTTACCTTGACTTCATTAGAGTTTTTACTCAGTTCTGATGTTTTCCCCTGTCTCCAAAACTTGTAGATGGCTACCCCTTCCGACGATGGCCCCTGGGACTTTTGCTCTCAAGAAGTAGATGGAGATGAGCACGTGGACATTCTTCGCCAACTCATGGTACACCTGGGTTACAACTGCCATCCTATCTTCAGAGGCCGAAAGACCCAGACCATGGATCAAGAGTCATGGACCATGGAAGTTTTCCTCTATGCTAGGGAGGGCGAGTTCAACGCTCACATCTTGACCACCGACACCACAGGCGGTTGTTACAGGCAAGTCCAAGGCGCTTCGCTTGCAACCTACAGTCCAGATGCACGAGGATTTTATGGTGGAGACACCATTCCACTACTTTCAGCCTCTCCAGGAGGGAGAGTTCGAGCACGAGATATTCATCGTCATGTTAGTCTAGGTTAGCTAGCAGTGCTTGCTTTAGCAATCTTTTGGGTTGCAAGCACTTTTGTTTCTTCCTTTTGTAGACGTTGTGTTTGTATCCTGTGTCATGACTTAAACTTAGCCTATAAGCTATGTTTCGGGAGTCATGTAACACTTAATGCCTTAATATAATGCAGCCACTCTCGGCTTTGTATTGTATTGTTTTTCCTCGCTGGTTTGAAGTTCTTCTGTGTGTTCTATAGAGGGCCTGTAAACCCTCATATAACTCCTCTCATTCTAAGCCGAGTTGCTCCCTCAGATGGCACCAAAGATAGCAGCAGCCCAAGAAGGTGGTGCTAGTTGCAAAAGTTAGCGTAAAAGGCCACAAAGCGCCTATCCTCGTGATCGGCTTTTCTCGACAACTCATCATTGATCGATTAGCCCAACCACCAAGAGCTCCGAGCTCCAACTCCACTTTTGATGGAAATCATCTCCGCACTCTCCGCTCCGCCAAACGATCTCTGACGATCAACCCCGCAACTAACCTCCACTGCTTCCGTTGTGGAGAAAAAGGGCACTGTGCCCTTGGATGCCCCCAGAAGAAGCAAGGCGAGGAACTCAAGTGTTTCTATTGTGGCAATCTAGGACACCATGTGAACAAATGTCCCCAATGGAATCTTGAAAAACCTACAAGGAAAGTCATCGCCACCAACCTCAGCATTGACAACAAAGAAATCACCAAGAGCCCCAGCAAGAGGCAAGCCGTACCTGCTGAAGTTCTATCAAACCCAGAAGCTCCGCCAAATGCTTTCCTTGAATGTGGCAAGATAGGACACGTCGCCCAATCATGTCCTCCAATACGACAAAATACAAGAGGAGCATGCTTTACATGTGGGCAATATAGAAACTATTGCTACACGTGCCCAGTTCCCTACTGCCCCTGCTGCAAGGAACATCACCAATTAGAAGATTGTTCTATGAACTTAGTAGCTTACACCCGTTGTGGAGAAAAAGGACATCAGACGGACCAATGCCTTATAAACTGCCCCAACTGCGAAAAGGACCACCAGCCAGGTGAATGCCCGATGCTTAAAGTTACATGCTTCCTCTGTGAAGGATAAGATCACTACCCCAAGGATTGCTCCCTATGCCCATTATTGACCAAAGCAGTCGAGTTGCAACGGATGAGTTTTCAAGTTGCGATGAGAATCGTCATGAACGAACACGGGAAGACAACCCACTAGTAGGATGCTTCTGTCTTCCTCCCTTGTTCTCTCTCGCCTAGTGTGCTTTTCCCTCTCGCCTATCGTGCTTCCTTCGTCCCATTTTGTAACATGTGAATGATGGTTGGAGATTGTTCAAGTGAGTAAAATCGCATGGAAGCTAATCTTGTTGAGATTAACTGGTGTGTTTGGATAAAGCAAGATGGTTTTTGGAGATCATTAATGGGACTAATATTGAGAGTTTTAAGCTTTATCAATATGTTAAATTCTTGTGAATACTAGAGTGCGATGGTGAATAAACCTTGTTTACGAAAGGTTTAAAGAATAGCAAATTGGTGGGTTATATAGATTATGGAGAAAGAAAATGATCATAAAGGAAAATTTTGATCAACCATGAAAGATATAGGAATCTGAAGTACTGATTTGATTATTAGAAGAAATTGGATCTTCATCTAATCTCAAGTTGATTATGATGGTGGTTGACAACCTGGAATGGAGATATGTGTGCATTAAAGGCAATGACTAGAATGCGAAGAAAAAAAATTGGATTTTCATATGATTCATGATATTAATTTTGGGGAGAGTTAGTTGAATCATGATTGGATTATAGAACTATAATTGTTGGATGTTAGACTATAGAAATGTGTTACAGTTGGATTTTGATCGAGGAATTACATGATTGTTGAAGATTGGATTATAGGATTACCAATTTATGATGTTGATCTTGGTAAAATGGATTGGGTCAGGAAATATGGAATTAATTGGTTATGTTGGTAACATTAGATTCAATTGAACATGACTGAGCAAAGAAGTTGGGATTTATTAGAAATTTCTGGTTGGATTATAGAGATATGTCTTGATCGGATTATGGAAGGATATAATTGCCAGATATTGGATTATACAAACATTTGATTGTGGGATATTGGAATATATGATTGAAGGATACCTTACCGATATAGGAGTTAGTCCAACTAATTGTTGTATTGATAAATATCTTATTGATATTGGAGATGGACTAAATAACTGGTGAATAGATGGTAATAAAATAATTCAGCGGATTAAATCTGAAATTATGGATTACAAGCAGTCTTTTGGGAGGTTCCTTAATAAAGATATTGGGTTTATATAAAGACATTCTGGAAGACTGTAATTGATAAAAATGTTTGAGGAATCAAGTGATCAATGTCAAGGTTTTAGTCAAGAAGGTTGGAGAAAGCAGCCTACATCAGTGGCAAAAGTTCGTAGTTTTCTCGGTTTGGCTGGATACTACCGATACTACATAGAAGGATTCTCTGAGCGTTCCAAACCAATGACCCATCTGCTTAAGAAAGAAAAGATGTATGAATGGACAGAGGCTGGTGAGAAAAGTTTCCAAGAATTGAAGAAGAAATTAACTTCTGCACCAGTGTTAATCCTGCCGGTCATTCATCAAGACTTTGAAGTCTACGGTGATGCATCACGCCAAGGTTCTGGTTGCGTACTTATGCAAGGAGGAAAAGTTGTAGCTTATGCATCCAAACAGCTCCGTCCTCATGAAGACAACTATCCAACTCGTGACTTGGAGTTAGTAGCAGTAGTGCATGCCCTCAAAATTTGGCGGCATTATTTGATTGGAAATTATTGTAATATCTACACGGACGACAAGAGTCTTAAGTATATCTTCACCCAATCAGATCTCAACCTCCGGCAAAGGAGATGGTTAGAGTTAATAAAGGATTACAACTTGGATGTTCATTATCATCCTGGAAAGGATAATGTAGTTGCCGATGCATTAAGCCGCAAGTCATACTGCAATAATGTTATGATTCAAGAGCATCAGCCTGAGCTCTATAAGGAATTCGAAGCCCTCAACCTTTGTTTGATAGAACAAGGCACTGTAGATGCTATGGAAGCACATCCAACCTTAGAAGAGCAGATCAAGACTGCTCAAAAAGGACATCCTGGAGTCCAGAGATTCAAGCATCTCATGGCAAAAGGAAAAGCCCCCAAGATGATCGAAGATTAGCAAGGAATCCTATGGTATGGGAAATGTCTCTTTGTTCCCCACTAGAAGGATCTCAAGGAATTGATTCTGAAAGAAGCCCACAGCTCAGCGTATACCCTGCACCCAGGCAGCACCAAGATGTATCAAGATATGAAGATTTTGTATTGGTGGCCACGCGTGAAAAGAGATATCGCCGAGTATGTAGCCTGTTGTGATGTATGTCAGCGAATCAAAGTCGAACATCAGAAGCCAACAGGATTGCTTCAACCCCTGCAAATCCCTTAGTGGAAATGGGAAGAAATTGGCATGGATTTCATTACCGGTCTACCCCGAACCAAGTCCAGATGTGATTCAGTATGGGTTATAGTTGATAGACTGACCAAAGTAGCCTATTTCACCCCAGTAAAGACGAATTACAAGGGAGACAAGTTAGACGAGTTATATATGGCTCGTATTGTGTGTTTACATGGAGTACCTAAAAGGATAGTCTCCGATCGAGGATCTCAATCCACCTCGCATCTTTGGGCAAGTTTATATGATGCCCTTGGAACACACCTTGATTTCAGCACAGCTTATCATCCACAGACTGATGGTCAGACAGAAAGGACAAATCAGGTTCTCGAAGACATGCTTCGAGCTTGTGCTTTGGAATTTACTGTAGACTGGGAAAAGTGTCTACCGTATGCCGAGTGTGCATACAATAACAGTTATCAGTCAAGTCTGAAAATATCCCCATTTGGAACACTTTATGGCAGAAAATGCATAACTCCTCTGCATTGGTCAGAGTCAGGTGAAGGATATATCTTCGGACCAGACACTCTCAAGCAAACTGAAGAGAAAGTTCGAATGATCAGAGATCGCCTCCAAGCAGCTCAGTCAAGACAAAAGAGTTATGCCGACAACCATCGAAGGAAACTAACTGTTGAAGTTGGAGATGTTGTATATCTCAAGGTATCACCGCTTCGTGGAACTCGAAGATTCAAAGTGAAAGGCAAGCTCGCCCCAAGATACATAGGACCATTTTCGATCATCGCCAAGCGTGGAGAAGTAGCCTACCAGCTAGAGCTATCGGAAAATTTGTCAGGAGTCCTCAACGTGTTTCACGTCTCGCAGCTCAAGGAGTGTCTCCGAGTACCTGAAGAACAGACGCCCGTTGAAGCCATCGCCCTTCAACAGGACTTGACTTATGCAGAGCATCCGATCAAGATCCTTGATGTCATCGAGAAGCGAACCAGACACCAAGTCTTCCACCTTTGCAAAGTCCAGTGGAGTCACCACTCAGCCAAAGAAGCCACCTGGGAACATGACGATCAGCTAAAGCAAGACTACCCGTCCCTGTTCTCAGAGCAGCTCGAATCTCGGGGTCGAGATTCCGTTTAAGGTGGGTAGGATTTGTAGCGTCCCATTTTCGGACGGCGCATAGTATTTACCGTTCTGGTTTTCGTTCTTCGCCGTAATTCAAATTACCAAACTAATTTCGAAAACTTCCTTTCTTTTCTCTCTGGTGTGTGTTTCAAATGTAATATCCACAACATTTGAAATTCAAATACCAGGTTGGAGTTTCCCCTCTCCTTTGATTTTCCCAGGCCATTTCCAAGTTGGGCCTCCTTTCTCTTTCAGGCTCAGCCCATTCCTCCCCTTGGGCCAAGCCCATCTCCACCCGGCCCTCTTTCTCCCTCTCGGCCCAGCCATCTCGTCCGGCCCTTTCTTTGTTTTCGGCCTGCCCCGGACCAAGCCATTCTCGGCCCCCTCCTTTTCCCAGCCCGAGCCGCCCGTGGCCATCTTCTTCTCTTCCCCCTTGGGTCAACCGCACAGCCCACCGCCCTCTCTCCCTTGGTCGTCGCCACTTTCGACCATGCCCCTATGTCGCCGCTGTGAGCTCCGCTGGCTGCCACGACTCTGGAGCCCACCGCCTCGCCATGTCCTCTCCGCCGACAGCGCCTGCGTCACGCTTGTCCTCGCCATCTCTCTGCACAGGAGCTCACCGACCAAGCCATGCGGCGCCGCGCCTCTTTCGATCGGTGTGGACACTCAAAGTCACCCCTACGGCGCCCCATGCGGGTCCTTGGTGGGTCCACGGCGTCTTGCAAAGACACGCCGTGTTAGAGCTCGCCCATGCCATCCCTCGGGACGACGCGAATCCTCAAGGGCCATCCCTCTTCGCCGGCTATAAGATGGCCCCTGTACTCCTTCTACCTTACCACCAACGCTCTTGCTTCCTTATTCTTCCCAAGCGACGCTGGAGCCAAAGCCGCCGCGCCCGCTCCCGTGTCAGCCAAGCCACCTCGCCGCTGCACCGTCGTGCCGATGAGCCTCTACCCCGGCCAACCGCGTCACGAGATGCCCCGCGATGGAAGGATTCCATCCCCTCCTCCATGCTCCCTCCCCGTCGCCGAGATGTGCCGTCGCTGTGCTCCCTTCCCCTCCGTCCATGGCCGCCGCCACCGGCCCGATTCAGCCAACCCCAGGCCATCCGGGTCATCCGACCAGCTTCCCCTCGTTGCCGCGCAGCCCATGCGCATGCCGCCCTCCTCATTGCGTCGCCGCTTCGCCGACGCCGCACAGGCCAGTGGAGCCACCGCCGCCACCTCCCCTGGGTCCGCCGCCTTCTAGAGGCTCCGCTCCGCCCACCCACCGGCCACCCCGCCGCCCCACACACCGGCACTACCACGCCTTCAAGCCGGCCCAAGCGCCTGCCTCTGCTCCCCTGTTCTTCTCGAAAGAACTGAGTGGATTTGGGGATGAAAATGGCCAAGGGCCCCACCTGTCATATACTTGAGCCCCCCTCCATTTGGCTGCCATGTGGGCCCCCTTTTCCTGTTCCGGTGGACCGACGCCCTGTGCGCATGAACCGGTCCATGCACTATAGCTGTGTACCCCTCTCTCTTTTTCCAATTTAATTCCAGTTCAATCTTCCACTACTACAAAAAGGCTAATACTGGACGCCTCATCATAGACAGTTGACCAAAACTGTCTGTATTATATGCAATCACAGACGGTTTTAGTTTAGAGACCGTCTGTGTTACTGGCTGTGCTAAAAACCATCTATGAAGAGGTAATATTACAGACGGTTCATGTTGAAAACCGTTTGTGAAGTATCACAGACGGTTCTTGTTAATAACCATTTGTGATAATTTTACATATCACATACGGTTTTCAACAAAGAACCGTCTGTGAAACATCACAGACGGTTCTTAATAATAACCGTTTATGATATTACCACATATCACGAATGGTTTTTGTTATAACCGTCTGTGATAATATCGCTCTGCTCGATTGAAGCCCGATGATCGCTTTCTTAAATAATATCGTCTCTTCGTCGCATCAATGCGCTTGGCTCTCCGATGCATCTCTTCATCTCACGCTCGAATTTATACCTTGTTTTTATAAAAGGATCATCTTCCATCGAAGATGATCATCCCCATACTTATAAAAAAAAGCGAAATGGCTGCCTCTTCCTTGTCACGGCATTGATGGCCTACACAGCCACACCTGTGACGAAAGCACCTCTCTTGTTGTCGTTGAGCCGTCTTGCGGAAGAACACTGTTTTCAACAGTGTCTTCACTCCTCGTCGTAGAAATTTGCGGAGCAGTGGCGCCACCTTCCGCAGATCTTGACATCCTCCTCCGCCGTGTCTTCGGGTGATATCCCACTTTCGACGAGTTTACCGTGTCATCGACATGGTCCTCTAAACGACGTTGCACGTCTCGGAGATTTGCGTCACTTGGGCTCACGTGTCGGGCGGCGAGCGCATCGAGTCGACGGTGCCGAGACCCTCAAGCAAGGGAAGAGAGCCTATGGGCTCAATTCTTCTTAGTTCAACAAATCGAGGTTCTTCAGAGACACTCGAGCGAGCGTGTCGTGAGTGGATGCATTTAGGCTTCATTCACGATGATCGTCTTGTCGATCTTGACGCCGCCGCCTATGAAGTATTGAAGGCGGAGATAGCACCTACCTCCACCACTAGAAAAACTTTGTTTAATTATAGGTTTCTACTTTTTGTTTAATATTTTTGTGTTTATCGCCACACTTGTTTGGGCATATGAAAATTCCAAAATGAAAAAAAAGTTTGGAGGTGAAGTTAATTACTATATTAATTATATGTTGAATTATTACTATGTATATATATATATATATATATATATATATATATATATATATAGAGAGACGGTTTTGTGGAAAAAAATCTAGTTTGGAGGTGAAGTTACATTAATTAATATTAATTATATCGAGAGAGCTTTAGTGGAACAAATTAATTAATTATATATATATCCGATCATGCTACATATATATATATATATATATATATATATATATATATATATATGTGTGTGTGTGTGTGTGTGTGTGTGTGTGTGTGTGTGTGTGTGTGTGTGTGTGTGTTATATAGTCAAAGCAAATTTTTAGCAGTATTTAAATGACAAAATTGACATATAAACATGTAATTTCTTCATGTCATGTAAGTGTATATACAAGATAAATATACTTGAGAAAAAACCATTTCACAGACGGTTCCATACATATCACGAACGGTTCTATTATTGAACCGTCTGTGATAATTATCACTAACGGTTCCATAATAGAACTGTCTGTGATAAGTCTCTTTATTAGTAGCAGCCCAGCCGCTAGGGTTTGCGCTCGCCCTAACTTGTCACTCCCTAGTGCCGCTAGGGTTTGCGCTTGCCCTAACTCGTCACTCCCCAGCGTATTTACTCTCGTTCGTTCCCCTCCCCACCTCGACGCCACCGCCCGACCCCGTCGCCGTCGCCGCCCGTCCCGTCCTTGTCATCGCGCAGTTGTGACACCACTCATCTTGCACAAGATCATGCGATAGTCGTAGTGTCTTGTGCAGTGTTAGGGTCATGCCACAACTACGGTGACACCGCCACCCCGCGTGTCGCCTACGTAGCCATGGCTTGGTTCTCCTGCTCGGCCTCCTGTGCTCGGGCCCTGGCGGGCTTTGCTTTCCCCATCCTCCCTCTATTCTCCTCCAGATCTGTTAGCTTAATGTCTTTTGTTGAGTTTGATTTTTATGCTTGAGTCTTAAGTTGTGTCCTGATGTTTGTGTGATTTATGCAAGGTGAAGGAGATGAATGAGGGTTGTCTTTGGTGGTGGGAATCGCCACTGTGTGGTTCTTATTTATCTTGAGGTATCACCCTACCTTACTCCTCTCTACTCTTTGGTGTGGTGGCGGGTTTGAACTGCTCAATGATATTAATAGTCTTATGCTGAAATTGAATTGATAATTAGTTCATATTAATAGTCCCCTTGCTCGGGATGTAATGATGTTAATATCTTATGCTGAAATTGAATTGATAATTAGTTCATATTAATAGTCCCTTGCTCTATGATGTAAACGAGGGCAATTGGTGTATGTGCATTCATGCATCTTGCTTAGTTCATGTTGTGGGTTCAGATTGACAAAAATGAATAGGGCAAAATGGTGGGTTTGGTTAATGCTCTCGATGGAGTCTTGAGGGTTATTGATCTTTGGTTCTTTGTGCTTGGTTAGCTTACATGGGATCGATGTGGTTCGGATGAGGCTTGGCTACAATTAACTTTTCATATTTGTCTCCCAGTCAAGTTCTCCTCCTTGCGTCCCAGTGCGTATCGTCCTACCATTCTATTCCTCATCTCTTCTCTATAAAACCTCCAGCGATGGTTTGCTTGTGCCTTTAAATCGGCTTCATATATATATATATATATATATATATATATATATATATATATATATTATGCGTAGTCCCCGGCCCTTCGATTGGAGTCGTGAGGAGGATGAGGCAGTACGCCACGGGCAACCTCTCATCGAGCCCTTGCAGATTCAAGAAGTAGGGCTGCAAGAGAAGGCGCGTGACATTACAATTACCCTGGATGTCGTCGATAGGTAATTGGACTTGACATCAAGAAATGGCTGGTTGCTGATACATGAAGCCAATGGTTGGTTGCTGATACATGAAGCCACTTAAGCCACTTGGCTTCATGTATCAACAACCAGCCATTTCTTGATGTCAAGTCCAATTACCTATCGACGACATCCAGGGTAATTGTATGTCCACGCGCCTTTTCTTGTAGCCTCACTTCATGAATTTGTAGGCTCGAGAGGTTACCCGTGGCACCGTGGTCATCCTCCCTCACGACTTCCAAAGTGGCCGAGACTACAATGATGTATATATATATATATATATATATATATATATATATATATATATATATATATATATATATATATATATATATATATATATATGAAGCTGGTTTTAAAGGCACAAGTAGCCATTGCTTGATGTTTTATTTATCTATCACAGAGCGGTTTCAGTATTAAGAACCGCCTCGTGATAACTATCTATTACAGGCAGTTACGTGTAATATATATATATATATATATATATATATATATATATATATATATATATATATATATATATATATATATATATATATATATGTGAAGCCGGTTTTAAAGGCACAAGTAGCCATTGCTTGGATGTTTTATTTATCTATCACAGACGGTTCGTATAAGAAATGCCTGATAACTATCTATTACAGGCAGTTGCGTGTAATATATATATATATATATATATATATATATATATATATATATATATATATATATATGTGAAGCCGTTTTAAAGGCACAAGTAGCCATTGCTTGGATGTTTTATTTATATATCATAGGCGGTTAGGTATTACGAACCGTGCGTGATAGATAGTTATCACAACGATTACGTGTTCGTGTTACGAACCGTTTGTAATAGATAGTTATCACAGATGGTTCTTAACACGAACCGCTGCATGATAGACATTATCATGAGCGCAGTTACGAACACGAATCGCAGTGATAGTCATATATCACGAGCGCTTTTGAGTTAATAACCGCTCGTGATAGATAGTTATCACATACAGTTCGTGTTCGTGTTACGAACCGTTTGTAATAGATAGTTATCACAGATGGTTCTTAACACGAACCGCATGATGAACATTATCACGAGCGGTTACGAACACAAACCGTCTGTGATAGTCATATATCACGAGCGGTTTTGAGTTAATAACCGCTGCAGGATAGCATGCATCACAAACGGTTTGAAAACCGTCTGTGATGACCTCATGTCATCACTGACCCATAAACTCAGATGGCTCACGAAACCGTTTGTGATGACGTTTTTGAACCGTCTGTGAATGCCTTTTCTGTAGTAGTGTTCGTAAATTCTGTTCTACTCCGTTATAGCTCCAAAAATTTTGAAATAAATTTCTAAAAATTTGTTAATTCAAGATCTTGCTAATGGCATAGGTCTTGATTAACTTGAAGTTCATTTGTTTATTCATGTGTATTTATGTGTTTTCTTTTGCTTGTTGTGTCTTTTTCCGGTACAATCATCCGATTAGGATTCGCAGACGTGGAGGGTCTCCACTTCAATCAAGCACAAGATTGTCAAGGTTCCCTTACCTTTAATCCAAGGCGAGTCAATGCTTTGATCATATTGAGCCTACATTTTATGCAAATTATATTTATTTAAATTATGAAAATTGCATGCTTTAATTATTTAATCAAATGTATGTTAAAGCTTAAGGTAGTTAAATACCCATTTGATGATTAAATAATTAATATGCCATCCTTGATAATTTGAATCCCTTAATCCTGATCACCCTAGTAACTATATGGTAATACTAGTTATAGGTTGTACTTAAGCGACATGCTAGTCTTGCTTAAGTACCAGGGCATTAAATGTCCCAATCATCATTCTACAAACATAAAATGATTTGGGTAGTCATTGGTGGTCCATTGACTAAAAGGTTTGGAATAATTTGGTTTACTCAAAAACCCTAATTGCTAGTTCTATCTGGGCGGATGGTGAGGCGGTGGGTGCTCGGGCAGCACGAGGATGGTTGGTTTGTGGAATGCACCGCCCAGATAACCGTAAGGACTTAATCTTGTCACGACCTCCCGTGTTAAACAAGTACAACCACAAGTCTGCAAAGTGCAACTTGGCTTAGTAAAATTATTAAACCCTGAATGTGTCTCACAGGATGGAGAAAGGGAAAAATGTGCAAGTGTGCGGTACATCCCGCTTGAATGGGTGAGGTTGCCAACGTTGTGGGTAGTCCAAATCTACACCCAACAGCTGCGTGTAGAACGATCAGCATAGCGTGTGGGTGCAACCCCATATGGGTGAGATGACGAAAGGGCAAGGTAGTTTGAAGGTTCTTGTGACGATCGCAACTACATGACTACTAATCATGTGGGTAACGGGTATGACTATCTCATGTGGGTAAAGTGTGCAACCTCTGCAGAGTCAAACTGTTTAAACAGCCGTGCCTATGGTCAAAGGTGGACATGGGAATCATAACTTGAGTTAGTTCTATTTCAAAACTTTGTGGGTGGTATGAAAATGGTGGAAGGGCTCACCTAGCCCTGTGTTGGATTTTCCCTGGGTCTTCGAGCTCAGTGGGTGTGGTCATTGGAGGTAGCTCCAATTGAAAAGATGCATTGTGTAGAGATTCCGACGGATGGAACCTCTACTGTTATTAATTACTGCACATTACTCTCTTTATTAAACGGCAATTTGTTAAAATGCTAAGTGATAGGACTTTGTAATTATGATTTAATTAAAATGTTGCTTTAGCAAATAAAAGAACCCGAGCCATCCTTGTTTAGCCTTGCATGTATATTATTGCATTGTGTGTTGGCTCGCAAGCACGGTAGTAGTGCTCATTCTCGCTTCTATCCCCAAACCCTTCAGATAATGAAGATGAAGGAGACTACGCTTTCTACGAAGGCCCAGAAGATGATGGACAAGGAAATAACGAGGAGTAATATAGTTCTGTAGTTTAGGTCTTGCCCAGTCTAAGTAGACTCGTTGGTACTCGCGTACAATCGATATTATCCAGCTCTTGGTTAATATCCGTCGCACACGGGTCACCCCAGTCGCTTGCCTGTGTGAGATGAGCCCTACCTTCCCTTTCACTTCTGCTGTAGACATCATTATCTTCATGTAATGTAATCAAGTTAGCCTTGTGCGGCCACTTTTGTAAAACTCGACACGTTGAGGTCTATGTTGCTTTGTGTTGTAATATATTTGTGTTAGTTCATAACTGGTATGATTGATTCAGCAATGTGCCTGTGAGTGCTATCTACTAATCTAGGAAATAGCACAGTGTTTTCACAGAGGATTTGGATTCTCGTAATCCGGGTCTGACATTCAAACCTAACAATAAGCGATAACCCGCTATTAGGTGGTATAATGTTGTTAACTAAACTAAAAGGAATTTCTTGGAACATATTCACCTGTTGGTTAAGCTTCTTTGCACAAGCTTCACCCACAAGCTTCTCTTGTTCTTCAACTCTTTTAGTAAGCTCATCTTGTTCTAAGGTACTTGAAGAATTGAAAACACCATATGGAATAACATAGCTAAGGATGTACGCATCATCAGAGATACGAGGGGTCCCAATCTTCTCGACGTAGGATCGGAGATAACTTGCACGCTCGACTTGACAAACCGTAGTTACTCACCCGATGCCAATGTATGAACTTGCAACTCTTTAATTCGCCCAATCTCACGTGTACTCCACCCGACCACCAAGTGGAGTTTTACCGATCCCTCAATCCCCAACGGAAAGACAGAACGGTCTTTGGAAAAAAATCCCTATTCCCCTTCAAGTCGTCGGCCTTCACCAAAACTTGCAACTCTTTAATTCGCCCAATCTCACGTTTACTCCACCCGACCACCAAGTGGAGTTTTACCGATCCCTCAATCCCCAACGGAAAGATAGAACGGTCTTTGGCAAAAAAAAATCCCTATTCCCCTTCAAGTCGTCGGTCTTCACCAAACTTCTTGGAAGAATCAAGCGTTGAAGCAAAAAGCAATCAGAATCTTTAATTGTGGTCTGAGGATACAATGGGGGTCTACCCCTCAATATATAGTGCCCTTCTCCACCTTACGGGCCAAGAGGCCTACTCCTACTCTATTTCGAAATTAGAGCTCATACTCCAATTCCGACACAATCTAAAACAGAAAGGAGACTCTGAGTTTACAACTGTCACATTGTTTCAGACATATCTTCTGATACGTGATGAATCTGATACTGTGAGAGGATCCATTGGATCCAGCTTGAAGTTAGCTTTCCAACAAGTATAAGAACACCTAAATCGGACTCCGTTTGTGAAAGTTATGACCTTTTTAATCCGGACTGTACTACTTATTCCGAATCCGATTTTAATGCTGATTCCGAATCCGAATTGAATCCAAACCTTCAATCTTGAATTTTATTAATTGAAATGACTTGAATCCATGTGAAAGTTGAGAAAAGGAGTCTTGTAAACCTTTGGAAAGTCATGCCATAGCTGGATATCCTCCCAAGATGTCGTACAACCCACGGGATCGTCAACTTTGTCAACTCTCGCGTGTCGGTCGGTCCTAATGTGCAGCATGCACTCGAATAGCCATAACTTTTTATAGAAAGCTCCAAATCACATTCTGTGTGATCCGTTGTAAAGAAGACTTGCTAAGCTTTCCAAATATATATATATATATATATATATATTATGCATGCTAGATCCTTCCGAGTTGCTATGAAGATCGTCGTGAACATCAAGATTAGTGCGGCGCCATCTATTGTTCGTATCATGTAACCATACCTCGCATGCCTCCCATGGGCCACATGCAATTTTTGCGAGCATCAAAACACCCCGAGAAGCATCGTGTTCGTGATATTCATATAAAGCATCTCCTTCAAACCTAACAATAAGCGATGACCCGCTATTAGGTAGTATAATGTTGTCAACTAAACTAAAAGGACTTTCTTGGAACAGATTCACCTGTTGGTTAAGCTTCTTTGCACAAGCTTCACCCACAAGCTTCTCTTGTTCTTCAACTCTTTTAGTAAGCTCATCTTGTTGTGAGGTACTTGATGAATTGAAAACACTATACGAAATAACATAGCTAAGGATGTCCGCATCATCAGAGATACGAGGGGTCCCAATCTTCTCGACATAGGATCGAAGATAACTTGCACGCTCAACTTGACAAACCGTAGTTACTCACCCGATGCCAATGTATGAACTTGCAACTCTTTAATTCGCCCAATCTCACGTGTACTCCACCCGACCACCAAGTGGAGTTTTACCGATTCTTCAATTTCCCACGGAAAGACAGAATGGTCTTTGGAAGAAAATGCCCTATTCCCCTTCAAGTCGTCGGCCTTCTCCAAACTTTTTTGGAAGAATCAAGCGTTGATGCAAAAAGTAATCAGAATCTTTAATTGTGGTCTGAGGATACAATGGGGGTCTACCCCTCAATATATAGTGCCCTTCTCCACATTATGGTTGGCCAAGAGGCCCTACTCCTACTCCATTTCGGAATTAGAGCTCATACTCCAATTCGGACACAATCTAAAATAGAAAGGAGACTCTGAGTTTACAACCATCACATTGTTTCAGACATATCTTCTGATACGTGATGAATCTGATACTGGGAGAGGATGCGTTGGATCCATCTTGAAGTTAGCTTTCCAACTAGTATAAGAACACCTAAATCGGACTCCGTTTGTGAAAGTTATGACCTTTTTAATCCGGACTGTACTGCTGATTCCGAATCCGATTTTAATGCTGATTTCGAATCCGAATTGAATCCAAACCTTCAATCTTGAATTTCATTAATTGAAACGACTTGAATCCAAGTGAAAGTTGAGAAAAGGACCCTTGTAAACCTTTGGAAAGTCATGCCATAGCTGGATATCCTCCCAAGATGTCGTACAAGCCATGGGATCGTCAACTTTGTCAACTCTCGCGTGTTGGTCGGTCCTAATGTGCAGCATGCAGTCGAATAGCCATAACTTTTTATAGAAAGCTCCAAATCACATTCCGTGTGATCTGTTGGAAAGAAGACTTGCTAAGCTTTCCATATATATATATATATTATGCATGCTAGATCCTTCCAAGTTGCTATGAAGATCGTCGTGAACTTCAAGATCAGTGCGGCGCCATCTATTGTTCGTATCATGTAACCATACCCCGCATGCCTCCCATTGGCCACACGCTATTTTTGCGAGCATCAAAACACCTCGAGAAGCATCGTGTTCGTGATATTCACGTAAAGCATCTCCTTCAAACCTAACAATAAGCGATAACCCGCTATTAGGTTGTATAATGTTGTCAACTAAACTAAAAGGAATTTCATGGGACAGATTCACCTGTTGGTTAAGCTTGTTTGCACAAGCTTCACTCACAAGCTTCTCTTGTTCTTCAACTTATTTAGTAAGCCCAGGTTGTTCTAAGGTACTTGATGAATTGAAAACACTATATGGAATAACACAGCTAAGGATGTCCGCATTATCAGCGATACGGGGGGTCCCAATCTTCTCGACGTAGGATTGAAGATAACATGCACGCTCGACTTGACAAACCGTAGTTACTCACCCGATGCCAATGTATGAACTTGCAACTCTTTAATTCGCCCAATCTCACGTATACTCCACTCGACCACCAAGTGGAGTTTTACCGATCCCTCAATTCCCAACGGAAAGACAGAACGGTCTTTGGAAGAAAATGCCCTATTCCCCTTCAAGTCGTCGGCCTTCACCAAACTTCTTGGAAGAGTCCAGCGTTGATGCAAAAAGCAATCAAAATCTTTAATTGTGGTCTGAGGAAACAATGGGGGTCTACCCCTCAATATATAGTGCCCTTCTCCACCTTATGGCTGGCCAAGAGGCCCTACTCCTACTCTATTTGGGAATTAGAGCTCCTACTCCAATTCGGACACAATCTAAAACAAAAAGGAAACTCTGAGTTTACAACTGTCACATTTTTTTCAGACATATCTTCTGATACATGATGAATCTGATACTGGGAGAGGATCCGTTGGATCCAGCATGAAGTTAGCTTTCCAACAAGTATAAGAACACCTAAATCGGACTCCGTTTGTGAAAGTTATAACCTTTTTAATCCGGACTGTACTGCTGATTCCGAATCCGATTTTAATGCTGATTCCGAATCCGAATTGAATCCAAACCTTCCAATCTTGAATTTCATTAATTGAAACGACTTGAATCCATGTGAAACTTGAGAAAAGGACTCTTGTAAACCTTTGGAAAGTGATGCCATAGCTGGATATCCTCCCAAGATGTCATACAAGCCACGGGATCGTCAACTTTGTCAACTCTCACGTGTCGGTCGGTCCTAATGTGCAGCATGCACTCGAATAGCCATAACTTTTTATAGAAAGCTCCAAATCACATTCCGTGTGATCCGTTGGAAAGAAGACTTGCTAAGCTTTCCATATATATATATATATATATATATATATATATATATATATATATATATATATAGGCTAGATCCTTCCGAGTTCTTTGAAGATCATCGTGAACTTCAAGGTCGATGTGGCGCCATCTATCGTTAGTATCATGTAACCATACCTCGCATGCCTCCCATCGGCCACATGCTATTTTTGCGAGCAACAAAACACCCCGAGAAGCATCGTGTTCGTGATATTCACATAAAGCATCTCCTTCAAACCTAACAATAAGTGATGACCCGCTATTAGGTAGTATAATGTTGTCAACTAAACTAAAAGGAATTTCATGGAACAGATTCACCTGTTGGTTAAGAGCTTCTTTGCACAAGCTTTACCCACAACCTTCTCTTGTTCTTCAACTCTTTTAGTAAACTCATGTTGTTCTGATGTACTTGATAAATTGAAAACACTATATGGAATAACTTAGCTAAGGATGTCCGCATCATCAGATGAGATGGGTGGTCCTAATCTTCTCGACGTTGCATCGAAGATAACTTTCACGCTTTACTTGACAAACCATAGTTACTCACCTGATGCCAATGCATAAACTTGCAACTCTTTAATTCGCCCAATCTCACGTGTACTCCACCCGACCACTAAGTGGAGTTTTACCGATCCCTCAATTCCCAACAGAAAGATAGAACGGTCTTTGGAAGAAAATGCCCTATTCCCCTTCAAGTCGTTGGCCTTTACCAAACTTCTTGGAAGAATCAAGCGTTGATGCAAAAAGCAATCAAAATCTTTAATCGTGGTTTGAGGATACAATGGGGGTCTACCCCTCAATATATCACTCTTCTCCACCTTATGACTGGCCAAGAGGCCCTACTCCTACTCTATTTTAGAATTAGAGCTCCTACTCCAATTCGGAAACTCTGAGTTTACAACCGTCAGTGAACTTCAAGATCAGTGTGGCGCCATCTATTGTTCGTATCATGTACCCATACCTCCCATGCCTCCCATGGTCCACATGCTATTTTTGTGAGCATCAAAACACCCCGAGAAGCATCGTGTTCTGATATTCATAAAAAGCATCTCCTTCAAACCTAACAATAAGTGATGATCCGCTATTAGGTAGTGTAATGTTGTCAACTAAACTAAAAGGAATTTCATGTAACAGATTCACTTGTTGGTTAAGCTTCTTTGCACAAGCTTCACCGACAAGCTTCTCTTGTTCTTCAACTCTTTTAGTAAGCACATGCTGTTCTGAGGTACTTGATGAATTGAAAACACTATATGGAATAACATAGCTAAGGATGTCCGCATCACCGGCTCCCTTCCCCTTGCCCTTTCTTCCTCCCAGTAGGATCACGCCCACGAGCGCCACACCGCCTAGTCAGCGCCTACCGCCTGCGCCCTCTATGCCGCCTCGTGCTCTGCCTACACCCTCTACACCGCCACCTGGTGCCTTGCCGCCCGCGACACTAGTGGCACAGGCTCGTCTGGTGCCATCCCCGCTAGTCACCATCGAGCCGCCGCCGCTCAAGATCCGGCTCGAGCCGTGCTTTCTTGTGCCCAAGCGTTGCCCTCATCAGCGCCCTGTCTCCCTTGCCCTACCTTGTCGCTTCGCCCACCCGCTATGGTCGCCCAAGTCACCGCCGTGACACCATGCCTGTGCCAGTGCGCCCATGACACCGCCCTCGGGACCACGCGTGCACCCGTGCCCTTTCAATGGCTCCCTCGCCCTCCGGTGCCTATAATAAGGACCCCTGTGCTCCTCCTACCTCCGCACTTCGCCCCCTTTTGCTCCCTGGTAAGTGCCACCCCAGAGAACTGCCGCTCCCCTTTTCTTCGGTCGTGCCACTCCGCCGCCGACCAGCTACTCCGGCGCCGCCACCACCATTCCACCCCCATCACCCCACGCCCCAGGAGCCAAGGAGTTCATCCCCTGGCTGGATTGAAGCTTGGTCCACCGCAGCCCCCGAGTCTGGCTTTCTCTCCTAGCTCCGGCCACTCCTTTCTCCACCACCGATCTCCCTCCTCTGGCCACCTCCCGCCCCCTTCTTTGGCTTGGTGAGTCCCCCTAACCCTCCTCTAGCTCATGCTCTCGCCCATTTGGGTCATGGATCACCAGGGTGCCATTTCGGCTTTTGCCGCCGCACCGCCGTTGCTTACCTACCACCACGCCGTCTCTCCGGCGATCTTCCAGCCGTCCCATCCCCGTCATCGGCTCCTCCTCACCAAGGGCTTTCCATTTTGGCTTCGCTCATTCATTGTCGCCATGGGTTCCTCACGGTGTAAGCTCCACCGTCTTGAGCAGTGTTTTCTGTCTTTGTCGAAAATGGACATATACTGTTCATTCATAATTAACAACTAATATTGTCTTAAAACCCTAAGCATTGATTAGTGAATTAATGATGCCCTAAATGGCTAGTTTATTTCACTGTCGCATGGGCCCATGAATAGTAATGGCCGGTTTTGGTTTTGATTTTGTCTCTAGCAACTGACAGGTGGGCCCCATGTACAGTATGCACCCGGTGCACCGTGGACCGATGCACAGTGTATGTTGACCTACCAATCCATGCACTGTGCACATGGACCAGGCACTATTCGTGGGTCCCACATGTCAATGGGCCATTTTCTCTCTCTCCTTTCTATTTTCCTGATTTAATTCAAATTCAAACTTCGGAAGCTCCGTTCTCCTCCGTTATAACTCCAAAAATTATGAAATTTGTTTCTAAAATTTTGTAAATTCAAGATCTTGCTAATGGAGTTCATTTATTATTCTTTTAGTATTTATTTGCTCTCTTTGCTTGTTTGTGCCTTTTTCCAGTACGTTCGTCCAAATAGGATTTGAAGAAGCGAGAGATCTTCAACTTGATCAAGCACAAGACTATCAAGACTCTCTTACCTATAACCAAGACGAGTTGATACTTTGATCATTTTGAGCCTACATTTTATGTAAACTATATTCATTTAAATTACCAAAAATTGCATGCTTTAATTCTTTAATCAAATGTATATTAAATCTTAAGGTAGTTAAATGCCCATTTGATGTTTAACTAATTATTATGCCATCCATTGATAATTGAATCCATTATTCTATGTCACCCTAGTAACTATGTGGTAAATACTAGTATAGGTTGTACTTAAGCGACATGCTAGACTTGCTTAAGTACCGGGGTATTAAATACCCTAACCATCATCTCTTCAAACATGAAATAATTTTGGGCAGTCATTGGAGGTCCATGACTGAAGTAAATGAGATAATTTGGTTTTACTCCTCAAAACCCTAATAACTTGCTATTATCACATCTGGGCGGATGGAATGGTGGTGGGTGCCATCGGGCACGAGAGTGGTTGGTATGTGGTATGAACTGCCCGGATGGATTAAGGACTTAATTTTGTCATGAACTCCCTTGTAAAACATGTGCAACCACAAGTCTGCAAAGTGCAACTTGACTTAGTAAAATTATTAAACCCTAAATGCCATCTCGCTGGATGGATAATGGGAAAGTGCAAGTGCGTGACACGTCTAGCTTGAATCGTGCACCGATACAAGGTGAAGTTGCCAGTCGCCGTGGTGCAGTCCAACTACTCCAGTTGCCGAGGTGAACATCCCGCACAACGTATGGGCGTAACCCCATATGGGTGAAATGATGGAAGGGGCGAGGTAATTTGAAAGGTTACTATGATGGTCGCTCAAATACATGACTAAGGAATCATGTGGGATAACGAGTATGATTGCCTCTTGTGGATACAGTATACAACCTTTGTAGAGTCTGAACTATTTAAACAGACATGCCTACGGTCAAAGGCAGACATGGGAACTTACTAGAGTTAGTTCTATTTCAAAAACCTTGTGGGTTTGAGATGAAAATCAGGTCGGGCTCCCCTAGCCCTGAGATTAGATTTTTTCCTAAGCCATCAAGCTCAATGGTGTTAATAAATGGAGGTAGCTCCAATCAAAAGAAGCATAAGGTAGAGGTTCCGACGGAGGGGACCTCTACTGTTATGTAATATTACACAATTACTCTCTTTAATAAAATGCAATTTGGTTAAAATGCTAAGTGATATGAATTTGTAATTATGATAATTAAAAACATTGCTTTAGCAAATAAAAGAAACTGAGCCATCCTTGTTAAGCTTTGCATGTATATTATTTCATCTTGTGTGTTGGCTCGCGAGCACGGAAGTTGTGCTCATTCTCGCTCTCCCCCAAACCCTTCAGATCATGAGGATCAAAGAGACTACGCATATTATGAAGACCCAGAAGTCGACGGACAAGGAAACAACGAAGAGTAGTCTAGTTCTGTAGTCTACGTCTTGCCTCAGTCTAGTGGACTTGTTCAGTACTTGCGTACAACCGATATTATCCAAACTCTTGGTTAATATCAGTCATACACATGTTACCCCAGTCGCTTGCCTATGGAGATATGAGCTCTACCCCTTTTGCTTCCACTGTAGTTTACGTTGCTTTCATGTAATGTAATCAATTTGGCCTATTTGGCCCTTTTGTAAAACTCAACCCGACGTAGTTTAGCTATTCCTAGACTAGTGTATGAAACACAGAGAATTCAGGATCCTTCATTCCTGTGTTCGACAGGTGGTGGTGTGAATCAGGGGGTAGGGTCCTCTACTCGTCATCCTTCGTCACATGGTTGATGCAAGTGCAAGTAGTCGGTAACCAATGTGCAGCTGCTCTCTGGAAAATGATGCAGCACCTACATTTCAAGCAAAGGCCGACGTACCAAGGATACATTTACATGGTGGGAACGCAAGAATGTTGGAGAGTGGAGGTGATACTCTACTCCAACATACGGCCTGACACGACCTTCCACATATTTGATGCCCTAATGCAGCGCAACTCCTTCCCCACCGGCATCCAAGATGTTGCACGAGAAGCTGTACGAAGACTCTGATACATCTACGATCATAGATTTGATAGCACCGCCTTCCATTACTACCCTATCCATGTTTCCACTACACTTGGCAGCACCTTCCGCTCTGCTCAGGATGAGGATTTTTTCAACTTGACGCACCAGGTGCACCTGACGATCATGATGGATCACACTTACAACATGGCTCTGGATGATCTACGCACCATCCACATGTGATTGGAGAAAGCCGAGGAGGAGTTGGGCTGCCTCAAGGAAGTCTACGCCCGTTCCAATACTCCAGTGGAACCTTCTAAGCCTACACCAAAGAAGCGTAAGACAGGCAAGAAGAAGGAGTACCTCAAATAGTTCCAGATTAAGGATTACAACCCTAGATCTCCTTAGATTCTTTTATTAGCATTATCATTTGGACGTAGAATTGTGAGCTGCTAATTCCTTTTGTGGCAGCCACGATAGTTTAATAAAATAAATAAAGTGAGAATTATTTTGAAAATGTCTCTTTTTGCCTTGTGTTTATTTGGTTCTTGGGTTGTTCTAGAAATATCCCCCTTAGTTTTCTATTTCTCTTTCCTAAGTCTTTGAACTTCCAGCAAATGGTGACTACTCGTATCGGAAGTGGCAGCACCAGCGGACAAGGAAACGAGAATGTTGACTACCAAGAGAATCCTATTCAGCAGCCACCACCTCCTCCGATCGAAGCACCTGATTAGCGCTAGATGATGGCCAACCAATCTCATCTGGTTGATTTGTTAGCCTAGTCTCTCAACAACAACCAGAATGTTCAAGCAGCAGCAACGACATCTCATGCTCCTCCACCACATCCGCCACCTCAAAGGGCCAATATGTCCGAGTTTATGAGGATGCATCTATCAACCTTTTTAAGGAGCACAGAGCCTATGGATGCCCATGATAGGCTCCGGGCTATTAGTAAGAAACTAGACATTACTCAGTGCACTAACCGCGAGAGGGTGTTGTTCGCCTCTCATCAGCTCTCAGGACCAGCATCTGAATGGTGGGACAACTACAGCCTAGCTAACGACGATGACCAGTCCATCACTTGGGCTAAGTTTGTGCGAGCTTTCCGGTGTGCTCACATTCCTGCAGGCATAATGACCCTTAAGAAAAAGGAATTTCGCTCGCTTCGCCGGGGTAACCGCTCGGTGAGCAAGTATCTACACAGGTTTAATCAGCTTGCTCGCTATGCACCAGAGGATGTGGCCAAGGATGAAGACAAGTAGGAATGATTCCTCAAAGGATTGAATGATGAACTCTACATCCGTCTAATCTCTCAAGACTACACTGACTTTCAGCAGTTGGTGAACAAAGCTATCCGCTAGGAGGGCAAGTATCAGGAGATGGAGAACCGCAAGCGGAGAATGGCAGCTCAGAAATTCAACTCTAGAGGTCTCCCAAAGCCTTGCACTACTTCATCTCAGCCACCGTAGTGCGGCAGATTCTAGTCTTCTTCCACTTCAAGGAAGCCTACCTCTACACCTCGCCAGGAGTTCCGCAAATCGTTTGTAGGAGACCAGATTCAGAAGGACTTGTCAGCAGTCGCTTGCTATCACTACCAAGAGAAGGGGCACTTCGCCAATAATTGTCCTAAGAAGCATCTTCCAGCTGCACCCAAGACAGGAGTCCAAACTACTAGCAACACCTTTGTTGCTAAGAAGCCGAATCAGTTCGTGAAAGGCAGGGTGAACCACATCACTGCCGAAAAAGCCCAGTCTGCACCAGATGTTGTTCTTGGTATGTTTCTCGTCGATTCAGTACCAGCATTAGTTTTGTTTGATTCAAGAGCTTCGTATTCTTTCGTGTCAAGCAAATTTGTGGGAAAATATGGGTTATCTACTTCTCCCTTAGCTAACCCTATGTTAATCCATTCCCTGGGCTCGGAAATGAGGACTAGTTCTATATGCCCAAACCTCACCTTGGAGATATCTGGAGTATCTTTCTTAGCCAACTTAACAGTCATACATTCCCAAGGATTAGATGTGATCCTCGGAATGGATTGGCTAGCCAAGAACTGAGGACAGATAGATTGCGCCAATAAGTCTATCACCCTCACCAATGACCAAGGGATTAAAGTGGAATTCAAGCCTAAGATTCCTATTGGAGGAAGTTCCATCCTTACCAGTCTTAAGGAAGTAAAGCTAGAAGAAATTCCAGTGGTACAAGAATACCCGGATGTGTTTCCCAAAGAATTACCCAACATGCCTCCAGATCGGGAAATTATGTTCCTAATTGACTTAGTTCCAGGAACAACACCCATTTCAAAGAGACCCTACAGAATGCCTACTAACGAGTTAGCAGAATTGAAGAAACAAATCAAAGAACTGCAGAGCAAGAGATACATCTAGCCCAGTTCATCACCATGGGGAGCTCCAGTACTCTTTATCAAAAAGAAAGATAATAGTATGAGGATGTGTATAGATTACAGATCACTCAATGAGGTTACAATCAAGAACAAGTATCCACTACCTAGGATCGATGATCTCTTTGATCAACTAAAAGGAGAAAGTGTCTTCTCGAAGATCGATATGAGATCCGGTTATCATCAGTTGAAGATCAGACCAGAAGAAATCCCCAAGATAGCTTTCACCACCAAATATGGGTTGTATGAGTTTATAGTAATGTCATTTGGATTGACAAACGCCCTGGCTTATTTCATGAATATGATGAATAAAGTGTTTATGAAATTCTTTGATAAGTTCGTGGTAGTTTTCATCGATGACATTCTCATCTATTCAAAGGATGAGTTAGAGCATGAGAAGCACCTCAGGAAAGTGCTAAAGAAGCTCAGAGCACATCAGCTTTATGCCAAGTTCAGCAAAAGTGAATTTTGGCCAAGCCAAGTGGCTTTCCTCGAGCATATTGTGTCAGCTAGGGGAGTTGCAGTGGATCCTACCAAGGTTCAAGCTGTAATGGATTGGAAGCAGCCCAAATCCGTCACGGAAGTAAGAAGTTTTCTTGGATTGGCTGATTATTGCCGCCGATTCATCGAAGGTTTCCCCAAGACAGCTAGACCCATGACATAGCTTTTGAAGAAAGAAAAGAAATTTGAATGGACAGATACTTGTGACGGAGCTTTCGAGAATTGAAGCAAAGACTAGTTTTTTGCCCCAATTCTAGTTCCGCCTGACATTTGTAAGGACTTCGAGGTTTTCTGTGATGCCTCTCGTCAAGGCCTTGGATGTGTACTCATGCAAGAAGGTAAGGTCATCGCCTATGCATCCCGACAGTTAAGACCGCATGAAGGGAATTACCCAACGCATGATTTGGAGTTAGCAGCAATTGTGCAAGCACTGAAAATCTGGCGATATTACCTCATTGGTAATAGCTGCGAGATTTTCATGGACCATAAGAGTTTGAAATACATCTTTACCTAGTCAGAACTCAATTTAAGGCAAAGAAGATGATTGGAGCTGATAAAGGATTATGACCTTGGAATCTATTATCATCCCGGAAAGGCAAACATAGTGGTAGATGCCATGAGTAGAAAAGGGTGTTACAATACTACGTTGATACAAGTAAGTTAGCCAAAGTTATATGAAGAGTTGAAACATCTGAACCTAGAGATTGTCAGTCAAGGCTATGTGCACACTCTGGAGGTTTAACCGACCATTCAAGCCCAGGTCAGGGAAAATCCGAAAGAAGACGAAGACATCAGGGAAATCAAGAAGAATATGCGAAGAGGCAAAGCACTAGGATTTTCTAAAGATGAATAGGGTATAGTTTGGTTTGGGAACCGTATCTGTGTACCTGACCATCAGGAGACAAAACAGTTGATTCTACAAGAAGCCCATGAATCTTCATACTCTATTCATCCCGAAGGTACCAAAATATACCAAGATTTGAAGGAAAATTATTATTAGGTCAGTATGAAGTAAGAGATTGCTGAGTTTGTTGCACGTTATGATGTATGCCAAAGAATTAAGGCAGAACATCAGAGACCCACAGGATTGTTGCAACCATTGCCAGTTCCAAAATAGAAATGGGAAGAAATTAGCATGGATTTTATCACCGGGTTGCCAAGGACCCAATCAGGATATGACTCCATTTGGGTGGTGATCGATCGTTTGATTAAAGTGGCACATTTTATTCCAGTCAAGACTAAATATGGAGGCAACAAGTTGGCATAATTATACATGGCCAGGATCGTCTGTCTGCATGGAGTGCCTAGGAAGATTGTGTCTGATAGAGGTTCGCAATTCACGTCAAGATTTTAGAAGAGTTTACATGAAGCCTTGGGAACACATCTTAATTCCAGTACCGTGTATCATCCTCAAACGGATGGTCAGACAGAACGTGTGAACCAAATCCTAGATGATATGTTGCGAGCTTGTGCTTTGGATTAAGGAAAGAGTTGGGATCACAACCTCTCGTATCCAGAGTTTTCATACAACAACAGCTATCAAGCCAGTTTGCAGTGTCACCATTTGAAGCACTATATGGCAGCAAGTGTAGAACTCCACTCCTTTAGGATCAAGTAGGCAAGCGTCAGTTCTTCAGACCCGATTTAATCAAGGATGCCGAGGACAAGGTAAAAGTAATAAAGGAAAGATTGAGAGTGGCTCAGTCCCGATAGAAGAGTTATGGCGATAATCGTTGAAGGGATTTGACATTTGCAGCCGATGACTTTGTTTACCTTAGAGTAACTCCCCTCAGAGGAGTTAGAAGATTTCAGACCAAAGGAAAACTTGCACCCAGATTTGTTGGTTTGTACAAGATTTTGGAAAAAAGAGGTGAAGTCACTTACCAGTTAGAGTTACCAGCATCTCTGTCTATTGTTCATAATGTCTTCCATGTCTCCCAATTAAAGAAATGTCTTCGAGTTCCGACCGAGCAAACACCGCTGGAAAAGATAGACCTTCAGGAAGATCGATCTCACCTATGTGGAACATCCGATCAACATCCTTGACGTCGCAGAATGCATTACCAGGAGCAAAGTCATCTGTTTCTGCAAAATTCAGTGGAGCAATCACTCGAAAGAGGAAGCCAGCTAGGAGAAAGAAGAACTGAAAACCGAATACCCCAACCTTTTTGCTAGCCAGTCTGAATCTCAGAGTCGAGATTCACTTTAACGGGGGTAGGTTTGTAACATCCCAAAATTTGAATTCTGGTTAAAAATAAAATTTAATTATTTTCCTTGAATTTTCTAGGATTTAAAAAGATTTTCCCTAATTAGTTTGAAGCCAAAATAATTTAAATACGAAATTAATTACCAAATTTAAGTTGGAAATATTTCATTGAAGTCCTAAATGTCTCTAGGAATTTCTATGAATTTTTCCATCATTTTTGGACTTTATTTGCTATTTTCTAAAAGCCTAAATCAATTAACTCAATTTCTGAAATCAGTAAATCAAAAGAAATTCGAAAAATGCCTTTGGGTTGGATCTCTTCGGCCCGTTTCTATTCGTCACGTGCGCACGGCCCAGCCCACACGCGTTTTCGCTGTCCCACTAATACACAAGCCCTGCATGTCAGCCCCTCCCTCTCGTCCTCCTCTCACTCTCTCTTATCGGTGGACCTCGCCTGTCAGGGCCTTCGTCCTCGCTCGCTTTCTTCCTCGTCACGCCTGAGCCAGCGACCGCCACTGCCAGAGCTCGAGCTCGTTTCCAAAAACGGGTGTAACAACTTGATTTTCTCTTGCCAACCCCGTCATCTTTATCCCCTCGACTCTCCGCATTCATCTCGACCCTTATCCCCTCTTTTCTCGCTGCCAATCCCCTATTTCACCGCGGCTCCGAAACGGACTCCAACGGTAATCCACAGATACAACCTCGCTCGAACCCTATAAAAGGACGTCCCGTGCGCCCCTCTACCTCCTCATCCCATCTCCGCGACTCAATGCCTCTCGCCGCCTCTAGCCATTGGAATTCGTGTTTAGGGTTCGCCGGCTGTCGAAGCTTTCACCGTCAATTGCCACACCATTTACGACACCCTTCCTCCATGGTCCACACCATTGTCATTGCCGTGTCAAGCTATACCCCAGGCGCACCTTCACTTCGCTGGAGCTTGGCCGGAGCCCCATCACCGTCGCCGACCACAACTCGTCGTCGCCTTCATCCTCGCCACTAGAGACTCCCCCACGCTCTCGCAACGCAAAAGTGCCCACCAGGCTCACCTCACCACCCTTTACCTCCTGGTACCCTCACCGCCGGCTAGGTCGTCGCTGTTTGTTGGCATCCATCGAGCCTAGAGCTCCACCGCGTCGGGAGTGACATGACAGCCCATGTGGCAGCCACCTGGCCGCCATGCAAGTGCCACGCCACCTCCTCTAACCCACCTCACCACCCACTTGGCGCATTGCGCCAGCACACGTACTCACGTGCACTATTTCATAAACCGCGTTCACAGTGTGCGTTTGATCAATTTGTGGACCAAGTCCATGGACTTGGGCCCACATGTCAGCGATAAAATTAGATTTCCTTTAGATAAATAATTCGGTTGGCAAAAGAAATTCCAATGCTGACGTCAGGCATGTGTCATAATCAGCTCTTCCTTTAGAAAAATAATTTAGAAATTCCATAAAATTAGATTTAATTAATTTCTTTAGAGATTAATCTTCGGAGGACTCGTTCTCCTTCATACAAGCTCCGTTTTCGATGATTCAAATTTCTAATTTCATATAAAATAAATATCTAGCCAACTAAACCAAAATTATTTACTTTGGAGTTCATTTAATTTTATTTGAATTTTGTTTGAATTTGGATTATTTTCCCGTATAGATTTTGACGACTCTGGAGAACTTAACCTTCTGAAGAGTTAGATTATCAGGACTTTGAGCATGGCAAGTTATACTCTTTGATCATATTTGAGCCTATTATTTAAAGTTATTTAAATTCTATTTCAAAGTATTGCATGCTTATTTATAGTTCAATATTTCAAATTCCAGTTTTAAATTCCTAGTTACTCTATTTCCTTTGTATGGCCAAAATTGATGCTTGGTTTATCATTTCCTTGTCACCTTAGTAAAATAAAGTAGAAAATTATGCTTAGCCAATGCTTAGACCAAAATATTGATTTTGGGGAATTTAGCCAAAATACAAAGTTGATTTAAAAATAAGACTATGGTATTGTCTTTACCATAGAATGTTTGAAAAAAAAAATGAGATGAAAAAGGGCGAATTGGATCGTTGGTGGGTGCAAGTTTATGCACAGGCTCAAATTAGTGAATGTTTGAGGCACTGGAATTGTTTTGGAAGTCGCTTAGTCATGTGAGGACCAGTTTGCGGGCTGCGGATTGTTAAGCCAAACTCGTACCACCACAGGTCTGGAGTGGGACAGACTTGGCCAATTAAACTGTATTATTTCATCATGGTTATGTCATAGAAAGATATGGGTGTTGTGAAGACTTATTGTTAATACTCACATGGCGCAAGAGGGGGGTCATCGTTTGGTGCGAAGCCTACGATAATGAAACCTTAGAGGGCATAATTATGTTGAAATAATGTAGGGTAAAGGCCTCATAATAGTTGCTTAGTCACACGCCTTCAGAAGAGTGTTTTGGCTGACATGTTAAGCAAACTGTCTCTTGTGGGTAAAGCTGTACCAACTCTGCAAAGTAATAATCTATTCGAATAGCCACGTCCGCGGTCATGGACATACTGAGCAAAGCTTTTCGTGGATTAGACTTAGTTTTGATTTCAAAATAATTTCAAACTTAGAGGTTTTTGGAAATTCAATCCAATTGGAAAAACTAGGCGAGAAACACGGTGTAAGGGGGTTAGTCCTTCACCATTTGTGTATAGAGGTTTATCCTACACTTGAGATTGATGAATCAAAATAAAATTTTGACTATTAATTATAAACTAAAATTTTCCTTAAAACTTAGTAATGGTATTTAAAACTTGAAAATGTCGCTTTATGCAAAATAGCCATATGAACCTTCCTTGACATTATCCTACATGCATTCTATCTATTATTGGGTGTAACTTGCAGAGCATGGTTGTTTGTGCTCCCCCCTGCTTAATAACTCTTCTTTAGGGGAAGACTTCTATCCAGACAGTGAGGACTAGGAGGACTAGGCCGTGCCCCCAAACGATTGCATGTGGCAAATCGTGTGGCCTACATTTTATTTACGCTTTTCCGCTGTATCTTTTATTTGGCCTCAGGCCCGCTTGTAATAAACTCAGTTGATTATTCAATAAATGTGTGATATGAATTTGCTATCATTTTTGTTTGACTGTGTACACTAGTTGTTCCTGGACTAGTGTATAAAACAAAGAGAATTCGGGATCCTTCGTTCCCGAGTTCGACAGGTGGTGGTGTGAATCTGGCGGTAGGGCCCTCTACTCATCATCCTTCGTCACACGGTTGAGGCAAGTGCAAGTAGTCGGTAACCAATACGGAAAATATTTGTGCCATCTTAAGGTCTTATGCATATAAATATTTATTCATGTTTTGCTGTTGGATATGCTATATGCTCATGTTGATTAAGTAAAGAGATAAAGATTAATGGTTGACAACAATCACTTGCATCATTTCATTAATCCTTGATACTTGGTCTACGTGGTAACCAAGTGATGATAATTTTTTAGGTCCCCGTCATGTTTTAGACAGGCATGAGATCCCCACACTCGTGGAGTGTGGGCTTGAGGTCACTGTGCTAGAAGGTACAGGCTTGAGTATGCATCGACAGATGCATACTCTGCATTACCGACAATTGCAAAGAGAAAAGAAGTGCATTTGTGGCAATTGCATTGCATGAAATTAAAAAGTTGAAAATTTATGCAACCAATGTGGATGGTTGTATGTGAGCAATGTTTATGTTAAATATCTTCTTATGAGGTTTTGTTTATCGATTTGATTGTACTTTGGTGAGTCGAGGACTCACACTTGCTGCTTATGTTTTTTTAGGTACTTCCTGTGAGGTGGCATGCATGGGAATGGGATAGAAATATTGGTGCACTACACCTTGATATTCACCATATTTAATAATTCAGCACTTTTAGTTTTATTTGGAGAACCTTTACTAGTGAATTGGTTTTATGATTGTGTTCACCCTTTGTAATACCCCGAATTTCAATTAGAGAGAATAATTTTCAGTAGAGAGAAATTTATTCAATTTCGATTGCAACATAGTTTAGAGAGGGAATTAAGTTAAAAATTCATTTTTTATGGGCGTTTTGGACCTTGGGCTTTTGGCCCAAGGCAGTGCAGCCCTTGTGGGCTGGCCTCAAGTGGCCCAAGATGGGGGGCGCCCTAAACCCTAGCTGCCCTCTCCCCTCCTCCTCCCTCTCCAAGCTGCGTCCCACTTCTCCCTCTCTTGGCCGCCACACCTCCCCTTCCTCCCTGGCATCTCCACCTCCATCCCCTCCCATGGTCGGCCATCTCCTCCTCCCCTTTGGGTGCTGCCCTAGCTGCTGGCCGAAGGCAAGAAGGTGAGAGAGCCCCGAGGTTGCCATTGGCCAAGAAGGAGAAAGGAGGAGAAGACGAGGGATCTTCTTCATGGGGGATCAACCAGTGTTTCTCTAAGGTTCTACAAGGGTAACACAAGGCGTTATTCGTTGTTCTATTCTTATTATATGCAAATTCGATTAGGTTGATTAGATCGAATTGCTGCTGTTAGAAATTCAGTTCTGTCCAATAGGTTGCACGGCCGATTTCGGATTCTTAGAGGCCAAATTTGATATTTCTATCTCCTAGCGATATTTGGTAATTGTTCTTAGATTTCCGTAGCCACCAAGAACGCTCAATTCCTACTTACGGTTCAAAAGATATGGTATAATCTTTCCTGCTATCCTGAATTCCTGACGTGAATGAACTATCAAGTTGTCTTTTAAAAATATGATTAAGATAATGGAATATTCAGGGTTTCCACCCAACTAGGTTGTTGTAGAATTTTTGTTAACCTTTACATAATGATAAAGAACACTCAATTTGGAGTTGTAGAACAAAAGATATGATTATTTTTCTACTGCAATGTAGTACTGTCAGACAGATTCGATGTTCGACTTTCAGAGGATTATTGACGTAGGTTTTTTGCCGATTTAGGAGATCCCGCCAACTAGACTTTTATGTAGGATATTGTTATCTTTCCATAGGATCTGAGAGTACTCCATCTCGAGTCTCAAATCATTAGTTATGATTTATTTTGTACTTGCTGTCCAGATTGTAGTCCTGTTAGACTGTCGGTATATTTGAGTAGATCGACTTTGTGGTCCTTGGGTTAGGATTGTAACACCCCTGCCAAACAAGGGCCTGGAATGCTACAAAATTAAGTAAATTTAAACATATTCAAACTAAAACATCTTACAAAAATTCGGCAGAACCTCCTTTGTATAACTAAGTATACCGGAGGTTCCAACAGATGCATATATTATTAGCAATATCTCAACATCCAAAGTTCATCAAAGCATTCATAAACAATCAATTCAGCTAAAATATAAGCAAGCATAATCAAAATTTACCGCTCTCTTTATTACAAATAATCAAATGCATTCAAGCATAACCAAGATTAATCCTTAAGCAGTTTGCTTATTATTAAGGTATGAACTAATGATAATCATATTTAAAAGAGTATGTGGTAGTGGGTGCATCCTTAGCAATCCTACTCCCTCCCATGCATGCTGTTCTTGCAAATGGTACCTAAAAACATAGCAAAAACAAGAGGTGAGCCCAAAGACTTAGCAAATATAATAAATGGCATCAACCACATACAAACATGTAAATCAGCAATTAAACCTCTCAAACCCACATATCAACCATCTTACACACGCATGCTATGCAATATGCTCAAAAGATGATCCTCTTCCTTCTCTTTCCCTTTTGCATTTTACCGGTAATGCAAAGCACGCATCCGTCGATGCACACCCATGCCTGTACCATCTGGTACAGGGACCATTGCCCATACTCCACGTGTATGGGGACCTTTTGCCCGTCATTAACATGACGGGGACCTCAAGAGTTGCTTGGTCACCACATGACTAAGTCTTCAATAAGCCAACATGATGCATATGTATGAATTTCTCAAATTAACAAACATGCATCTGCAACAATAATGCATATAAAAATCCTTTTCATACTACAAGCTCATAAACAAAGTCATCACAACTAATGAACAACCAAATCTAACACATAACTCATATCTCCAGCAATAATGCACAATACTAGCTATGCCGTCATCACATCTCAGGAGCACACAATTTCTCGTAACATATACCCAGCATTGCCATCCAACAATAAAAATTATAACCATCATTATACTTGCCTCAACCGTGCGAGAACGGTGGACGCGAAGAGGGCGCTGCCCCTGGGATCACGCTCCCACCTGAACATGATGATAACCCAAACTAAGACAAGCATACTAGACCAAAAGCATAAATAAGAACACAATTGAACTCGCTAAACTCCCAAGCGTTTCCAATCTTCCAATTTCTACCGATCGATTTGGTGTTCACTGTAGACAGTCAACTTCTAAAATACATAACTTTCTGCTCAGGAGTCCAAATAAGATGTTCTAATACTTTCTGGAAATATAATTAAATTACCTAAATAAACTTAGTTGGGGAGCCCTTCTGATTCTGCAATTTACTGCCCCTACCAAGCCAATCTATAGAACATCAATTATCACGTCGGGTTCTCTGGATAGTACACTAAAATTATCATAACTTTTGCTACGAAAGTTCAATTCTTACGTTCTTTAGCTTTCTGGAAAGGTGAGGAAATTACCCATCTTTTTCATTATAACGAGATCCTCTGATATCGTATTTAACTAATAGATTGACTCAGATTTCTACAGACTGTCAGGATGTTGACAGATTAACAAGACAGCGGCACTAAACAATTCATAACTTTCTAACCGTTAATCGGATTTGGGCGTTCTTGGTGGCCACAGAAAGCTAATGACATAAACCAACTATCTCTAAGAGGGTGGATCCGCAGATTCTGCTTATAAAGACATGAAATCCACGGATCAAACTACTAGACAGAACGCGATCTAGATAACCGACTTTGCTAAAACAACTAATTAAGCATCTACTCAAGGGGAAACAACGATTACCCTTGATGACACGATGAAGGGCCAGCTGACAACAACGATGATCACCCGCCTACGATCTCTCCCCTTCCTCTCTTCTTCCTCCTCTTCCACTTCTTCTGGATCAGCAGCAGGGAGCACCGACCGCGAGGAAGGGAGCACCACCATGGATGAGAGGGGCGTGCTACAGTAGTTGCTACAGTGGCGGCGGCACTGTAGCTACAGTGTGGCTAGGGTTTCCCCCTTCCTTTTCTTGGTGGCCGGCCCCTCATGGGCGTCCTAGGCCGAGGCCCAACTTGCCGAAGAATTGCAGAAACCCCCCTTTTTTATGTCTAATTTCTCTTTTGAACGCTTTCTTTCGTAGAATAAATTGGAGTATTACATTAAAACCCCCTCTTTCTCCTGTTCAATCGCTTTGCTAAAAGAAACATTCTCCCGATTTAATTATTCTCTCCCGATTTATTTATTCTCTCCCAATTTAATTTTTAGGGTATTACATTCTACCCTCCTTAAACAGAATTCGACCCCGAATTCTATTCAAGGTCAACACCAAAGAATAACCACCGCTAAAAGACTTACTAACATTACTATGAACCTGTTGTGAATAGCTCTGGATGTTGCTCGCGCATACGAGACTCAAATTCCTAGGTGGCCTCTTTCTCGGTCTTATGGGATCACATCCCTTGGCCAGATTCAACGTCTTACACCTCAACACTAGTCTTGACCTTCAGGTACTCTCAACACACGGGACTCAAAGCTAGGATCTTACTCGTTGACCAGCGGCTTTAACGTAATCCCAAGCCGCGGACCTCTCGGTACTCACTCGGCGAGAACATACCAAGCGTTGCGTAATTGGCGTATGGACTGAGGCGGTCGAGCGATCGCTAACTTCTAATCCACTGCAATCGCCAAAACGCACGCAACAAATGAAGACACACGGAACACTTGTCCTATTTCTCAATCGATTTCTTCATCTTAACAAGGAGAAACTTCGTTAGCGAGGGCCAGCATAACACAACTTAAACAACCTTCCTCCAAAACACTCAAATCCAAACTCGACGATTCATCAAGAAAACCTTTTCATATTCAACTAAGCACTTTGTGAATAAACACCACATAAGCCAACAGAGAATTAAGCTCGAACGCCCAAATCAAACACTTCATTTTAACTCTGAACCGGAAAGAACCACCTTGCCGATCATAAAGTGTAACACCCAGTCCTACAAGGGCTGGAATGCTACTAAACTAACATGTTAACAAGCTAAAACAGGCGACAAAAATTCTAAATTTAGTGAGAACCTCCCTGTATAGTTAGCTATCTGGGAGGTTCCAACAATCATTAATATCACGACAATGGTGAAATCAACAAATATCGAGAATCATCGCGAAGTATAATCGATCTCAAGCAACTATATCAAAAGGATGAACTAAGCTTACGCACGATTATTAACCGATCTTAATGGAGAAGAGTTATCACCACGACCAGCGTTTATTATTACAGTTCATCAATAATGAATGATTAAATTGAACTAAAATGAAATCTGAACTTGATTAAGGTGAAGTGAAAAGGTAGTGTGTGTCTATTCCTCCCCATGGAGCCAACCTCAAAGTTCACCTAAAAATAAACAACAAACAAAGCAAGAGTGAGTCCGAGACTCGGCAAGTACATTAGATGAATAACACATAACAACCTTGATCATGTGAACATCATTAAAGTGTATGAAATAAGCCGAGCGAACACTTGGATGAATGGAATGAATGATGTGGATGAAATGAAGGACCACACACATGCATATACGGTATTGTTGGTGACACACCGTCGGTGTTCACCTAAGCCCGCACTTAACAAAGTCGGGGACCCAAGCCCGTCTGAAGAGCGTTTAAATGCGGTGTCCCGAATCGCCCACATTGGAATGGTGGGTCTTACGTGCCCATCTTTGGAATTGATGGGTCTTATACAATGATCCACTCCGTGGATGAAATATGAAAGATGGATCTTTGAGTATGACATATGAATATTGAACAATAAGAAACATGCTCTCCATCATGAAGGTAACCACATGGATTGAATATGAACATTTAAGTAATAACATGGTACTTAGAAATTCAATACCAATAGCAAGCATTCAACATGTCATAATCCTAGGAATACTAAGGTACTTGCCTTTAGCGTTGCGACGCGTTAATAGGCAATTGCGGTGCTCCCAAACCTGAAGCTTCACCTCCTAACAAACAAATAACTGAAATAAGGATGCGACGAACATGACAATACTAGATAAAGTTCTACAACGCTCCCCCGGCGATTCAAAATATAACTAGAACATCTAAACTGAAAATCAACACATTCTGCCCTACACTGCCCCTGGCAGCAGCACGATAAATGGCATAACTCTTGATCTGGAACTCCAAATGGGGTGAACCCAGTTTCTGTGGACTCTTGACTGACAAACCCACAATACTCTAGTTGGCAAAATAATTTGATTCGGCAAATTTAGTACGTTAACAAACAGGTGAACTTTCAGCACAGAAAAACTGTCTACAGAATAAACAGCGGCACCAAAACAACCATAACTTTTAATCTATAACTCCGAATTGATCAATCTTTATCAATCCGGAAAGGTTATAAAATTACCTACAATAACCTAGTTGGGAGAAATCCCAGATTCTGCCAATTACCACGTCATAAGTTACAAATTAACACATCAGTTCAGTTTCGTCAGAAATCTGGACAGCGGATACTAAAACAGCCATATCTTTTGACTCGAACGTCGGAATCAAGTGAACTCGGCGGCCATAGAAAGTTAAGAACAATCTCTAAATATCTCTAGGAGATCAAAACTACTAGTTCGGCCTGTACGATCGCGAAAACGCCCACGCAACATTCTGGACAGATTGATGTTTACAGCAGACCGACATTTATCCAATCAAATCTATTCGATTTCAATTCTACGATTAATCATATGACAACAATCGACGATTGTTACCCTTGGAGACCCGCGGGATGACGAAGAACGATCCGCGAAGAAGATGATCTTCTTCTTCTCCTCCTTTCTTCTTCTCCTTCCACCATGGCCGGCGGCACCTCGGAGCTTCTTCCTCATCTTGGTGTAGCAGAGGTTAGGGTTTTGGGGGAAGGGCACCCCCCTTCTTGACTCCACTACAAGGCCGGCCCACTTGGCTAGGACGCCTTGGGCCGAAAGCCCAAGGTCCAATCCTCCCTCAAATCTTGAATTTTCTTTCAATTTTCCTCTAAGCTTTAATGCATTCAAATTTGAATAAATTTCTCTTCCGAATAATATGTTCTCTCTATTTGATATTCGGGGTATTACATAAAGTCATATCATATTGTACATGATATCCATCATAAAAACCCAACTCGTACAAGAACCAATTGAGCACTTCTATACTCGATTTTTTTTCAGAAGTTCTTTTAAGACATAAATCCTTCCCCAAATCATGGGCTTCCAAATCATCACACTAACTCATTCTCTACTGTCAATTCCAAAATGATCACCAATCGAAAGAACAACCATTTCCTTTCTTTGTCTTAACCGAAAAGAACCACGCATACCAAGATGAATCAACTCAATTTATAATTAGCATCTGTCATAGAGACAAGGCTCAAATAAAAACCAGGAGAATATTTCATCATCCGAGAGTACAATCCCTTTTTTTTGTTTTCAAACTTTCTTTTAAGAATTCAACTTTCTCTTACATCATGAGATTCCAAATCATCGCATAACGCACTAATTCATTTCTTTTAATTTGGCAAGCCTCAAATCTATGCTCAAACTGAACACGAAATCCACATCTAGGAAGAGAGACTCTTCCAATCCACAATAACATACTGTGATCATCTTCTCTACTAAAGGAATTACTTTGACAAATAATAATTCCCAACACACCTCAATATAGATTTCAGCTACAATCACATCACCTCAATCTTTTAAGGATAATTAACTTGAAATTCACCGCATACACCCTCATTTATTGCATCCAAAAGATCCTATCAAAGATCACAATAACTCTTGGAACCTAATAATGGGAAACTAAGATGCTAGCATAAAAATGCCAAGCCCGAATTCCACCTTTAAGAATTCCACACTAAACTTCCGGTATACTTGATCGGTAACCCTCAGATCTGATGACTAAAATTTCACACAGCTTGACAATAACCTCAGTTATTAATGTCAACATTCCTCACTCATCAAGTAACCACCCCAAGGCGATTTATTTTACCAATCTTGGACCTCCTCTAATCCACACCAATCCAATTCAGTTACACAACCACAATATACACATTTGCAATACCCTAACTGATTGACCAAGATTCAAACAAAGAGTATTGGATCATAATTTGCCATACGTCCCACTAGTTGTAACACTAATCAATTGTATTTCATCGACAAACATTCCATTTAGTTAGAACCCTCTCCAGGTGTTATAGGTCAAAACCGAATCACTAGCTACTGCTCTTCAAATAGCTTGGTTCCCAAGATTTCACCACTATCATATACTTGTCCACCACCAACCAGTCGACGTTCTACACTTTATAAGACTTTGGCAACACAAATTGGTTAATTCCTTTCTCAAAAGGAAGAAACAAACAAATACAAGTTTCAACGCACAAGAAAACGTTGCTCCTCGGAGTAAGTACGAGACCAAGAGAAACAATCAAATATTAATGATCTCAGAAAAAAAAAACAAAATACGAGTCCGCAGATGAGGGCACATGTCCCACCAAAAGGAACTTCCAAATCCCCATAAATCAAAATAAAACATTGCTATGGAAGCCCAAGAAACTCTTAAGCTGTAACAACAGAAAAGTTGCAGATTATAATTCTTAACTCCAACCTCAAATACTTAGGGCACACATTTTCCGTTAACAAAGAAAGCAATTTTCTTTGATTACAACATTTCTTGCCATCCTATGCAAGAAATGCCTTTAAAATCAAATCAAATTAATCACTTAGAAACCAAACAGAAACTTTCCATACGTCACATTGCTCAACTAATCTCATCTAGTACATAAATCATGATCTCCCAAAAGAGCACGTATGCAAAAACTCCGAACATTTCATTTAACTGGTATTACGAAAAGCAATCAACTTACTTCCTCTCTAGAAGAATCATTACCACTCCAACGCGTCACATTCTCTTATCGACAATCTTACTAATATCAAGAATAATTCACTCTTAACAAGATTCGTTATTGTCAACTCTTCCTTCATAAAGCTCCTAACGGCTTACCAAAGTATTACATACCACTTTATCATAGAGGGGACCTACTACATAATTTAAGAGGTTATTCCAAAGTCCTCTTATCAAACGCATTCTATTATCCGACAAATTCACCATCATGCAAACACAGGTCATCCCCATGAAACACACATGAGTAAATCACTTTTGACTTTCAACCTTTCACTTATTAGGAACGCTCACACTAAGTTAGTACACTCTAATTCTAATCTGGAGGTTATCATAACCCATTGATGATTATTCAATTATGGACGAATTGATGGTCATTCCTCTATTTGTATTCCCACCAAAGATAAATAAGATCATCAAATAGTCAATTAAGGAAAACCCCATATTATTATCTACTAAGACCACAGTCGAACACCTCCTTATTTTTCTCTTGTTGCACAGTTAGATTAATCCATTGAGACCAAATATTCCAATAAGTTTAGCAAACTAAACAATTCTATTGATCAACCATTTCATCAATGTTTCACACTTCTTAATTACTCTATTGATTCCAACTAAATATAGTTATACTCATAGTCACAGCTCATCAAGAACTACTTGAGGACAACCTCAACTTATTCAACTTTCCTTTCAAGGATCTTAGCTAAAATCGATCATGCACACACTGCAACCCAATCTTGATAATCCATATCATATTCTTTAAGTGCTTTGATTATAACCTCTCATCTTATCATGACAAAACACCGCTAAAGGGTTTAACAACTTCTTTCATTAGGAAGAACCATTAATCTTCAACACTCAAAATACCCAAGAGAGACACATTGAGTAAAAGCCTCCACGTACTAAAGGACTTGCAAAAGGAAACTTTCATTAACCCAAAAACATCAAGCGAATAATTGGATTAAGTTTTCCCATGAGAAAGACAAACCTTCAATATAAAGGTCAAACTTGACCATCAACCAAGGTCACCAGCCGCAAGAATAACTCATCGGTTGGGAAAACAATGATTGCTTTACAGGACAAATTTAGCCCAATTGAAACACACTATCCTTTCTCAAAGCAACCCATCAACCGCAATGAACTAATAACCCAAGAGAAACTCATCAGTCACAACTAGACAAGAGTTGACCAAATTCAAAGAAGAGAACAACTCTTCTAAAGGTACTCACTATCGCGCTTGTACTAAGATATCCGAGGTAACCACTTCATTATTCTCTTACTATGAACAGTGGTGTAACCTGGTAAAGCCCAGGGCCACAACCACGACCTCAACCTCTCGACATCAACTATCATAATATATGACTAATATAATCAATTATAAGTATATAAGATTATATCATACAATAAGCACAATGATCAACTAGCAATCAGTAGCACAAAAGTAACTATTTACTCAGCAGGCGTATATGCAATGCAAAACCCAACCCATCTACTATGCATAGTGTGTCAAAATTAATACTTTAAATACCACGGACCTCTGACCGCTCTCGATACCAAGCTGTAACACCCTGCCAAACAAGGGCACGGAATGCTACTAAATTAAGTAAATTTAAACATATTCAAACTAAAACATCTTACAAAAATTAAGTGAGAACCTCCTTTGTATAACTAAGTATCTTGGAGGTTCCAACAGATGCATATATTATTAGCAATATCTCAACATCCAAAGTTCATCAAAGCATTCATAAACAATCAATTCAGCTAAAATATAAGCAAGCATAATCAAAATTTACCGCTCTCTTTATTACAAATAATCAAATGCATTCAAGCATAACCTAGATTAATCCTTAAGCAGTTTGCTTATTATTAAGGTATGAACTAATGATAATCATCTTTAAAAGAGTGTGTGGTAGTGAGTGCATCCTTAGTAATCCTACTCCCTCCCATGCATGCTGTTCTTGCAAATGGTACCTAAAAACAGAGCAAAAACAAGAGGTGAGCCCAAAGACTCAGCAAATATAATAAATGACATCAACCACATACAAACATGTAAATCAGCAATTAAACCTCTCAAACCCACATATCAACCATCTTACACATGCATGCTATGCAATATGCTCAAAAGATGATCCTCTTCCTTCTCTTTCCCTTTTGCATTTTACCGGTAATGCAAAGTGCGCATCCGTCGATGCACACCCATGCCTGTACCATCCGGCAGGGGACCATTGCCCATACTCCACGTGTATGGGGACCTAAGCCCATGCTCTTCAAGCATGGGGACCTTTTGCCCGTCATTAACATGACGGGGACCTCAAGAGTTGCTTGGTCACCACATGACCAAGTCTTCAATAAGCCAACATGATGCATATGTATGAATTTCTCAAATTAACAAACATGCATCTGCAACAATAATGCATATAAAAATCCTTTTCATACTACAAGCTCATAAACAAAGTCATCACAACTAATGAACAACCAAATCTAACACATAACTCATATCTCCAGCAATAATGCACAATACTAGCTATGCCGTCATCACATCTCAGGAGCACACAATTTCTCGTAACATATACCCAACATTGCCATTCAACAATAAAAAATTATAACCATCATTATACTTGCCTCAACCGTGCGAGAACGGTGGACGCGAAGAGGGCGCTGCCCCTGGGATCACGCTCCCACCTGAACATAATGATAACCCAAACTAAGACAAGCATACTGGACCAAAAGCATAAATAAGAACACAATTGAACTCGCTAAGCTCCCAAGCGTTTCCAATCTTCCAATTTCTACCGATCGATTTGGTGTTCACTGCAGACAGTCAACTTCTAAAATACATAACTTTCTGCTCAGGAGTCCAAATAAGATGTTCTAATACTTTCTGAAAATATAATTAAATTACCTAAATAAACTTAGTTGGGGAGCCCTTCTGATTCTGCCATTTACTGCCCCTACCAAGCCAATCTATAGAACATCAATTATCACGTTGGGTTCTCTGGATAGTACACTAAAATTATCATAACTTTTGCTACGAAAGTTCAATTCTTACGTTCTTTAGCTTTCTGGAAAGGTGAGGAAATTACCCATCTTTTTCATTATAACTAGATCCTCTGATATCGTATTTAACTAATAGATTGACTCAGATTTCTACAGACTGTCAGGATGTTGACAGATTAACAAGACAGCGGCACTAAACAATTCATAACTTTCTAACCGTTAATCGGATTTGGGCGTTCTTGGCGGCCACAGAAATCTAATGACATAACCCAACTATCTCTAAGAGGGTGGATCCGCAGATTCTGCCTATAAAGACATGAAATCCACGGATCAAACTACTAGACAGAACGCGATCTAGATAACCGACTTTGCTAAAACAACTAATTAAGCATCTACTCAAGGGGAAACAGTGATTACCCTTGACGACACGATGAAGGGCCAGCTGAGAACAACGATGATCACCCGCCTACGATCTCTCCCCTTCCTCTCTTCTTCCTCCTCTTCCTCTTCTTCTTGATCAACAGCAGGGAGCACCGACGGCGAGGAAGGGAGCACCACCATGGATGAGAGGGGCGTGCTACAGTGGCGGTGGCGTCACTGTAGCTACAGTGCAGCTAGGGTTTCCCCCTTCCTTTTGTTGGTGGCAGGCCCCTCATGGACCTCCTGGGCCGAGCCCCGAGGCCCAAGTTGCCGAAGAATTGCAGAAACCCCCTTTTTTATGTCTAATTTCTCTTTTGAACGCTTTCTTTCGTAGAATAAATTGGAGTATTACATTAAAACCCCCTCTTTCTCCTGTTCAATCGCTTTGCTAAAAGAAACATTCTCCCGATTTAATTATTCTCTCCCGATTTATTTATTCTCTCCCGATTTAATTTTTGGGGTATTACAAGGATGCTACGATTAGATGTTTCGAGCGACGTCCTGTTCACATGGTTCCTTATTCAAGTATCTAATTTGTGTAGGAGGGGGAATTTCGAGTGTAGCAGCTTCTGTCTTGCCTCATAACGCTTCGCAGAGCGGAAGGCAAATAAATTGTAATTCTTAATGTTGATGAATGCTGAGTGCTTGTATTCATACTGTTATTTCTATGATCCATGATTACATTCAATGCTTCATGTTCCTTTCATATCCTTTAATCCATGTTGAAAGAGAGGATGTCTTTCACTATTCATGTTTCATTCCATTCATTCATTTGTTCATGTTTCTTCCACGGGAGTGGAAAATAAAGACCCATCAATTCTAGTATGGGCACGTAAGACCCACCATTCTAATATAGGTAGATTTGGATCCTTGTATGAAACGTTCTTCATACGGGACTTGGATCCCCGTATTTTGTTAAATACAGGCCTAAGTGAACACCGACGGGTGTCACTGGCTATACCGGTATAAGTAGAAGTGTAGTCCATTCATTCCATTCATTCATGTGTTTCTTTTAGTTCTATATTCATATTCTTAATGATACTGTAATATTCATATTCGGTGTAGTTCATATTACTCTTTGTACTTGCTGAGTTTTGGACTCATTCTTGCCTTTGTTTGTTTATTCTAGGTGATCATTGATGATGGCATTCTTGGGAGCGAGTAGACACATATAATGCATTCACTTCACAACATTCTATTCTCAATAAGATGAATTTATCCTTGTCTTACATTCGTTAAATGTTAAATTGTAATAAAGAGAGTTCGATGGTAGATGATACCTCTCTCTATGATCTGGATGATTAAATAACTGCTGTGATATTTGAATAGTCCATTGGAATAATTATCTTAATTGATTCGGTAGACTTGGATATTTGGGTTATGTGAACTGTCATTGGGTTCCGATTATATTCATTCTAATGGATGTTGTTCTCTATTTGCCATTTGGTTGAGATATTGTTTAGATTCTTCCGCAATATGGTTGTATGTTAGATTCTTTAGGTAATATTTTGGCTTCCGAATAGCCAGGGTACCCTTCGTAGTGAAATTGTTTCCCTTGTAGTTGAGATGGTTAGTTCTTTCATGTGGTTTTGTTGATGCTTATGTTTTAAATTTTGCAATATGATTATCATGCTCATATACTTGTTAGTTGTTTTGAACTCCTTCAATGGTCAATGTTTCAGAGGGAATGCTACCGAAATTTAGAGAAAATTTACAGTTTAGTTTTATGTTCTGTTGGTTTAGTAGCATTCTAGGGTCATGTTGGACTAGAGCGTTACACAGGGGTGCGACAAGTGTGTCACAACGCACAGGGCAGCGGCGCGACACACACGCTGACGTGTGATGCGGCCGACACGCAAGAGCAGGCGATAGCATGGGCGTGGGAGACGTGATGGGCATAGGGGCAGGTCGACGTAGTGCCAGTGGTGCGGCTGAGGGCATCATGACACATGGCACAAGAGGAGGCAGGCAGCTGAGCTGGTAGCCAGGCCAGAGGGAAATAATGAAAAGCAAAAGTCGGGCTAAGCCAGGTGGCTTTTGGCAAAGACCGCACTTTTGTGGTTGAGGTTTCAAACAACAACCAAGAAATTCGAACATCGATGATTTTAAATAATTTCAAGTGCTCAGAATTTTTGGGATGTTACAAACTACCCCCCTTAAAAACAATCTCGACCCCAAGATTCTGGTAGAACAGAAAGAAGAAGATAGGATGGAGTCGTATGGTACTGATGCTTTTATTATTGCTTCATCGGTTCCTGATGTGGCTTCGCAACGTCGTTGTCCTCTGTTTGCCTCATGACAACCACGTACTATCTGTTGATGGATTGACAGTAATTGTCTATATTCGAAGTGATAGCTAGCTTTAGAGAGGACGAAATAAAAACTATTACTAATACCATCTTGTCCTATTGTCCCCACTAGAATCCAATTATTATCTTTAGTCTGCTAATTACCATAATTTAAACTCTAGGCCTCGCTCGTAATCGATGTTCCACCAAATGCTTAACTTGCCATCTCTGTGTGTTGGCCTGATCATTTCCATTATAAGTTATTAAATCCCCAAACAATAATTGCATATTATAGTAGCAATTTGACACTTTCGTATCCTAGCTACCCCCCTTAAAACGTCCATAGATATTTGTTGTTTCTTCAACCGCCAATAACTCAATCGCTATTATCCACCAAGTGTACATTGGTACCCTATAACTATGATCCGCCATTCTCCACTTGCTGATCATAACATCTAGGTTAATCACTACATAGATTCCACAAAAGTCCTAGTGATCCAACATCGAACAATTATAGCTATTCCTATAGATCAACTACCATTCAATTGATCCTAATTGCCCACAATCGCATTTGATTCCATCAATTATCACATGATTAATTTCTATCTAGTCTACTAATGCTTAACTAGTACCTTCTAGTGCAAATCGAATTTTCCTCTGGTACCACTTTGACCACGTTAATTCTTTCGATATCCAACCTATAGAAATTTCTAACAATCCAATCATTGGTCCCTCTTTTGTATAAATTCAAGCATCTCTATTAATCCAATCGAAATGATTTTTCCTAGTCGTGCGATGATATCTTCCAAGCACTTATCCTTATGATTCTAGTATTCCACCATTATGCCACATATTTGATTCATTCTTAAAAATCATAAGATATCATCGATACATTTTCATTAACTATTTATCATACATGTATCTTATGGCATTGTCTAGACCTAAGGACATAGCATGTGTCAATCCATTATCCAGCCTGCCTTATGTGCCTTCCATCATAAGGGTCTGTGTTTTCTTGGTCAAATATTGTTTCCACTTAGTTTGCATAGGTGAAGCTTGCTAAATGTAGATTCTGAAGTTCCGCCTTTGCTCCGTATATAGATGGATCATGGCACCACACAATAGGTCTTCATCTAGAAGGCCTATCTGGATCATCGTCTTGATTGCTTTTGTCTGTGCAGTAGTCATTGGAGCTTATCTTTATAAACCCCAACATTACACAACTTGTTGCTTGGGGTCGTGGCGGGAGCGTAGGACATACGTGTGTGAGACTACCGACTTGGGCAGAAGCTTATGACCAGGAGCCATTGTTGTTGAAGAAATAGAAGAGTTGGGCAAGAAGAAACATCAGCAGGATTGTGTTGGACAGGAAATAGTAGATTCGAAAGAAGAGATAGACTAGCAATTTTCTGATACTTTATGTCGGACTCGGACTTTCTAATCCCGAATCCTCTGTGAAAATACTGTGCTATTCTCTGGATCAGTAGATAGCACTCACTGGCACATTGCTGAATCATTTCATACATGGTGTAAATGAAACCATACCATTCATTAATTTAACACATCAGAGTTTACATAAACCGCATCGGGTCAAGTTTTACAATAAATGCCGAATAGGCCAAATTGGTTATGTTACAAAAGTAGCAGAAGCGACAACGGAAATAAAAAGGGTGAGAGCACATCTCTCCACAGGCAAGCGACTGGGAAAACCCGTGTGCGTCCGATATTACCCAAAGACTCAGATAATATAGGATGCACGCAAGCACCAACGGAGTCAGCTAGACTAGAGCGAGATCTAGACTAAGAAGAACTAAACTACTCCTCATCATCTTCTGGGCCTTCAACTTCTGGATCCTCGTAGTATGCGTAATCCTCAGGATTTCCTGCTTCTGAGGGTTTTGGGGGAGAGAGCGAGAATGAGCACAACTTCCGTGCTCACGAGCCAATACACACAATGCAATAATATATATATGCAAGGCTTAACAAGGATGGCTCGTGTTCTTTTATTTGCTAAAGCAATGTTTTCCAATTATCATAATTACAAAGTCCCATCGCTTAGCATTTTTAACCTAATTGCATTTTATTAAAGAGAGTAATTGTGCAATAAATATTTCAGTAGAGGTCCCCTCCGTCGGAACCTATATTGTATGCTTCTTTTGATTGGAGCTACCTCCACTCATTAACACCACTGAGTCTGAAAACCCAGGGATAATCCAATCTCGGGGCTAAATAAGCCCACCACATTTTTCATACCACCCACAAAGGTTTTTGAAATAGAACTAACTCAAGTAAAGTTCCCATGTCCGCCTTTAACCATAGGCATGGTTGTTTAAATAGTTTAGACTCTGCAGAGGTTGTACACTGTATCCACAAGAGATAGTCATACTCGTTACCCCACACAATTCCTTAGTCATGTAATCGAGCGACCATCACAGTAACCTTTCAAACTACCTTGCCCCTTCCATCATCTCACCCATATGGGGTTACGCCCATACGTTGTGCGGGATGTTCGCCTCAGCAATCTGGAGTAGTTGAACTACCCCACAGCGACTGGCTTACTTCACCTTGCCTCGGTGTCCCATTCAAGCCAGAACCATCACGCGCTCGCACATTCCCATAATCCATCCCGCGAGATGACATCCAGGGTTTAATAAATTTACTAAGCCAAGTTGCAGTTTGCAGACTTGTGGTTGTACTTGTTTTACACGGGAGGTCGTGACAATATTAAGTCCTTAGGGTCATCTGGGTGGTTCATTCCACATACCCTCCACCTTGGGCTGCATTAGCACCCATTAACATACCATCCATCCTACCATCTGCCTAGACGGTAATAGCAAGTTATAGGGTTTTTGAGGAGTAAAAATACATCAACTCAACCATCTCAGTCATTTGCCCACAATGACTGCCTAAAACCACTTTCATGTTTAAAAGATGATGATTGGGACATTTAATGTCTCGGTACTTAAGCAAGACTAGCATGTCACTTAAGTACAACCTATAATTAGTATTTACCATATAACCATATAGTTACTAGGGTGACATGGAATAATGGATTCAATTTGTCAAAGGATGGCATAGTAATTAATTAATCATCAAATGGGTATTTAACTACCTTAAGCTTTAACATACATTTGGTTAAAGAATTAAAACATGCAATTTTGATAATTTAAATGAATATAATTTAGATAAAATGTAGGCTCAAAATGATCAATGTATTGACTCACCAGGGTCAATTTACTGCGGCCTTGATCTTACTCAAAGCCTTCTCAGTATGGTCTTGATTTCTTGGTCCGCGTCTTTATTCGAATCCTGATCCTACTCGAGTTGTTGTTTCTTTGGGACTCCAACTTCTAAATACACAATAATCGATCAAAAAACCAAAATAAATCCAAAGAACTTCAAAAGACCAAATAAATTCAAAAGAGCTTATTTAAGATTTGTGATTGATCGAGATCATGAGAGAAGATTTAGCGAATGGGGGATGTTTGACAAAGTAAACGATTATTTGAGCAGAAGGAAAAACGGTGGAGAAACTCTGCCAGGAGGGAAAACAAGGGAGGATCAAGGTCGAAGAAGCTTTGGTAGGGATATTCCACCTCGGATTGGAAGACGGCAAGATATTGCCGATCGAGGAAAAAGACATAGCTTGATCTTAGACTCAAAAGGCTTCTTTTACTTATTGGATATTTATTAAGGAAGTCCCATGAGTTGGGTAAGACTTATGATAGATGTGAGTTTGAAGGAACACTGGACATTATTTGAAGAGCGTTAAACATTAGAGATTAGGGTGTGAGGTTATCATATGAAGAGTATAATTTTAATTCGTTGAGTTAAACTTGGAGTCCAAATTTATCGGAGTTATCTCTTGAGGTTGTGCCTGGAATTGTTAGAACATTAATTATTCTTAATTACCACCGGTGATTTATATTTAGAGATAAAGATAGGATGACTGATATTGGGCAAGATTACATGTTTGGCAAGACTTCAGATTTAAATTGCATTTTAAATTAGATGGCAAAGGCATATTAGTTAATTACTTTACTTTTAACTTATTTGCTGCTTACACAAGAATGTATATATACATGTGTCAAAGATATATTTGAGATAAAGGTTAGGGACTTAAGATTTAAATGATTCTTTTTCTTTAATTAATAACTTACCAATTAAAGGTCTTCATGATTTTCGGGGTATGGAGACGATACAAGATATTTTTGCCAAGCTTATTCTCACACCAAATATTTTTAATTATCTCTGATAACATTAGATCTGGAGATAAAGAGGTGATAGATTTCAATTGGATTAAAGAAGATTTGATAGAATTTCCAAGATAATTCAAGTTTCTAGAGCAAGATATTGATAGCATCGAAATTATACTTGAATAGCTTTAAATTCAATTTCTAGAAATTTGTAATTTACTTCTTACATCTCTTAGTTTTTACACATTAGAGGAAGATTAATTAAATTAATTTTATTTATATCTAATTACTATTCATAGAGAGTTTAACACAATAATTAGAAGTTAACAAATAATTTAGCATGATCTTCAATTTAACAGATGAACTAATAAGAGTCCACTGCCCTCACTAACTCTTGGGCCCATAGGTCATATGAGAAAATGCGAGAGAGATAGAGAGCAACACATAGGGGAGCAGAGGAGCCAGGGGACAGGGAAATGGGCGCACGGGGCGGCTTGGCCAATAGTGAGTGGTGGCCGGAGGGGCGGCGAGGACCAGAAAAACGAGCCGCCAGGGAGGGGAGGAAGCCATGGGAGCCGGTGTTTGGGTCGGGGCAACGCCAAGCAGGAGGTGGCAGCGATTGGAGCGTGCGGGCGCAGGTGGGAGCGATGGCCGAACAAGGGCGCTGGTGGCCGAAGTGAGGAGAGGGAAAGGGGAGGCGAGCATGGGCACAAGGGAGGTGCGAGGATGCTCACCGCGGTGTCTGTGAAAGCGGAGGAGGATTGGAGCAGGCCGGCGATTGAAGCCAAGGGCGGCACGGGGCGGCTTACAGTGGCGGCGGCCTGGGGTGGTGGGGAGGCGTGGCCACTAGTTTGGGGAGCTAGGGGGCGCCGTGAAGAAGCTCTTGGAGGGTGGAATTGTTCCAAGGGGCGCCGTGGAGCTGGCGGCGTCGGAGCGGACGGGCGTAGCGGCCGAACAAGGGAAGCGCGGCGATATTTTCTTCGGCGGCTTACCCGGAGCAAAGGGGCGACGTGGGGTGGCACCAGGGATGTTCCAAGGCTACTTATAGCCAGTGGAAGGGAGGAGGAGGCATTGGAGAGCTTGGAGGGGGACACATGGTCCCGAGGCAGTCACGGCATGGGCGAGACAGACAGGCGTGCTAGGGCGTCAGGGACGGGATGCGACGAGCGAGGCAGGTGAGCAAGGGTGCTCCAGAGTCAAGAGCAGGTGGCTGAGCGCAGGCGAAGAAGGTGAGAGCTGCAGGTGGGCGCACGAGGAATGGCAGGGGCGGCGTCACTTGGACCAAGCTGTAGTACCCCAAGTTTAATTAAGTAAGAAGAAAAGAATTTGGGGAGGAGAATCAATTAGAAAAGTGATTTAACAGAAGATTCAGGGGGATTCTTGCGTAATTTAGAAAACCTGGGCTGTGGGCCAAAAGCCCACAACACCTTGGCCCATTAGGGCAACCATCCAAGTGGAGGGGGAGGCCATGCTACTGTAGCGCGCACTGTAGCACCGCCACTGTAGCAGCCCCTCCCCTCCCCATTGCGCCTCCACCTCCTTTCCCCTCCCTTGCGCCTCCACCTCCCCTCCTCTTCGTGGCCGGCCAAGAAAGGAGAAGGAGGAAGGAAGGGAGGGAAGAAGAGAGGGAAGATGAAGGTTCGCGGCCTACGTCGTGGTCTACAGCAATTCGTCGAGGGTAACGTTCGTTCCCCGTTGTTTAGATGGTTAATTAATTGTTTTAGCAATACCGGTTGTGTAGATCCTTTTCTGTCCAGTATATCGAACGTCCGTTTTGATGGCTTTAGAGGCAGATTCCGTGGATCCCATATCTTAGAGATAGTTGGGTAATGTCCTTAGCTTTCCAGGGCCGCCAAGAACGCCCAAATCCGATTAACGGTCAGCGAGTTATGAATTTTTTAGTGTCGCTGTCCTGTTAATCTGTCAGTTTTCTGACAGTTTGTAGAAAACTGGAATAATCTATTAGTTAAAGAAGAAATCAGAGGATCTCGATATAACAAAAAATGTAGGTAATTTCCATACCTTTCCAGAAAGCTGAATAAAGTATTATTTGGATGCTCGTAGTAAAAGTTATGGTGGTTTTAGTGTACAGTCCAGAGAACCCGATGTGAAAATTGATGTCTTTTAAATTGGCTTGGTAGGGGTAATAGATGGCCGATTCAGAAGGGACACTCAACTAGGTTTAGATGGGAAACTTAATTATATTTCCAGAAAGTCCTAGAACACCTTATTTGGACCCATGTAGTGAAAGTTATGAATTTTAGAAGTAGACTGTCCAACAGGGGGGACAGATCTGGGATGTTTGGAAGGCGCTTGAGAGTTTGACTTTTTCGTTTGAACTATTAAATATGTCTTGGGTCCAGCATGGTTATCTTAGCTTGATTCATAATTATGTTCAGGTGAGGGATTGGTCCCAGGGGCAGCGCCCTCTTCGCGTCTACCGTTTCCGCACGGTTGAGGCAAGTATCCTGTTTGTAGCATAATGATGATTGATTGTTATGATTGTTTGCGTTTGAATCGTACGAGTCATACATGGATGATAGTGTGATGAATATGAATAGAACATGGTGAATGCATGTTTATGGTTAAAGCTTTCCTATCTATGTTGATTATGCCTTACATGTTATTTGGGATCTGAAGTTGTGGTATGTACTTGTTGATTCTTATGTATGAAAGATAGGATCATAGTACATACGCATATTGAAAGCATATCTGAGACTTGGTCACGTGGTGACCAAGTATATCTGATTGAGGTCCCCGTCATGTAAATGACAAGCTTAGGTCCCTACATTCGTGGAATGTGGGCATTGAATAGAGGTCCCCATCATGAAAATGATGGGCAATGGTCCCTATACTCATGGAGTATAGGCTTTGGTCCCTGTGCGGAGGGCACGCAAGGGTATACATCGACGGTTGTATACCTCGCATTCTTAAAAATGCGAAAAGAGATAAAGGTTAAAAGGTGCATTGCATGTTCGCATTACATAAGCATGAGAGTTATCTTTAGTGTAATGCTTCTTTTGGAATGTTGATGCTATACTGTGAATTTAGCTTTTTCTTTATTGATACTTGCTGAGTCTTTGGGCTCACTCTTGCTTTGTTGTGTTTTTAGGTACCACAGCAAGAACGGCATGCATGGGAGGGAGTAGTTTTGTTGAGATGCACTCACTACCATTCATCATAAAGAAAGAACATCATTTAGTTTATATTCTTTAAATAAGCAAACTGATTGAGATTCACTTATAGTTTCATTGAATGCTTTGGCTTAATTGTAATAATGAGATTAGCGAATTGGGATTATGCTTATTATTGCTTTATCGGAATAGACTATCTTGCATGTTGAATGAATCGATATTAGATTATTGTTAATGTTATCTTTAATCTTTGAAACCTCGGTATATTTAAGTATACAAAGGAGGTTCTGCTGAAAAATTTGGTAAATAGTCTTAGTAGTTTTCTTTAATTTTATGTTAGTAGCATTCGAGTGCTCATGTTGGGTGAAATTACATTAGTATCGAGCGGTCAGAGGTCCGTGGTAATCAAATATTATACTTGACACACTAAACACAGTAGGTGGGATTCGGTTATTGCATTGCATTTACGCTTCAGTTGTGTTGTATTGATGATTCCTATTATGAGATGATTTGATATATTTATATTATAAAACTATGGTAATTAAGTGCGGGGATAACTCATGTTGAGAGGTTGAGGTCGTGGTTGTGGCCCTGGGCTGTACCAGGTCACACCACCTTTCGTGGTATGAGAATAGGGAAGTGGTTACCTCGGATATCTTAGTACATGTCTTTATAGTGAGTATATTTAGAAGAGTTGTTCTCTTCTTTGAATTTGAATTTGGTCAACTCTTATCCAGTCGTGGCTGATAAACTTCTCTTGGAATTGGGAGTCCATACCAGTTGATGGGATTCTTTGAGCAATGTTGTTGTATTTCCATTGGTTTAAGTTGACCCGTAAAGCCATCATTGTTTTCCAAACCGATGAGATATTCTTGCGGCTGGTGAACTTGGTTGATTGTTAAGTTTGACCTTTATATTGGAGTTTTATCTTTCTCTTTGGAAAACACAACCCATTTTTTTGCGCTTGATGTTTTTGGATAATAGAAGTGGTCTTTTGCAAGTTCTTTAGTATGTGGAAGCCTTAACTTAATGTATCTCTTTTGGGTACTTTGAGTGCTGAAGTTGAATGGTTCTCTTTTATGAAAGAAGACGTTAAACCCTTTAGCGATGTTTGTTGTGTTAAGTGGGAGGTTTTAAGCATAAAAGATAAGTTGAAAATGTATGAGTTATCCTGTTGGGTCTCAGAGTGTGGTTGTAAATGATCTTAACCAAGAACCTTGGAAGGAAAGTTGATTAATTTGAAAGTGTCCTATAGTAGTTCTTGATGAGCCGTGATTATGAGTGTGACTATACTTAATTGGAATCAATAGAGTTAATAATAAGTGTAGAACATTGATGAAATGGTTGATTAGTAGAATTGATTAGTTTGTTAAACTTGTTGAATTATTTGGCTATTTGATGATCTTATTTATGCTCATGGTAGTGCAAATGGTGAAAGGACCATCAATTCGTTCTTGATTGGATATTCATCAATAGTTTATGATAACCTCCAGATTAGAATTAGAGTGTACTAAATTAGTGTGAGCGTTCCTTATAGGTGAGAGGTTGAAAGTCAAAAGTGATTTACTCATGTGTGTTTCATGAGGATGGCCAATGAGAATGACTTGTGTTTGCATGATGTTGAAATTGTCGATAATAGTATGCCTTTGATGAGAGGGTTTTGAAATAACCTCTTAAATTGTGTAGTAGGTTCCCTCTAAAATAAAGTGGTGGTTGTAATGAGATTGTAGGAATTTGGTATACTCCCAATTGAGGATGAGATGATAAAGTGGTGGTTAATACTTTGGTAAGCCGTTGGGGGCTTTATAAAGGAAGAGTTGACGATAAAGAATCTTGTTAAGAGAGAATTATTCTTGATATTAGTAAGATTGACGATAAGAGAATGTGACGCGTTGGAGTGGTAATGATTCTTCTAGAGAGGAAGTAAGTTGATTGATTTTCGTAATACCGGTTAAATGAAATGTTTGGAGTTTTGCATACGTGCTCTTCTGTGAGTTCATGATTTATGTAGTAGATGAGATTAGTTGAGTATTGTGACGTATGGGAAGGTTCCGTTTGGTTCCTAAGTGATTAATTTGATTTGGTTTTAAAGGCATTTTCTTGTTTGGGATGGCAAGTGATATTGTAATCAAAGAAAATTGCTTTCTTTGTCAACGGAAAATGTGTGCCCTAAGTATTTGAGGTTAGAGTTAAGAACTGTAATCGCAACTTTTCTATTATTACGCTTAAGAGTTTCTTGGGTTCCCGTAGCAATGTTTTTTTGGGGTTTGGAAGTTCCTTCTGTGGGACATGTGCCCTCATCTGCGGACTCGTATTTTGTTTTTCCGTGATCATTGATATTTGACTGCTTCTCTTGGTCTCGTACTCACTCCAAGGAGCAACGTTTTCTTATGCGTTGAAACCTATATTTGTTTGTTTCTTCCTTTTGAGGAAGGAATTAACCAACTTGTGTTGCCAAAGTCTTATAAAGTGTAGAACTGCGACTAGTTGGTGGTGGACAAGTATATGATAGCGGTGAAACCTTAGGAACCAAGCTATTGAAGAGTAGTAGATAGTGATTTGGTTTTGACCTATAACACATGGAGAGAGTTCTATTTAAATGGAATGTTTGTCGATGAAATACAATTAATTAGTGTTACCACTAGTGGGACGTATGGTGAACTATGATCCGATACCCTTTGTCCAAGTTGGGATGTTGGGATTATCGAAAGTATGGACCCCTGATAAATTTATTAGAGAATCGCAATTGGATACTTAGTAAGATCATGTAGAAGAGTTATGTTGGTGAAGTTTAATGAGAGTAGCGGTGTGGAGAAACTTAAGCGTTGTGCTAATTAATGGGATAACAGAATTGTTGAGTTATGGTCAAGAATGATTCGCCTTAGCGAGTAACCCTATAGGAGTTAGATTATCTCTAAGGATAACTTGATCGAGAATTTATTTATTTATTGGTGTTAGTGATTGAGTATGTTTGAATCTTGGTCAATCGCTTAGGGTATTGCGAATGGGTATATTGTGGTTGTGTAACCGACTTGGATTGGTGTGGATTAGAGGATGCCTAAGATTGGTGAAATAAATTGTCTTGGGGCGGTTACTTGATTAGTGAGGAATGTTGTCATTAACAACTGAGGTTATTGCTGAGCTGTTGGAAATTTTAGTCATCAGATCTGAGGGTTACTGATCAAGCATACCGAAATCCAAAGTAGAAGTCTTAAAGGTTAAATTTGGGCTTGGCATTTTTATACTAGCATCTTGGTTTCTCATGATTAGTTTCAAGAGTTATGGTGATCTTTGATAGGATCTTTTGGATGTAATAAATGAGGGTGTATGCGGAGAATTTCAAGTTGATTATCCTTAACAAAATGAGGTGATGTGGTTGTGGGTGAAAGATTTTTATTGAGGTATTGGGAATCATCTGATAAAAGAATTCCTGTGGTAGCGGAGTAGATTAGAGTATTCTTTTGTGGATTAGTAAAGTCCCTAAAAAAAATGGATGTACTTTCGGTTGGAGGACCATTTTGGGGTTGTCGGTTAAGAGAAATGAGTAAGTATGATGATTTAGAAACCCATGATTTGGGAAAGGGTTTATTTCTTAAAAGAACCTATGAGGAAAGAATGTTTTCTCAAGTAGAGAGGTGCTCTCTTGATTCTTGTTTAAGCTAAGTTTTATAGCAAAGATCTTGTGCAATTTGTGTTGACTTTATGTTGGAAAGGCGGTCCTTTCCAGTTGAGGGAAATGAATGAAGTGTTGGATTTGGCCATTTGAGTGATTCCTCTTTTGGTTTATGGGGAATTTATTTACACTGCCTAGTTGGAATGTGAAAAGGTTTTCATGAGGAATCTACGATTTTGGATTTGAGTGTTTTGGAGGAAAGTTGGAATTGCATTGTGAATCCTTTGTTTCAGTTGAATTAGTTTGATTAAAATAAGTCATATTGCGCGTCCCTGCTTAATGGAGGTTCTCCTTGTTATGATAAAGAGATCGACTGAGAGATGGAACAAGAGTTCCATATGTTTTTGTGCAAGTTCTGTGGCTTGGTCCCAAAAAGAATGATAGCCAAAAGTATATTTTGTTTGTTCTGGAAGTTGCGAGGATTTTGGAAGATAGCAATTCACTAGAACCGCCTCTCGAGTCCTCGAGCGAGGTATATAACGTTTTGTATGACCCAGTGTTGAGAGAATGCTCCAGGTATTTATAGTGTGAGGTTTCATAAGAGCCGTTGACCAACGTGTAATACCGCATCTTCGAGTCCTGTCCGTTGAGTGGTTCTGGTTAGGTCGATACGAGTGATGAGGTGTAATTCATCAGTTGCATCAAGGTGCGGTGGTCCCATAAGTCCGAGAGGAAAACGACTTAGGAATTGTAGTCTCGCATGTGCGAGCAATATCCGGAATTGTTCACAACAGGTGTGTGGTATTGTTGGTAAATCCTAGTTGTGATTGTTCCTTGGCGTAGAGCGTGAGTAGAATTCGGGGTCGAATTCTGTTTAAGGGGGGTAGAATGTAATACCCCAAGTTTAATTAAGTAAGAAGAAAAGAATTCGGGGAGGAGAATCAATTAGAAAAGTGATTTAACAGAAGATTCAGGGGGATTCTTGCGTAATTTAGAAAACCTGGGCTGTGGGCCAAAAGCCCACAACACCTTGGCCCATTAGGGCAACCATCCAAGTGGAGGGGGAGGCCATGCTACTGTAGCGCGCACTGTAGCGCCGCCACTGTAGCAGCCCCTCCTCCCCATTGCGCCTCACCTCCTTTCCCTCCCTTGCCTCCACCTCCCTCCCTTCGTGGCCGCCAAGAAAGGAGAAGGAGGAAGGAAGGAGGAAGAAGAGAGGAAGATGAAGGTTCGCGGCCTACGCCGTGGTCTACAGCGATTCGCCGAGGGTAACGCTCGTTCCCGTTGTTTAGATGGTTAATTAATTGTTTTAGCAATACCGTTGTGTAGATCCTTTTCTGTCCAGTATATTGAACGTCCGTTTTGATGGCTTTAGAGGCAGATTCCGTGGATCCCATCTCTTAGAGATAGTTGGGTAATGTCCTTAGCTTTCCAGGGCCGCCAAGAACGCCCAAATCCGATTAACGGTCAGCGAGTTATGAATTTTTAGTGTCGCTGTCCTGTTAATCTGTCAGTTTTCTGACAGTTTGTAGAAAACTGGAATAATCTATTAGTTAAAGAAGAAATCAGAGGATCTCGATATAACGAAAAATGTAGGTAATTTCCATACCTTTCCAGAAAGCTAAATAAAGCATTATTTGGATGCTCGTAGTAAAAGTTATGGTGGTTTTAGTGTACAGTCCAGAGAACCCGATGTGAAAATTGATGTCTTTTAAATTGGCTTGGTAGGGGTAATAGATGGCCGATTCAGAAGGGACACTCAACTAGTTTTAGATGGGAAACTTAATTATATTTCCAGAAAGTCCTAGAACACCTTATTTGGACCCATGTAGTGAAAGTTATGAATTTTAGAAGTAGACTGTCCAACAGGGGGACAGATCTGGGACGCTTGGAAGGCGCTTGAGAGTTTGACTTTTTCGCTTGAACTATTAAATATGTCTTGGGTCCAGCATGGTTATCTTAGCTTGATTCATAATTATGTTCAGGTGAGGATTGGTCCCAGGGGCAGCGCCCTCTTCAAGGCTTCACCGCTTCCGCACGGTTGAGGCAAGTATCCTGTTTGTAGCATAATGATGATTGATTGTTATGATTGTTTGCGCTTGAATCGCATTTAGTCATACATGGATGATAGTGTGATGAATATGAATAGAACATGGTGAATGCATGTTTATGGTTAAAGCTTTCCTATCTATGTTGATTATGCCTTACATGTTATTTGGGATCTGAAGTTGTGGTATGTACTTGTTGATTCTTATGTATGAAAGATAGGATCATAGTACATACGCATATTGAAAGATATCGAGACTTGGTCACGTGGTGACCAAGTATATATGATTGAGGTCCCGTCATGTAAATGACAAGCTTAGGTCCCTACATTCGTGGAATGTGGGCATTGAATAGAGGTCCCCATCATGAAAATGATGGGCAATGGTCCCTATACTCATGGAGTATAGGCTCTTGGTCCCCGTGCGGAGGGCACGCAAGGGTATACATCGACGGTTGTATACCTCGCATTACACGTAAAATGCGAAAAGAGATAAAGGTTAAAAGGTGCATTGCATGTTCGCATTACATAAGCATGAGAGTTATCTTTAGTGTAATGCTTCTTTTGGAATGTTGATGCTATATTGTGAATTTAGCTTTTTCTTTATTGATACTTGCTTTGAGTCTTTGGGCTCACTCTTGCTTTGTTGTGTTTTTAGGTACCACAGCAAGAACGGCATGCATGGGAGGGAGTAGTTTTGTTGAGATGCACTCACTACCATTCATCATAAAGAAAGAACATCATTTAGTTTATATTCTTTAAATAAGCAAACCGATTGAGATTCACTTATAGTTTCATTGAATGCTTTGGCTTAATTGTAATAATGAGATTAGCGAATTGGGATTATGCTTATTATTGCTTTATCGGAATAGACTATCTTGCATGTTGAATGAATCTGGATATTAGATTATTGTTAATGTTATCTTTAATCTTTGAAACCTCGGTATATTTAAGTATACAAAGGAGGTTCTCACTGAAAAATTTGGTAAATAGTCTTAGTAGTTTTCTTTAATTTTATGTTAGTAGCATTCCGTGCTCATGTTGGGCTGGGGTGTTACACTGGCGTGGCGCCTATGATGGAGCACCTGGCACAGGTGCTTTTGAGAGCGCATGAGGCACCACCGGCACAAGTCTTGAGCTTGCACACAAGAAGGGGGAAGGGGGAAGGTGTCAAGGGGGAGCTTGTGGCTAGCGTGGTGGTGGCAGGTTGTGGCGTCATGGCGCTTGACAGGGTCGGCCAAGGGAGAAGCAAGGTAGGGGAAGAAGAAGCCAGGCCAGGGAGCTAGGCCAGCTGAGCCGCCGGGAGGAAAGGGGCCAAGGGAGGGAGGCTGCCAGGCCAAGATGGCCGAATGGAGAAGGGGCCGGGAGGCTAAGAAGGGAAGAATGGGCCGGGAGGAAAGAGGGTCGGCCCAAGAAAAGGAAAGGCCAAATTTCAGAAATGGCCTGAAATTCGAAAAGAAAAATTCAACTCGAATTTGAATTCAAGAATTCACAAAAAGGTTTGAAACAAAAACCCAAGCTTAGATAGAAGCCTAGAAGTTTTGAAAATATTTGATAATTTGACATAGAGTTTGAAATTCAAGAGCCAAATGTATTTACTATTTCCGTTTTCGAAAACGGGACGTTACACTTTACTGAACACCCGAGCCTCTTTAAATAGAGGTCTGATTACAAACTAAAGATAGACTAGGACTTCTAAATAGCTTGTAAGGTACTATAGTAAATCGATTCCGACTCGTATGGAACTGAAACTCTATTCGGATGTGCTTTCCTATTCAGAAGTATTTTCCTCTGTATTCTAGCACTGCTGCTTGCCTCTGTTTGTATTCTAGCGTTGTCACTTGCTGTATTCTAAGGCCGACGCTTGTATGTGATTCCAACCATGACACTTGGTGCCGTCAAGCTCCTGTGATTCTTAACCTCCTCCAGAACCTGCTAGGGTATACATTGATGATGAGATTGCTACTCGTGTTGTTATAAGAGACATCATTTTGGCACGGTCGGTTCAGTCAAAGAATCCAAAAATTGCTTTCATGGTCTTAACACCCAGTTCATTGACATTTGAATAGCTTTTGGAAAAGTTCTTCATGGTATGATTTTTGTGCTATTTGTGAAATTCCAATAAACGCATCCGTGGTTAGTCTTAACTGAATTTTTTTACACCTCAAGGATTGGTCTTGCATGATATAATAAGTTAATAACAACACTAATACTATTGTCTTCTCCTATTTGACATAAATGAATTATTAATTATTATGCATATTTATTTTGTAAAACAACTTAAAATTAACACATCTATCTCATGAAAGAACTGGGATGTGCATACTTGCTCGGGCGCATGTGCATAAACACTGAATCTAGCTGCTTGGATTGGATGTTCTTTTAGGGACATGAAGACAGATACACCATATACGTACATGCATCAAGAGAAATACCAGTTCATACAAGTCAAATATTTGTTGGCAGGGATATTCGGAGTGAAAAGGTAAATGACTAGAATTGATTTAGAGGTGCCCTCATTTTTTATCATTTGAATTGATTTGCACATAAATGGTTTTCCCAGTTTCTCTATGGTACATTTTTTTGTCTCCAAACATAGGTAGTATTGTCTCTTAAAGCACCATGTCTATTGATTGTAGAACTCTCTACTTTCATGGAATGTTTAAATTTGTAGAGTAGGAGTAAGGATCTGTTAATGCTGTTGAACCATTACCAGGGCCTATCATGGCCTGTAAAATTGCGTACTGGCTGATAGGCATAGTTGAATGATCCAAGATTGTTCGAAGTTTATCATTTTAATTGTTCTAGAATCTAATTGTTCAATTTTCTTAGGTGGTTTGGGGTACAGTTTCTATGGTTGATGCAGAGAGGAGGCTCTTGGCAAATGCACTACAAGATCCTGATAACTAGCATTTTGTCTTGCTCTCTGAGAAGTTAGTCATTTTCTTTGGTCCTCATCTGAATCTGAATCTTATATCCCTATCCTAATACTTTGTTCTCATTACAGTTGTGTGCCACTGCATAACTTTGATTATGTATATAGTTATCTTATGGAAACAAACATATGCTTTGTTGACTGGTAAGTGAATGTCCTGAAGGCTATAATTACTAATGATTATATCTAAAGCATTTTTTTCTATTTAGAGTTGAATAAATGTTTGATTGAGTACATTGCTAAAATTATGTGATAAGTGTTGCTCTGTAGATGTGCATTGGCTATCTGACATGATGTACTTGTTCTGTTTTGACGGATTGTAGACTGAACACGAGGAGGGCAAGCACAATGCCATGAAGAGTACAGAGGAGGGGCAGGAAAGATCGGACTACTGTTTGCACAGATGAGTAGCATGGTTTGGATGGTGAGGTGGGCCAGGATGGGCAGGGTTCTTGCGGTGATGGAGGAGTTGAAGTTGGCAGTGATAGGTATGCCATGGAGTATGAGAAGGATGGGGAGATGGAGAGGGTACTGAAGAAGCCAGCTGAGCTGATTGGGCAGTATGAGGCAGAAGAAAATGCTTAGAGGGAGTGGGAGAAGAAATTCAGCGAGAGCCGCAATTCAACCGCGGTATGTGCAATCCATCTAAGATTTAAAATATTGTTGATTGAATAGTTGTTATGCCAGTATTCTCACAAGTATACACATTGTACCGTGTTCAAATATTGACGTTGCATTTTGATGCAATTTCATAAAAATGTAGGATCTATTTAGGAACTTAAGATGGATTTTGGTGGCTGGTTTAAGCATTTTATGATGTCTATTTGTTTATTGAAATAGTGAACTACATTTTACTGTGTTTGGCTTTTGTGAAACCTGCCTGCTAATTTGGTATGGAGTGATGTAAGTACTTACTGGTATTAGGTTGTAAATTGCAACGCTAGATGCATATTTCCTTTAGGACTTGCAGAATTGTTTGACTGTATGGTGGTATCTGTTATAAAAACATATATACTATATGGTCTGCCTTGCACTACAACTGCACGCTCTCTCCTTTCACCAACTTCAAACAATTGTGTTGTTGCTGAGCTAATCATTAGTCCTTTTTAAATTACCTATAAATGGGTTGTCTTACATCTATATGGGTTGTCTATTAAACATTTTAGCTTCGTTGTTTCCTGTCACACATTGCAGCATACTTAATGTCGTATTTAGTTTTCGACCTCATAATATGTGTAGCTAGATCACCATATGTATCTTCACAATTTATATACCTTCCTGTTATAGTCTGGTACTTAATTAATACACATATTCTGCATCGTTTCTTCACACTGAGCTTATCTATTACTATTAGTGCGCTATGTGCCCACGGATATAAGATAATTTGTCCAACTTTACCTAGATGGTAGTTAGTAGTCTAATACTATATTTCTCTTTCATACTTACAGTTAAACTTAGTTCTATTCTTGGTCGCTGTCGTTTACCCATTTATCCACGAGAAATTTGCCTAAATGGCAGTATTAGGAGACGCATTAGCATAAATGGCATCTATTCGTCCGTAAATGCAAAAATGGCATGCACATCCGCCCTAGGGATGAACGTACGCACGCCGTTGCGCCACGATACCCTCGTCGTTCGTCCCACGTGCGGTCGAGCCACGTGGCAGCTCGTCCGTTCATCCCGCGCGCGGACAAGCGCTACGTAGTGCAGCAGCCCGTCCCGCGCGCGGACGAGCCACACGGCAGCGCGCATAGGCCGGGTCCGCCCCTCCCACGTGTGGTCAACCATCGTCTGTCCATCTACCGTTCGGACATGCGTTAAGCTGATTAATTGCAGTACAAATTTATTGCATACGTTAAGCTGATTAATTGCAGTACATGCGTTAAGCTAATTAACTGCAGTACAAATTATTTCCACAGGATACAAAGCTCCCACCCATTACTACAACTACTTGTCTACTATTGCTCCACACACACCAACTATATATGATGCCTGGTGGTTTACCTATAAGCATCGAAATCCAAAAATAGAATTGCATAACACGGGATACAATAGGACTCACTCGTTTGAGCCACTACCACTACTCTCTTCTCGTTGCATCTGTGTCCCCGTGTGCGTCCGGGTTTTGCGTTGAGCTTGTCCTGGATACGACAGTCGGTCCGAAGAGCGCATATCAGATTGGAAGGCGTACGGAGACCATTGAGCGCGTAGAGGTGCACCAATACGCTGACTCGGGCCTAGCTGAGTCTGTGCAGCGTCGATGTTGTCCTGCCGTGACATGCTGAACCGGGGGCTGCCTGCAATCATGCCATGAACAAGGGACTCCGTAAATTCATCCCCAAATTGCCCGCCCCAAGGTACGCTGTCTGCAATTCCGGTCGTGTGGAGGAGATCCAGCCTTGATTGTACAGTGTGCCAGTGAACCTAGAGGAGCTCTGCCCTATGTACGGTCCAAACAATACATACGGTCCAAACCCCACATAGGCTCCAAACCCCATGTACTGCTCCATTGCAAATGTAACACCCCAGCCATACAAGGCCTGGACTGCTACTAAAATAAGTAAAATTAAACATTTTCAAAATTAAAACATCTTATAAAAATTCGGTAGAACCTCCTTTGTATAACCAAGTATACGGAGGTTCCAACAATTGCATACATTATTAGCATTAACTCAAAATCCAAAGTTCATCAAAGCATTGCATAATCAAAATTTACCACTCTCCTTATTACAAATAACCAAATGCATTCAAGCATAGCCAAGATAAATCCTTAACAGCTTTACTTATTATTAAGGTATGAACTATCAAAATTATCTTTAAAAAATGTGTGGTAGTGTGTGCCCCTTAGCAATTCTACTCCTCCCATGCATGCCGTTCTTGCAAGAGGTACCTAAAACACAAAGAAAAACAAGAGGTGAGTCCAAAGACTCAAAGAAGTATAATAAAAGGTATCAACAATGAACAACATGTAAATCAGCAATTAAACCTCTCAAATCCACATATCAACTATCTTACACATGCATGCTATGCAATATGCTCAAAAGACACTTCTTTTCCTTCTCTTTCCCTTTTGCATTTTACCAGTAAGCAAAGTGCGATCCGTCGATGCACACCCATACATGCACTATCCGCATGGGACCATTGCCCATACACCACGCGTGTGGGGACCTAAGCTCATGCTCTTCAAGCATGGGGACCTTTAGCCCGTCATCAACATGACGGGACTCAAGAGATGCTTGGTCATCGCGTGACCAAGACTTCAATATTCAGCATGATGCATATGTAGGAACTCTCAAATTACCACAACATGCATCCACATCAATATTTCATATGAATATCCTATTCATAAAGCTCATAAACATAGAACTCACCAATATCAGATATCCATGATTAACACGTATATCATAACTCTAGCAACCATGAACATTATCAAACATGCCATCATCACAACCATGTACACACAAATTCTCATAATATATATTAAACATTGCCCTTCAGCAATATCTATTATAACCGCTATTATACTTGCCTTAACCGCGAGAGAGTGAGTGACGCGCCGAAGGTGCCGCTCCCGGGACCCGTCCACCACCTGAGTAATTATTATAACGCATGCTAAGATGGCAGTAGCGGACCAAACCAAAGCATACAACTACAATCACTAACTTGCAAGAGCGTCTAAGTCGATCCCAACCCCAAATCCTACACGTCGATCTGTCCCCTCGGTGGACTGTCAACTTCTAAAATTCATATCTATTGATTCAGAAGTCCAATTAAAGTTTTCTTAGACTTTCTGGAAAGGTAATTAAATTATCCAACTAAGTCTAGTTGGTGAACCTCTCTGAATCGGCCAAATAATACCCCTACCAAGCCAGTTAATAAAACATCGATTTCCCGTCAGGCTCTCTGGACAGAGCACTAAAAATGCCATAACTTTCAGTACGTGTCTCCAAATCCCGTGTTCTTGAGCTTTCTGAAAAGCTGAGGAAATGATCTACAACTTTGGTTATACTGAGCTTCTGTGATTTCCCATTTAACTAGTCGCTTAAACCATATTACTAAAACCTGTCAGAACACCAATGATTCTGCAGAACAGTCCCACTAATAAAATCATAACTTCTGCTACAGGGGTCCAAATTACATGTTCTAGCCCTTCGTGGAAAGATGGCGACGTCCTCTACAATATCCTAAGAGACGTCCTGGACCAAATCTGCCATCTACTGCCCCTATCAAGCCAAACTACAGAACATCAATTATCACGTCGGGTTCTCTGGACAGTTCACTAAAATTATCATAACTTTTGCTACGAAGGTCCAATCCTTACGTTCTTTAGCTTTCTGGAAAGGTGAGGAAATTACCCATCTGTTTCATTATAACGAGATCCTCTAATTTCGTATTTAACTAATATATTAACTCAAATGTCTACAGACTGTTTGAATGCCGACAGATTATCAGGACAGCGACACTAGAAAATTCATATCTCCCTGACCGTTAATCGGATTTGGGCGTTCTTGGCGGCCACGTAAATCTAAGGACATGACGCAAATATCTCTAAGAGAGTGGATCCCCAGATTCTGCTTCTAAATATATGAAAACCGTCGCGCAAGGTTCTGGACAGAACCGATCTAATTCCTGCAAAACAACCTATTTTACTAACCGCAACGAATTCGCATCTAAAACGAACCAACAGCGAAGAAACCCATCGTTACCCTTGGAGAACTGATGTAGATCATGAAGAACACCACGCGATCCCGCTTCCCCTCCCTTCTCTCCTTCATTCTTCCTTTCTCTTCCTTGGTCGGCAGCACCCGAGGAGGCTTCTCCCTTCCTCCTTCTTGGCCGGCAGCGAAAGCTAGGGGTGGGAGGGTACTGTAGCACGCCATGGTACTGTAGCACGGCGGCAGTACTGTAGCCGTGCTACTGTAGCAACCCTAGGGTTGCCCCCTCTCCTTCTTGTGTGGCCAACTACCCCTTCCCTTGTTTAAATGTGGGCCGAAGCCCACGACCAAAGTTGTCCAAATTATCGTAAACCCCCTCTCATCTCCTGTTAAAACACTTTCCTAATTGGTCATTCTCTCTAAGTTATTTCTTCTCTCTCGAATACATTTGGGGTATTACATTCTACCCCTTAAACGGAATTCGACCCAATTCTAATCACGCTTTACGCCAAAGAATAGCTTATTAACATTACCACGCACTGCTGTGAACAATTCCGGATCTGCCACAGATGCGAGACTCCAATTCACAAGTTGCTTCCTCTCGGACTTATGGGATCACATCACCTTGACGGATACCAATGTCTTACACCTCAACATTAGTCTCGACCTTTATAGATACACTCAAGACACGGACTCAAAGATAAGGTCTTACTTGTTGGCCAACAACTCTAACAAAAACTCAAGCTTGAACCTCTCATGTACTCACTCAAAGAACGGAATATACAAGACATTGCATATTCACAAGATGAACTCGAGACGGTCCTAGCGATTCGCCAATCTACAAATCTCCGTAACTATCGAACCTATCCAACACACCTTTGGTTAAACTTCCTTTTGGCACCGAATTACACCGTCTCGCACCAAACACATGGGACTCTTGTTCCAACTCTCGGTCGAGCACTTTACCTATGCAAGCAAAGATCTCCTTTAACAAGGACACACAAAGAAGTCGCTTCCAACTCACTTATCCGAAGAACTAAACTGAAACAAAAGAGTCATAATGCATCCAACTCAAAACCATCTTCCTTAGAAGAGCCCAATCCAAAATCAATGGATTTATCAGAAAACTTTTCCACTTTTCAAGTAGGCAGTTTAGAAATAAATGCCACATAAGCCAAACGCAAAATCACTCGAATAACCAGATTAACCATTTTTTTTCTTAACTAGAAAGAACCACATATACCGACAAGAACCAACTCAATTTGTAATTGACAGCCGTTGTAAACACATAGTTCAAATAAGAACTAAGAGAATATCTCACTATCCAAGATCACACCCTTTTTCCACAATCTTTCTATTAAGAATTTACCTTTCTCTTAAACCATAGGATCCCAAATCATCGCATAACACACTAACTCATTTATCTTAAATTGGCAACCTCAAAGCTATGTTCGACCGAACATAAAATCCACACTTATAAAGGGAGACTCTTCCAATCCACAATATCACACTCTAGCCAACTTCTCTACCGAATGAATTACTTTGACAAAATAATTCCCAACGCAACTCAATATAGATTTCACCCACCATCACATCCTCAATCATTAAGGATAATCAATTTGAAATTCACATCACACACTCTTATTTACTACACCCAAAGGATACTATCAATGATCATCCCACTACTCGGAATCCACTCTTATTCTACTACCTTTACACATAATCATTGGCAACCAAGGTTCTAGCATAAAAATACAAAGCCCAAATTCAACCTCCAAGACTCCTACAACAAACTTCTCGTATAAAAGACCGAGAAATCCTTAGATTCATTCACTAAAATTCCCACACTCTAAATATACTCAATCATTATCATCCACATGTATATATTTTCTCGACCAAATTAACTTTTAGAAGAATTATATCTCCCCGAAGGTTATTCACTAAAGCCAGGGCATACCTGCCGACAACTCAACCCTACCTACTATCCCATCAATTGACATTACGATCAGATTACTTCGCTAATCCCATTCTCATTAAACTACACCATCATAGATCACCTACCCAACCTTGCAAAATTACCCAGTCGCGATACTCTAACACATTGATCAAGCTTCCAGACTTTCGATAATCCCAACATTCCAACATGAATGAAGGTTCTTGGATTATAATTCGCTATGGGTTCCACTAGTTGTAACACTAATCTGTTTTATTTCAACGACAATCATTCCATTTAAATCCAACTCTTTCCAAGAGTTATAGGTCAAAACCAAATCACTGCTCATCGTTCTTCAAATAGCTTGGCCCCAAAATTCTCATTGCGATCATTTACTTGACCACCACCAACCAATCGCCACATTACACTTTATAAGACCTTGCAACCCAAGTCGGTTAATCTTTTCTCAATAGGAAAGAGCAAACAAATACGAATTTTAACACACGAGGAAACGCTACTCCTCGCAATGAGCACGAAGCCCAGAGAAATAGTCAAATAGCATTGATCTCGAAAAACAAAAGACGAGACCACAAATGAGGGCACATGTCCCACAAGAAGGGAGTTTCAAACATCAATAGATCACAATAAAACATTGCTTGTGAAACTCAAGAAACATTTAAGCATAAACTACCAAAAGCTCATAAATGCAAAACTCCAAACTTTTTATTTAAACGGTATTACGAGAGGTAGTCAAATTACCTTCTTTCTAAAAGAATCATCACCACTCCCACAAGTCCCAATCCCTTGTAGACAATCTTATTAACATCAAGAATAATAATACACTCTTAACAATAATCTTTATCATCAACTCTTTTAACAAGGGCATGCAGCCACAAGTCATCCTCATGAGACACACATGAATAAATCATATTTTTTCAACCCTTCACCTATTAGCAATGCTCATACTAATTTTGTACACAAACTCAATTTAGCGGTTATCGAGACATTTAACAAATTATACATTCATGGAAGAATTTATGGTCCATTCTCTATCTGCGTTCCCACTAGAAAATATGAGACCAACAAGCAACCAATTAAAAGAAATTTCCAGATTATTATCCACTAGGACAACAGTCAATTACATCCTCATCTCTCCCTTCCTTCACAATTAAATTTATCCATTGAGGTCAAGTAATCCAACCAGTTTAGCAACCTAAACAATTTTTTAATGATCAACCTTCTCATTAAAGATATACTGTTATCCTACCACTCTTCCATCAAGTAAACAAAGATCGCCAACTACATCCCATCAATTCATCTATTAGTGATGCTCAACACCCTACTTCAATACATTATAATTGCACCTTGCAATTACATATGATCAAGACTTATCCATAAAAGATAACTTTCAAGATGAATATCCACTATGACACTAATCTAACACCTTCGGACTTATCCATCCCAATGGATTAGGTTAATCGATTGAGTCCAAAGAAATCCGGTCTACCGAGAAGCTTACCAAAATTATCACCCATAGTGATCAAACTAGTTTCATCAACGCTCCATACTTCTTAATAACTCTTCCGACCCCAATTAGGTATGGACAATCTTTTATCGCTACCCATCGTAATTACTCTATGACAACATCACATTAATCAACTCCAAGTCCAAATATCCGGTTAAGACCAATCATGCACCATGTCGGATTCGACTTGATAACTCAAACCTTATCAATGAACTTCTATGTTTAACACCTTTCGCTAAACATATCAAGACCTCACAAAAGGATTTTAACTCCTTCGAGAAAAAAAGAGGCATTAACTTCAAAACTCGAAATAATCCAAAAGAAATACATAAAGCCAAAGCTTTCACATGATAAAGAACTTGCAATGAAATCTTTCAAGATCCCGAATACCCAAATAATAAATGAATCAGATTTTCCAATAAGAAGGGCGAACTCCCAAGACACAATAGAGACCAAGTGAAATCCCAACAAATTTCACCATCCGCATCTATACCCGAATTGGTCTAAATCAAGCTCAAGAAGAGAACAACTTTTCTAAAGGAATTCACCCACAAGACTGTAACTATGCTACTCGGGGTAATCACTTCGCTAATCTCATACTACTTAACGGTGGTGTAACTTTGGTAAAGCCTGGCCACAACCACGACCTCAACCTCTCAACAAAGAACTATAGTTGCATGGCTATCATAATAATCAAATAATAAGCATTCATAATCAATTCATAACAACAATGATCAAAGCGACATAACGGAAACGTAAATGCAATGCTTGACCCATTCCCCACCTACTGTGCTTAGTGCGTCAAAATTAATGTTGTTCAATAACCACGGACCTCATCGCCTCGCTCGATACCAATCAGAAACACCCCAAACCATACAAGGCCTGGACTGCTACTAAAATAAGTAAAATTAAACATTTTCAAAATTAAAACATCTTACAAAAATTCGGCAGAACCTCCTTTGTATAACCAAGTATACGGAGGTTCCAACAATTGCATACATTATTAGCATTAACTCAAAATCCAAAGTTCATCAAAGCATTGCATAATCAAAATTTACCACTCTCCTTATTACAAATAACCAAATGCATTCAAGCATAGCCAAGATAAATCCTTAACAGTTTACTTATTATTAAGGTATGAACTATCAAAATTATCTTTAAAAAAATGTGTGGTAGTGTGTGCGCCCTTAGCAATTGTACTCCCTCCCATGCATGCCGTTCTTGCAAGAGGTACCTAAAACACAGCAAAAATAAGAGGTGAGTCCAAAGACTCAGCAAGTATAATAAAAGGTATTAACAATGAACAACATGTAAATCAGCAATTAAACCTCTCAAATCCACATATCAACTATCTTACACATGCATGCTATGCAATATGCTCAAAAGACACTTCTTTTCCTTCTCTTTCCCTTTTGCATTTTACCGGTAATGCAAAGTGTGCATCTGTCGATGCACACCCATGCCTGTACCATCTGGTACAGGGACCATTGCCCATACTCCACGCGTATGGGGACCTAAGCCCATGCTCTTCAAGCATGGGGATCTTTAGCCCGTCATCAACATGACGGGGACCTCAAGAGATGCTTGGTCATCGCGTGATCAAGACTTCAATAATTCAGCATGATGCATATGTAGGAACTCTCAAATTACCACAACATGCATCCACATCAATATTTCATATGAATATCCTATTCATAAAGCTCATAAACATAGAACTCACCAATATCAGATATCCATGATTAACACGTATATCATAACTCTAGCAACCATGAACATTATCAAACATGCCATCATCACAACCATGTACACACAAATTCTCATAATATATATTAAACATTGCCCTTCAGCAATATCTATTATAACCGTCATTATACTTGCCTTAACCGCGAGAGAGTGAGTGACGCGCCGAAGGTGCCGCTCCCGGGACCCGTCCACCACCTGAGTAATTATTATAACACATGCTAAGATGGCAGTAGCGGACCAAATCAATGCATACAACAACAATCACTAACTTGCAAGAGCGTCTAAGTCGATCCCAACCCCAAATCCTACACGTCGATCTGTCCCCTCGGTGGACTGTCAACTTCTAAAATTCATATCTATTGATTCAGAAGTCCAATTAAAGTTTTCTTAGACTTTCTGGAAAGGTAATTAAATTATCCAACTAAGTCTAGTTGGTGAACCTCTCTGAATCAGCCAAATAATACCCCTACCAAGCCAGTTAATAAAACATCGATTTCCCGTCAGGCTCTTTGGACAGAGCACTAAAAATGCCATAACTTTCAGTACGTGTATCCAAATCCTGTGTTCTTGAGCTTTCTGAAAAGCTGAGGAAATGGTCTACAACTTTGGTTAGACTGAGCTTCTGTGATTTCCCCTTTCACTAGTCGCTTAAACCAGATTACTAAAACCTGTCAGAACACCAATGATTTTGCATAACAGTCCCACTAATAAAATCATAACTTCTGCTACAGGGGTCCAAATTACATGTTCTAGCCCTTCGTGGAAAGATGGCGACGTCCTCTACAATATCCTAAGAGACGTCCTGGACCAAATCTGCCATCTACTACCCCTATCAAGCCAAACTACAGAACATCAATTATCACGTTGGGTTCTCTGGACAGTTCACTAAAATTATCATAACTTTTGCTACGAAGGTCCAATCCTTACGTTCTTTAGCTTTCTGGAAAGGTGAGGAAATTACCCATCTGTTTCATTATAACGAGATCCTCTAATTTCGTATTTAACTAATATATTAACTCAAATGCCTACAGACTGTTTGAATGCCGACAGATTATCAGGACAGCGACACTAGAAAATTCATATCTCCCTGACCGTTAATCGGATTTGGGCGTTCTTGGCGGCCACGTAAAGCTAAGGACATGATGCAAATATCTCTAAGAGAGTGGATCCCCAGATTCTACTTCTAAATATATGAAAACCGTCGCGCAAGGTTCTGGACAGAACCGATCTAATTCCCGCAAAACAACCGATTTTACTAACCGCAACGAATTCGCATATAAAACGAAACCAACAGCGAAGAAACCCATCGTTACCCTTGGAGAACTGATGTAGATCATGAAGAACACCACACGATCCCCCTTCCCCTCCCTTCTCTCCTTCCTTCTTCCTTTCTCTTCCTTGGTCGGCAGCACCCGAGGAGGCTTCTCCCTTCCTCCTTCTTGGCCGGCAGCGAAAGCTAGGGGTGGGAGGGTACTGTAGCACGCCATGGTACTGTAGCACGGCGGTGGTATTGTAGCCGTGTTACTGTAGCATCCCTAGGGTTTCCCCTCTCCTTCTTATGTGGCCAACTACCCCTTCCCCTTGGTCCTAAATGCTGTGGGCCGGAAGCCCACAGCCCAGGTTGTCCAAATTATGCGTAAACCCCCCTCTCATCTCCTGTTAAAACACTTTCCTAATTGGTCATTCTCTCTAATTTATTTCTTCTCTCTCGAATACATTTGGGGTATTACAGCAAAAGTTGGGACGCCCATATCCTCGTTAGTGGACAGATCGTAGTCATCCCCATGGTCAACTGAAGGCTACAAGACAGAATGATGTTAGTCAAAATAAATTCTCTAGATGTAAACTAAGAATATAATATCTCTCGAATGTGCAGCGCAGATGACTGAGGGGGAGCGCTAATCTGTGTACGAGGTGCTGACAAAAGAAGTGATGCATCCCGACGGACCTACGGCGGGAGAACGACATGATGTTAGTGGAAAGTAAGGCATAACCAAAAAATAGAACGTAGATTTGTACATAACTTACCTCCCCGTTGATCTGGCCTGGGGATGACCAACGAGGAGTGCTATGATGCCTACCAGTGCCACTCGGTCGTGATGACCAAGCAGATGAGCACGGACCCCCACTTGGTGACTGGCATGTAGGACGTCATCCCTCGAACGACTGCAACTCATGTTCTTCAGTGCATTCTTCCCCTACGTGAAGATGTACTTCAACGTGCTCAGAAACCTTGGTGTGGTGTGCGAGCTACGGATGGCATTCTCCGATGCGCTTACGATGTGCTAAAGCCGCTCGTACTGAAATGAAAGAGAACACATGTTTAGTAACAAACATTACAAATATCATCAGTGAAACGAGCAAAGAATGTCAGTTCTTATGGTCTCGTCACGCCGCGAGGTGCTGTGATGATCAAACGAGTGACAGAGCCTCTCCTAGTGCGTCACCTACTCCGGACACCGTGGTGGAGTACAAGTCAGTTTGGAGCGCAACATTGGTACGTACCACTCCATGTACTGGCAGTATGTCCGTACGTCGTAGGGTCTCTGCTCTTGCATGACCTCGACGTGCGCCGTCTCTGTCCAGGCCGTAATCCACTTGTGTTGGACTGCTTGCTAGTCCTTGGTGTGTCGGCCCGCCTTGGATTGTCTGCATTCGAGAGTGATTTGTGTTAGAACATGGAATGGGGGTATGAATGCATACAACTCTCGGATGGAGTTGGACTCACAAGTGAACGGCTCGCTACAGCATCCTATTGTCAGGAGGGGGCACCACCTGGTACAAATCAAACTAACGCATTACGCGCTGCGGTGCATAAGGCTCCACCATGTGGGCGAACACCAGGTGGCAGCTCATCGCCCATAATCCTGCGTCCTGTAGGCATTGTACGGACAATCTGTGCAGTGCTACCGTGTGCATGAACTCTGGGGTCCGCGTTGTCTATATGATGTCGTTGTCGTGCAATGACTCAAACTCGTTGTGGAACAACGAGTAACACCTCACCGGTCTGTCCTTGGCCCAGCATAGCTGGGTAGCAGTCCACCGGTAGCCCATAGTGGGCCCATCGATTGAGTCATGCAATCTGGGGTAGCGGTGCACTCTCGCAAAGGCGGGCTACCCAATAGGGAAGTGCTCCAAACTCCACTACTGTAGGAGCCCGTAGCACATGGAAAGGTTCGGTCTCACACCTATGTGGCGCTGTGAAGCGTCACACAACCCCTTATATGTGGCACAGAGGACGGCTAACCCCCAACTGTACTGAGGCATGGCCTGAGCTTCCGCGTCGGCCAAAGACTCAGCGATGCGGATGAAGCTGGCGTACATCCAATCACCCTGTGTAGTAGGAAACATGGCCCGGCCGAAGAGATGGAGAAGGTACATGACGAGGTGCGTCCTAACAACCTCATCATGTGCATCTGGCGAGCATTGGCTGAAGTTCCTTAGCTAGGTCCGAGGGACACCACGGTGCTATTTGGGAGAGGTATGCCAAAGTGATGCCACAACCGAGCCTTCTAGTCGGCCGACGGGCGGCCAAGAACGACTGGCTCACCCCTGATTGGGAGTCTAGTCAAGAATGCGACGTCCTAGAGAGTGACTGTCATCTCTCCCCACCGAAAGTGGAATGTGTGAGTCTCGGGTCTCCACCCGTCAACAAGGGCCGACATCAAACTACCGTCCGAGGTGAAGTACCATCCGACTGAGAAAATCCTGGCAAAAGGCAACAAGCATGTGTCCCGAAGAATTGGGACGTAGCGATCATTGAACCCCCAATAATGCCTCTCAGACCGAAGCGCCAGGGGTGGAGGGCCATCCCTGTCCCCAACGATCCACACCTAGCACCGGTGATGCTTGTCGTAGAAGGGTTCCAGTAGCTCTGGCAGAAGCAAGACTAGCAAGAGAGGAAACACACAGATTAGTAGTGAATAAATGAATAATGACGATACATTACTACAAATTAAAAATTACGACTAAGCACGGACAACCAAATAAATCTACACTAACTAACTACGAGCAAATTAATTAGGACTAATTAAGTATGACTAATTAGTAGGATTAAATTAGTTGTGACCAAATTAATACGAGTATGTCTAACCTCCTAATTAATTCAGACTAATTAATTACAGCAAATGAATTAGGAAAAAAGTTACAACTTCATAAAGCAACTAAATTAATTACGACCAACTAACTACGATTAAATTAATTGTGGCTACTAAAGTATGACTAATTAACTACAACCGATTAATTGCAACTAATTAATTACAAGTAATTAACTAACAGATTAAAATACATACGATTAGTATAACAACAACTAGTTCATTAGGGGCTAATTTATCAAAACTAAATAACACAAATATAATAATGCTTAAACGATAAGGACTATATTAATTACACCAATGTAACTATAACTCATTAACTACACATTTAATAAAGACAATTCATACGAGAAAAAAATTTACCTGCTAATATGGCCGCTAACGATAGCACTTAACAATCTTTAATCATCTGCGAAAATGAAATCGACCGAGACAACGAAAATGAAAGCGAGTGAGGAAGAGTGTGAGCGAAAAGTCTTGCTTGCTTCCTCGGAATTTATAGTGCGAGCGAGACAAAAACGCGCGGCGCTAATGACGGGAGGGATTCATTTTGCGCAGGTGCATGGACGCGATTGAAAGACAGGCGATATAAAAGAAAGAGAATAATGGGAGATTCTTGGTCACTTCGCTCGTTTTCGGACGGCCAGACACATGCGGGGAGGGGTGGACCCGGTTCGACAGATGGTTGTCCGAACGATAGATGGACGGACGGTGCGTGCCGCACGTGGGACGGACGACCGCGCTGCATAGCACTTGTCTGCGCGCGGGATGGACGGATGAGCTGCCACGTGGCTCAACCGCGCGCGGGACGAATGGACAAGGCTATCGTGGTGCAACGGCGCACGTCCGTTCATCCTTGGGATGGCTCTGTAACAAATGCCACTTATGCTAATGCGTCTCCTAATACTGCCATTTAGGCAAATATTACTCCTTATAAGGGTGGATGAATCGCCACGCTCACCGCACTTCACGGCCATTTTCTTCTAGTGGCATGTCGATGCGTGCGAGGCATCCTGCAGTGCGTTGGCCTTTGCTCGGTTTACAGCCATTCGATGCGTGCGTGCAGCCGAGAGTAGTCTGTCGATGCTTTCGTGCTGCTGAGAGAGGCCCAACGTTGAGGCATGATGCATCAACACATAGATTAATGCTCGTCTTGTTCTACCTCAGTTGGCGTACACATTCCTATTCTGCCTCGGTTGGCGTACGGGTTCCTATTCTGCCTCTTTGCAGTGCCTCCAGAACCCTCCCGTCCCTTCCCCCCCCCCTATGTCCACTCCTTCTAGGTCACCACTCCTCCTCGCCGTGACGCCGTTCCCTCTACCCTTGGCCCGCTGCTCCCCTCTCCAGACCGCCGTCTCCCCCTTCACCACGAAACCGCACCGTCGCCTCCCCCTTCCCAGCGAAACAGCCTCCCCCTCTCCCACCGCTCGCTTCCTCTTCCCCCGTGCCGGCGCCTTCCTTTCACTTGACCCATCGTCATCTTCCCCCTTTCCCCACCATTGCTTCCCCCCTCCCCATGACACTACGCCCCCACCCTCTCCCACCGCGCCGACGCCCTTCTCCATGTGGGGGCCTCCTCCCTGCACACCCCCCTTGGCAGCCCCGCGTGGGGGTTGACGTTGCCCCAGTAGCAATGCAGCCGACAGTCCCTGTGGTTCTTTTGTGATGCCACATCTCTGAGGCCACAAGCAGCCCCCTGATAGAGCAACGAGTTCGTCTAGGAGCTTCTCCGCGGCTCCCGCCTCCACTTCGACCAGTTCATCAACAAGCTCAAGGTGAAGTGATTTTCAATTGCCCACCACACATGTTTCCATTCACCATTCTAATTTATGCGTTTTGTAGCTGTATGTTTATGCATGTGAGCAGTGACATTTTTATTTTATTGTTAACTGCCCATTGTTCACCTTTAATATTAGGCATGCATGTGCATGTCTCAAAAGCTCCATGGCAAGAATTCATAGAGAGCATGAAGGTCCAACTTCGACAAAAGATCAGGGCGAATATGTTCCTGGCGAAAAAGTTCTGCAGCTCCAAATTTTTTAATGGTGGTTCTTTTGTGATGCCACATCTCTGAGGCCACAAGCAGCCCCTAACAGAGCAATGAGTTCGTCTAGGAGCTTCTCCGCGGCTCCCGCCTCCACTTCGACCAGTTCATCAACAATCTCAAGGTGATGTGATTTTTGATTGCCAACCACACATGTTTCCATTCACCATTCTAATTTATGTGTTTTGCAACTGTATGTTTATGCATGTGAGCAGTTACATTTTTATTGTATTGCTAACTACCCATTATTTACCTTTAATATTAGGTATGCATGTGCATGTCTCAAAAGCTCCATGGCAAGAATTCGCAAAGAGCATGAAGGTCTGACTTCGATAAAAGATTAGGGCGAATATGTTCCTAGCGAAAAAGTTCTGCAGCTCCAAATTTTTTAATGTTGGTTCTTTTGTGATGCCACATCTCTGAGGCCACAAGCAGCCCCTAACAGAGCAATGAGTTTGTCTAGGAGCTTCTCCACGGCTCCCGCCTCCACTTCGACCAGTTCATCAACAAGCTCAAGGTGATGTGATTTTCGATTGCCCACCACACATGTTTCCATTCACCATTCTAATTTATGCGTTTTGTAGCTGTATGTTTATGCATGTGAGCAGTGACATTTTTATTGTATTGTCAACTGCCCATTGTTCACCTTTAATATTAGGTATGCATGTGCATGTCTCAAAAGCTCCATGGCAAGAATTCGCAGAGAGCATGAAGGTCCGACTTCGACAAAAGATCAGGGCGAATATGTTCCTAGCAAAAAAGTTCTGCAGCTCCAAATTTTTTAATGGTGGTTCTTTTGTGATGCCACATCTCTGAGGCCACAAGCAGCCCCTAATAGAGCAACAAGTTCGTCTAGGAGCTTCTCCGTGGCTCCCACCTCCACTTCGACCAGTTCATCAACAAGCTCAAGGTGATGTGATTTTCGATTGCCCACCACACATGTTTCCATTCACCATTCTAATTTATGCATTTTGTAGCTGTATGTTTATGCATGTGAGCAATGACATTTTTATTGTATTGTTAACTGCCCATTATTCACCTTTAATATTAGGTATGCATGTGCATGTCTGAAAATCTCCATGGCAAGAATTCGCAGAGAGCATGAAGGTCCGACTTCGACAAAAGATCAGGGCGAATATGTTCCTAGTGAAAAAGTTCTGGAGCTCCAAATTTTTTAATTGAAGATCGCATATACCCAATGGAGGATGGGTTCTAAAAGCATGCATAATCAGCCTCACGGTGTACAATTCATCCAGAAGAAGAAAATTTACAAGCATTAGCAAAGAAGGAGGGACTATGGAACTTGTTTATTCTGGTATCTTTCTCTTTTCCTTTGCACCTTTTTGTGTTTACTTGATCCTGAAAATTTAGCAGATTATTTCTTACTTTACTAATGTAGGGTGCATTTATTTTAGAATTTTGTGCTTGCTTGTTCTACGCTGATTAAAATGGTTGATCTGCAACTTACCAGTGCAGCTAGATCAAGAGAGCTACTATATGAGGTCAGTCCTCATGTTTCTGCTATATGAGGCCAGTCCTCATGTTTCTCCTAGAGGTCCGGTTCATATTTTGTTAGGTGCAGGCCTCACAAATATTGAATATGGATATTTGTGTTAGATTATGGGTCGTTCAGTTTGGGCTCCACAAGTATTTAACTGTGCTGCACCCAATACGGGTAACATGGAGGTAAGACCAAATTATCTACGTTCTTTTATAAGGAAAGATTTCCAAAGGCAGTCATTGTATCTTGCGCCATTACCCATTAGTCAAACATATTTTGAGAAATAACTATTCTCTAAAATTCTCTGCCTATATGTAACTTTAGATTATTAATGGTGTTTAACAAGCCATGACACTACCAGTTATCCTCTTGAATCTTGATCCTCCAGTTCTGGGTATCTAAAAACAAAATCAGACTATGGGTTTTCCTTATTCTATTTTCTATATGTGTATAGGATTGATAGATGACATTTCTATGTTATTCCTTGCAAATGACCCATGTTATCTTTGGTATGCTACTCATTTGTAGAAGGGTCTTAAAACATGTCACAAGTTTGAATGCTTTATTACGGTTTGTGCAAATATTTTTTTGTATATGATGCTTTATGATATGAAAATCTTGTTATAGGTCCTGCTGAGATATGGGACTAAGGATCAATAGAAGCAATGGCTTGTTCCTTTATCAGAAGGGGAAATTCATTTGGCATTTGCAGTGACACACCAGAATTTTTTGTCAGTGTCATATAGCACTATTCTTCTACGAAGCGATGTGTAATTGTTTACTTACATAATGATATCCGCAAGTCATCCATGGATCCGTAATGCTCAACAAATGAAGATTCTTTTAGATATGATAATCTACAAGCTTATAAGAGCTTACATCGGGTCATCTTCATTGCGAAAGTCTGCTTTGAGGGTATGCACTTAATCAGACTTGAAAAAAGAAAAAAATGTGTAGGATTCTTATGTTGGTCTGTAGATGACTGTTCTGTTTGCTTATCTTCATCTTGAATTAATGCTATACATGGCTTGAGATGTGAACTTCTAATTTTGGCATGTACCATGTTTCTTGCAAAATTGCTCTACATAATGTATTCCCTTATTAATTATTCTGCTTTACCTGCAAATGGTTAATTTGTTTTTGAATTTTTAGGTGCATTGAGTAATCCATGTGCCAGTTGACATGGCTACACCTTGTGTGTTCCTTTCACTCTATTAGTACTATTAGGGACCCTCTTTCCCCACTCTGTACTCCTTAATGCCTTTTGTTTGCACAATTAGTAGGTTCATACCATTATGTCTTGACTCCGATAGCATTACCAATGGGCCATTTTTAGGGATCCCCGTACATTTTGTAGGCCCTAGCTAAGACACTGACAACAAATCAACTCTTATATCTAAAAGAGCAGTTTAAATGTTTGGTCCAAACAAGAGTGGTTATATCTCCTAGCAAAATTTGAAAGCGGTTTGTAATCTTACCTTGGTCATTCAATCTAATGTATAGGATGCAATTGCAAAATAAGTAAATTGAACTTGCAAGCCTTGGTGAAAATTCTACAGATGCAATGAAGGATGCTAGGGTTGTTGACTCTGTGAACACGGTAAGCCTCCTTCATAGTATCTTCAATTGTATTAGTATTGGATTGAGATAACCACTTACCTGCCCAAGTCATGCTACTAGGTGTGCACTCTTCAGTACAGAAAATTGGATTTTGAAGAGTTTGCTGCTTCTGCCATCAGCGTTTATCAGAAATATGGTGAGTTTTTGATGCTATTGTCATATTCCTTCATTATATTTAGTTGTGGTGCATGCTAAATCAAAGTTCTTTATACACATTTTTATTAGCCTTCAGAGAATGGATTTTTCCCATTCACACTGCAGTTTACCGGAGTGCATCCCATTCACACTCCATGTAATCTGAGTACAGCAATAATTACGAAAGACAATAATACACATTTCCTATCAACATACCAACAATGTCTCTGTTTGGTTCCAACATACCGATTGTTATAGGCATGTTGATGAAATAATCAAAGGCAACAGTTGTTATTAAACTTTTAAACTTCAGTTTTCCTGATCTTCTTTGTTCTTAATGTATGTTTAGCACCTACAACAATTCAGCATACATTTTAATTGCAAAAAACATATGTGATTCTGGTTTTGGAGGTACTATGATAGTATTGGTTGTTACTTGTTAGAACATTCTTTGCTATTGTGCTATGCAGTTTATTCATTATACTTTTACCCTTGTCAGATTTACAATCGAAAGATAGCGTGCAATACTAATAATTTTGGGCTTTTGGGAGCCTAATCCTTTCTTTAGTTACAATGTGAGTTTGTGTCTTCCACATGTCCTAACTTCGTTTCTATTCACGATGTAGATACAATATTACAATTTTGCTTCTTTGTTCTCAAGTAAAAGAGTTGTTCTACTTCCTCCAAAGATGGACCAATTATATTTTAGTGGGTATCTAAAATATGGTGAGTCTTTGATGTTATTGTCCTATTCCTTCATTATATTCAGTTGTGGTGCATGTTAGATCAAAGTTCTTTATACACTATTTTTATTGGCCTTCAGAGAATGGATTTTGTTCATTCCACACTGCTGTTTACTGGAGTCTAGATTTTTTTTCCAGGGAGCTGTGAGCTATTTTGGTTAATTTGTAAAAGTTTGTCACGCTGAACATTCCATTTCTGGCTGAATGATGCATTTAATTTGGTCCTACTCGAGTCTAAGTTCATTCAAAGGAAAAAAAGTAGAGAACCACTAATTTGGTATATTTGTCAGATAAGACTGCCAACTTGTCATTCATAAAATGAAGAAGCTTTCATTTTCAGGCCACTTCATATCTTCTCTATGACACATAATTTGTGATCTAACCAATGAGCATTGTAACAAAAAATCTTTTTTCCCCTTATTGTTGTTACTTTGATGCCATTTTAGATATGTAGTCATGTGTTCAGTACTAGGAATACAAGAGCCAACATGTGCTAAGACCATAGGTTGTTGTGAGCTAGTCAGCGGATAAAAATACAGGTCTAAGAGATGAAGTCTTTGGAGATCACATGCCATCTTTCCCTACACTAACGCACTCATGCTATATTTCCCTATTTCCTTCTTATTGTCTTTATTTGCCCGCAGCTTTAATACAATTATCTATGTATTTCATATGCTTAGGTGGCAAGATATTACGAACAACCCTCTCAATTCTTTTAACTATGACCGTGGGTACATCAATGGCTGCTCGACAAGGCCCAACAGCTGTGGCAGCTCATCAAATTTGTTTACAAGTATGGCTTATTGTACCTTTGCTTGCAGATGCTTTAACTGTTTCTGCCCAGGTATGTATTTTCGATTTTAGAAATCACCCCTACTTTTAAATTAGCTTCCTTTCACAGTTGTCATTGTGTATTACAATTTGTACAGAACCACAAACTTCTAGGACAAACTACCAACTTCTAGGATATACTAATAAATACAAATATTTTCTCTAGCTTGAGGAACCCAAACCAATAGGTTACATCACATTATCTTACCACTGCTCTATGAAATACTTACCATTGCTATATTTAAAACCTTCCTTATTTTGCAGGACATTTACCATGTCTATCCCCTCGGTACTACCATTATGATATAAGCCTTTTGCCCCAATACCGCTCTTCGCAGAAAGCGACTCCACTTACATTACTTTGTTTGCTGCTACGCCCTTTTGATGTCTATAAACATTCGTGTCTTACTCGCAATAGCTTTGTTGTTTATACGACGAATCTTGGACCACTATCTGTATTATAACTGCGCTAGGCAAGAAAAAATGTTACCCATGTAATAACTATATAGCTTCATCTTGGTTCTTAAGAGACCATGTTTCTATATAGCGTGAATTTCCTAGCCGTTATGTACATAATCAAGACTATACTATGACTGTATATAACCATCATGGAAGCACATGTTTAGCTTTTCATTAGGCAACATAATCTTTCTCGCTTTCATGTATATAACCATCATGGAAGCTCCTGTTTAGCTTTTCATTAGGCAACATCATCTTTCTCGCTTTCATGTTGATACCATCCGTTTCGCTTTGCACATCGTTAGAACATAACAGATCCTATAAGTAGGGGAAAAACTATGTAAAATTCCAAACGTATGATTCTAGCCATAACGATCTATACTCACCGACCCGGCAACGCGCGAGTTATCACCTAGTTATTCTTTATCCACTGTCACATTTTCAGCGCGCTGTGTCTAGCACAATACAGGTCGACAGATAGGCCAAGCAAACTCACCGCACCACACATTTGCTCATGTAGTCATGTCCCAAGTCCCCGTCTGCAGCGCAGTGCTTCACCCACAACAAAGAAACGTATAAAAAAAAACAGATCAAGAAACAGAGCAACTCCACTCCCTCCTGTCCCTCCCCGAAGCAAGCTCACCGCACCACAACCAATGGGCGTCGTCTCGGCGGCGGCGGACGCGGTGGTGGCGCTCTTCTCGCTGATCATGGCCGTCGCCGGCCCGCTATTCGACTCGCAGATCGTCCTCCCGCGCTGCCTCTACCCGGCGCCGCTCGTGGACATCCACCGGTGGTTCATCCGCGAATTCGACCACTACCTCGTCGCCGACCCGCCGCCTTTCTTCCGCGGCCTCGTCTGGCTCGAGCTCGCCTTCCTCTGGCCGGTATGCGTCGCCAACCTTTATTGCATCCTCGCGCGCCGCCGCTGGGCCGCCACCACCTCCCTCATGGCGGGCGTCTACATGCTCACCTATTTGGTAACCATCTTGCCTTCTCCTTGCCCCCTCTCTTCTTCTTGCTTCAAGATATGTACACATGACAGTTTGTGCTTTGACCAACAGCGATGAATCTGAGCATACATAAGTATACTATCTTGATTAGACGCTGCTAAGCGCTACCAGTCACGGGAGCACGTGCTCTGGCGGCGGCCCGAGGGTCGACGGGCGGAGGCGAGGCGGCCTGGGCGTCAGCAGCGGCCGGAGGGACGCCTGGCATCGGCAGCGGCCGGAGGATCGGCGGCCGGGGGCAAACTCGGGCAGACCAGGAGCTCTGGCGGAGCAAGGGGCCCGTCGGCGGTGGCGGCTCGAGGGGCAGCGGCCAAAGGTGAGGCGTCGGGGCTCGGGGCCGGCGCGGAGGAACTCCGTCGGTGGCGACTGCTCAAGGGGTGGCGCGGAGGGAGGCAGAGGATCGGGCGGCAGCCCGAAGCGAGGGTCGTCGGGGCGTCGGGGCGTCGGCGACGGCACGGGTTGGCCCGGAGCGCGGCGGCGCGGCCCGGAGCAGAGGAATCGGGGCGCGGCGGCGCGGCCCGAAGTAGAGGAAAGCTTCGGGGGCGCGGCGGTGCGGATCTGGCTACCCGGGGGCGCGGCAGTGCGGATCTGGGCCGGCGGACGGCAGATCCTGGGCGGCGGCGTCACCAGGCACACGGGAAGCAGGGACTGGGCTCGGGTGTGCGTGGAGCAGGGGATGGAGCAAGGGATCGGCGCATGGAGCACAGGAGAGATGGGGCGGAGCAGACGACGGAGGCGGCGGCGACGGCGGCTGGGGAACGGCGGCGGTCACATGGGGGCTAGGGTTAGTGTTTTTGGAGAGGAAGCTATGGACGAATTTTTATTATTAATTAATCCTTTTTTTAAATTATTTTAAAGTTAACCTCCAGCGTACTTTATTTTCAATTCTGACCATTTTGATCATGTCACCACCCGTGGCGTGACAAAACAACGCTATCACGCTGGGGCAATCTCTTGTCACGTCACCATCCGTGGCGTGACAGTGTTGTTTGGTCACGCCACGCTAGTGGTTTGACCAAAAGTGCTATTTAACAGATTTATTCTACAGCGTAACAGCGTTGTTTTGTTATGTTATAAGTGTTGCCGTGACTAAAGGGGTCAGAATTAGAAATAAAGTGCGTCGGAGGTTAACTTTAAAATAAATTTTAAAAAAGGGTTAATTAATAATAAAAAGTTCGCTATGGACTGATACCATGTTGGAATGAACTTTTGTTTATTTAAAGACCTAAAGACCAACATATACGAGTAACATGTGTACAAAAATATAAAGAAAAAAAATACTATATACTAGTCATATCTAACACCATCCATCCAAACCATCTCTCACCAAAACCTATCCACCCAATCCATCTCTCACCAAAACCCCTTTGTTGTAACATAGAAAACTAGAAATCCCAGCTGACTATCGTAGGCCTTTTCATAATCTAGTTTCAGGACAAAACCCTCTTCCCTGTTATGCTAAGCATCATGAACTGTTTCATGGGCACAAACCACACTTTCCAAAACAAATCTGCCTTTGATGAAGACAGTTTGATGTTGACTAATGGGCCTATCAATTATTTTGGATAATCTATTTGTGAACACTTTAGAAACTATCTTCAAGCTTCAGTTAATCAAAGCAATAGGTCTAGATTTTTTTTCAAATGACTTGCATTAGGCTCTTTTGGGATCAGGGTTAACATGGAAAAAAAATCAGCCGAAATTTATCGAATTCACCTTTTTGGAGATCATGAAAGAGAGCTCAAACATCTGTTTTAATTACAGCCTAAAATTTCAGATAAAACATGAAGGAAAGACCATCTGGGCCTAGAACACCATCAGCATAAGAATAAAAAATAGCAGTTTTAATTTCTTCAGTAAAATCAGCTTCTAGAATTCTATTTTCATCCTCAGACACTTTTTCATGATTAACCCAAAAATTATTATCTAAACTAATGTTCAAACACTCTTCATAATAAGTTAATTGGGCTTTGTTGCGGTGGTGCGTTACGATTCCTCAATTTGAATGGACGCGGCTGATGGGAGAAGAAATTTGATTAGTTCTTGGAGAAAATTGGGTTATATTTCATATGGAATCGTTCTCTACTGGATTTCACAAGTCAATGAATGTCAGATGGGTTTAACGAACATTGGCATAGTGGCATGGTATATTGGTAGCATGAGCTCATGACTTTGGCGATACTTCAGTATTGCATTAGGTATTTCAAATCACTACAGTACTGTATTTTTCTTCCCTTAATCCATCTATTTGTGATTATTGATGGCCTCTTAATGATCTTATCCCCTGTAACAGATAGCTACGTTATCTTGATTTGTTTCTAATATCGACTGTATTCATTTCAGTCTGCAATACTTGGTGACATGTTGGGCTCAGGGAGAGCAACACCGAAGCTGCTTCAGCTGTATGTTCCATTCGTTGTGTTTGCTGTCACCGCAGTTTTGCATGGTCTCTGCTCATGCTCAGCACTGGCTACTGCTGGTTCGTCTTCTGCTCAGAAGAAGAGGGTCTAGATTATTACGTGTGTTTCTGATAATTCGGGAAGAAAATTGGCAAGTTTTCTTTTCTTGAAAATATGTTCAAAATCACTAGTTCTAAGATGGATTGTGCTGATATTTTTTATTGAGAAAATGTGCTGAGAAATTGTTGCACACTTGTACGGTTGTACCATGTGGTCAACCAGTTCCAGTAGGACGCTGTAATGTCCATGATCCATCTTGGTTTGTGGATTGGTCAAGTTATGGTTAAGAAAATAGCTCTTTTACGGTATACTCAATTTAATACGGTTATCAATTTTTTTTATCTAGTGGTTCAGATTAGCTAGGATTTAGTTATACTATACCTGACAGTATGAGTAGTAGAATCTCGATGGGGTAGAATTGTAATTTCTATGTGGGATCGCATGACATAAGAGTAATATTTTCAACCCTGAAAAAGTCTATAATACTTTTATAAAAAATTATAAATACTAAGAAAAATTTATTCTGCCCCTAACAAATCAATGATTTGATTTGATTTGATTTATATTATCACCGTATACTGTCGGTAGAATGTATCGTAAAATTTCTCAAAGAAAATCCTCACATCAAAGTAAAATTTCCGCAAAGTATGGAACAATCATATCAAACAAATGAAAAAATAAAATTGAATTGATTGCAATGCATTTGTTCAAAATTTATAGCTAATTTAACTATTTTCACGTACTACAGCTTGAGACAGTGAATAAAATGAGTTACAAGCGAGAAAAACTAATAATTTGGACTTACTAACATCCAATAGGTACATTTACCATCGACTTTATAACCAAACATGAGACCGACCGTAATCTTATGTCCTATTTTGGGGAGCTTCAGCTTCGACGAAAAGCCACAAGAAACTAAAGCTCTCCCAAACCGGGTGTGACTTGTTGGACTTCCCGAATGCTTAAGGGGCATGTACAATAATATAGACAGCTGCTGTCTATAGCAACTCTTTATATCACTTATAGACAGTACTAAAGACAGCTCATACAATGGTACAAACGACTGTTGTCTTTTTAGTTGTCTTTGTAGAACACATAATTTTTTAATGTTTTTCTTGTTTCTTGTGCTATCGTCGGCTACAAGATTGTAGACAGCATCTTTCTCTCTCTTCATTCTCTTTCATCCACATCAGCAAAAATTCTACGTGCCAATGACTATAGACGGCTGACATAAGACCATTGTACATGTTCTAAGTCCATTTTGTGAAAGGTGCCAGATAGCTTCTTGGAGAATCCTGCTTCTTGAGGAAGCAAAGCTGGCCTAGAGTATTCAACCAATGTATGTGAACTTAGGTACAATACTCAAACCCTGGGAGTGGTGCAACAACGTGATTGTTGATCTGATGTATCATTCTTTTAATAGTAATGACATCCCTTTCCTTAAGATAATTTGTATTAGAACACAAAACTTGTATGTTCAGATCAAATAATACAGTCCACATCAGTCTGACTTCATTATTAAAAAAAACTAGGCTAAAAGCGCGCTTCGCCGCGCTGATGATTGCAGCGGGGTTTGGTAATTTTTTTTCGTAATATACATAGAACCATGGCGAAATACAAAAATGTAACAATGCTTAGAACAGCATGAGCTGATTAATATATTGGCGAGGTAAATAAATCAATTCAATCAAAAAAAATAGGGGGGGTGGACTTAGAAAATCATGATAGTGAGCTATGCTATCAACGAAATCATAATCATGCTGCATGGATTCAAGCAAATTATGAGGTGGGCCAAAATAGAATATAGGTATCATGGAAAAAGACAATATCTGGTGTCTACCATTGACAGCCAAGTAATAGATTTGCAGAAAATAGAGACAAAACCAACATCAGTAGTTCGTTATTTTAATGAGAGAGAAAGTCCTAGATGGTACCTACAGGCTACTATTCCTTTGGCTGGAATGAGAACTCATTCAATGTTTTGTAGTGTTTAATTGCCACAACACAAGAATCAGTTACTACATACGAACTAACCTTCTTTTTTTTGATACAGGATTTCCAATTGGCTATAAGAAAGGACAGACCTGATATCAAATTGGTAACATAAATAAAATGAGCCAGCTGAGTTTGGCACACGCAGAACAATTTGATCTCTGATGATTGTAGCACTGATGATAATACTTTTCAAATTAGTGTATATGAGCATACATGGAAAAATAGTGTTTAACCTACAGGAACTAAAGCCATCATGAAGCAAAAATGCATTATTGATAATCCAATGCATAGATCGGAAGAGATCACGACCTTAAATTTTTCAACATTTCTTATCTTTCCGGTAGAGAACTATTATATTGTCACTTTTTTCAGGAAGCACCAACCTGCATTTCAAATTTGTGTATATGAGCATACATGGAAAAAGAGTGTTTAACCTACAACAACTAAAACCATCATAAAGCCAAAATGCGTTATTGCTAACCCACTGCGTAGATTGGAAGAGATGACCATCTTTAATTTTTCAACATTTCTTATCTCTCGAGTAGGAAAAACTTATATTGTCACCTCTTCTCAAGAAGTACCAACCTGCATCTCCTTCAGCGAAAAACAAAGAAGGTGTATCGATTATGTTGGCTGCATTAATAAATGAAGAGAAGACCTTATTAACAAACATAGGAACCCTCAAAAGCGTTCAGAGGTCCAGTGTAAATAACAGAACTAAAATGTATCAAATTATGAAACAGAAGCAAATAAGTCTGACAAACACATGAGCTATCGAGACATGATAACATAATGCATTTGATTATCTTTCTTCGAAAATGCTAAAAATATGTCGTCTGCGAAATCAGCCAATTTTCTCATCTTCTTATCTGCGGATTGTCTTTAAATAATTTACACCCTTTAATCCAATTGCCAAATGTCTTTTTCGATCATATATTATATGCTTCCTATTTTACCATCCAATCCAATCGCCAAATGTCACAACTAACTGGGCATTTTGTCAAACAGTGAGAGGCGTGACATTCTCTTAACATCAAGGAAATAACCGTACAAAGGAAATCTAAGCAATCTAATATTCCAGAAAAGAAAAGGATGCAACCAATCACATGTTAATAGGAAATAGGATAACAGAACTTAGACGAAGAATCGATCTCAGATGACATTGGTCTTCTTTTACTCGCATCAAACCGAACTTGAAGGGAGTAGAGTGGCGGTGTGGCAGAGTCAAGTACAGATCGCCAAACATGTACTCATCCTAAGAGATATAGCACAGGCAGAACCATCCTAGCCACAACGTATGAAGCATTTGAAAAATACTAAAGCATAGGTTTCTATTACATATAGATTGGAAGCAGCAAGCAGCAAGACACATGTGTAGTTTTTTTTTCCTATAAATATAATGGAGCAAGTCTATCTAATAGTAAAGGAAGCACTATCGTGATATAAAATATACAATTTGAACAACCATATATTCTGAGGTATGAATAGAAATAGTTAGTTTGATGCATAAACCGATCTAAAATGAAACTGCCATTTTAGAATTTAGAGAATAAGCGAGATCAATTATATTTAGAGTGCAACATTGGCATTTTTTAAATCGAGCTAAATAGCTACAACGTCTAGTAAAATAAGAGATATGTAAATCTTAAATGGATAATCAGTTTTATCAATTATAGCAAACTACTAATAGCAATAGTAAGGGTTATGTTTGAAACGATCAATGACCACCACAGTATGTTATAGTCAAACAGTTTTTTTTAATGTTTGATGCTAGGATCGTACCACGTAATGCAAGATGTGAACGTAGATGACTACGCAGGCATATTTTGGACAAAGTTAAGAGCTACGGTGTCACATCCTCAAATTAATAAAGATAATTATTATGCATCTCATGAGCATGCATCATTGTTTTCAAACTTTTGCATAATTTATTGCACTTGGAAAATCTTAAACAAGTGTTAAACCTACACTTTGTAAATCAACTCCAAAAGAAAACAGGAACAAAACCTTATGAACATCTTCTGGAAATAATTTATTCAAATACTATAGTAATTATAATAAATTAATATAATTTTTTCCTATTTTTTGGGACTGGTTTAAACACTAATAAAATTCAAACACAAGTTAACAACCTACAATAAGTTTGAATTTAATTTATACACATTATATAATGAACAGTAGTGTTCAATAATTTTTATGGACACTAGACCTTCCCAGGAACCCCTGTGATTTATTTCACAATTTTAGGAAATTTATTTCTATTTTTAACACCTTGGTCAAAGTGGAGAAAACAATTTAAATCTCAATCAAACCCTAACCCAACCAGCCACACTATTCATCGGGCTCGAGTCCGACTCGGTGAAATGACTCAGCCCAACCACTTAACTGCACCACCCCTGGACCGTCCGATCAAAACCCAATGGCGCAGATCGCGCGCCCCTTCACAACGGTCCGATCGCCTCGTTTAATCCTAGCCGTCCACATCAGATCCAACGGTTCGCGCTAAGTCACTTACTTGGCGATCGCAGACGCTACTGAAGTCGCGCCGCTGCCGCCCACTGTCGGATCCATCGTCCACCTTCGCCGACGCCATGTGAGCAATTGCGCCACGTGGCCGGCGATTCCTTCCGCACTCCGTCGACGCCGTCAATCCACCGCACCCGTTGGCCTATCCTGGAACTCCCTCACTTGACGCCGCCTCCACTCCGTCCATCGCCCAGGGATAATACCCCCGCAGCACCCCCTTTCTTCCTCACTTTTCCTCTCGGTGGCTGAGGAAAGGGAAGCTCTCCCACGGGCATCTCTAGGGTAAGCTTCGACCGGGTGGTTCCCTTATCTCCTACCTTCAATGCCATTTCCATTTTGCCTAACCTCAGCTCCTCCGGTTGCTTGTAGAGCTCAGTTCACCTACGTGCCCTAGCTCACTTCCAGAGCGCGCTCCAAAGGGCACCTTCGTGGCTTCTCCGTGTTCGGGAGGTATTATCCTAGACCTTGCGCGTCACCAAGTGCCTCTGTACCTAAGGTTAACTTCCCCTCAACTAATTTGGGTATTGCACGACAGGTTTTCGTTGAATTGAAGGAATCGTGTATTCGGCCCTAGAACAAACCCTTCGTCTCCTACCTTGCTCCGGTAACGCATTTGTCAATTCCTCGGTTCCTCAGCATCCTCTTATGATCTGTGAACCATCCCGACCATCCACTCCTCTCGGTTTTGCTCAGGGACTCCTCTCCTCGTTGAAGCTCGTCGCCGCCACCTTCTTCTCCGGCGCCGACAGTGCTCCAGCAGCTTTAAAGCTTCCCGAGCACCCTCCTTAGCTCAGGTAACTTCCATTTAGTCCCTAGGACCCAGGCACCCGCTTGAATGACGCTGCGGAGCTCTACTCTTGCTGTTGCTTGTTTGCCATATGGGTCGCCGCCTCTCAACGTCGGCTAGCCGCCGGTACGGGCCACCATTTGTGTCGCCACCAACACCCAGAGGTGCGCGGCACTATTGCGAAGCAGATGCATGCCTTGGCCAGCTCTGCCGTGGTGCGTAGCGCCGGCGAGCCACCAGACAACCGCTGGGGTCGTTGAGCCGAACGCAGGGGCAGCTCATGTGGCTGTCCGTTCTGACAAATGACCGTCATTACTGTTAATGATTGAGTTTAGTTGTTAAATGCTGTCTTAGCCGTCGCATTGTGTCACTGCCGTGTGGGGCCGCGCACAGAAAACCGGAGCATTAAGTGAAGGGAATGGAGAGACTGACCAGTGGGCCCAAGGCTTTAAGCCCGTGCACCGTGCGCGTGTGTCGGTGGACCTAGTTCATTGCACCATGTCACTGACAGCGGGATCCACATGTTAGAGTGGTATTTAAAATCGGAGTTAAAATGGAAAACGCGCTGTTCACCGGGCCCACTAGTCAGCGTCGATGGCTAGCATCGCGCTCGGTAAGAAAAGTATTAAACGGTTTAGAAAATCCAAAAACGAATTATTTGCACACTGTAAAACATGTATAACTTCAAAAATACATAACTAATTCATCTTAACTCCAAAATGGATGAAACCACTTCTGGTAATTTTCATTTTTAATGAACTTTATATTAAAATTGGTTTCAAACATGTCTCTATAGCAGAGAGTATTATTTTGGAGAATGATCCATTAACACTATTATTCTTACAATAGAAAAAGGCTGATAAACTTAAAAATGGATAACTAATTCATAAAAATTCCAAATGAGGTAAACACAACTATTCTGGTCTTGTAATAATATTCCGTATTTATTCATATAATTCTTATACCCTCCACTACTCTACAAATTTTGGCCCAATAATTAAATTGCTCAATGAGTATATGTATGAAATCTGAAATTCAAATCTTAATAACTTTTGCATACTAAATCCAAATGGAATAATTATTTCACCTAAATTCATCTAAAATCATGATTTAGCCTACTATAGAAAAATCATGCATTTTTGAGCATTTTGAATTTTTGAGTATTTCTCGATGCTTATTCGATATTATATTTATTTAGACACCAAGCCTATCGATATTGACTTATACGCTACTGAGGGAGAGCAGCTAAGCTACCAGCATGGCAAGCATCATTTGAACTTTCTTTTGCATCATATTTGATCCCCGTTTTGTTAAGTTAGTGCAATGATAATTACTTGCATGCTATTTTTGATAATGTCGCTATTTTTATTTTTGATAATCTCCTAATTCATTGAGGTTATACTTGAATTATTCCAGTAGCACATGCTTGAGTTAGGATGGTTGAAATATATTGTTCGGGTTTGCTTAGTCATGCAAATCTAGAACCGGTGTATGGGCAATTATGGGATAAACACAACTATCTTCATATACTTTTGTTTTAGATCTTCATATCTGTTTTATGAGTTAAATTTTGTCATTTTAAATGAGCTTTTGGTCTGGACAAGTGGTGGTTAGTGATGGTGCCTTTGTGCACGAGATTTGGGTAAGTGGTTGACTTGTCTGGACAATTAAGGACCGAACTTTGGGTACCTACGGTTCAAGCAAAACACGTGCTATCACACGCGGTGTATGGGCACTGCTTGGTTAAGTAAGGGGTTGGTATTGTTGAGTTGATGACTGGTGGTGTGAGGACGTATATGTGTTCCATCGCATATATGTTCCATAAGGGTGCCGATTGCAATTCTTTATTGTGAGGGTGAGCCCTATTTAAGCTTTATTAATTGGGTCGGTATTTCCGGCACAACTTGCGTGCCCGTTTAGTTGTAGGTGGGTAGCCTACACTTAAACGAGATTACGTCACATATGGGCGAGTCAACTCAATGATATCAACTTGCTGAAAGATGCTAAGTCTTGGTTTACCCAGCCGGCATACCATAGGAAGTATGCTATATTCGGAGGCATCTGGAGGCTTACGGGCTAATCAAGTCGTGTGGGTAAGTAGTACACCCTGCAGGGTATAAATCTATTCGAATAGCCGTGTCCGCGGTTATGGACGATCGCTTGAGTTTGTGGCTGCTTATTGTTAGACTTGGAATTAAAATTGTGGTTATAACTAGGTATCGTCATGAATGGGATGTTCATGTTTGTTGTTATATCAAAGTGGACAGCCACTTTGTCATTGGTATGGTTCATTTGTTATTCAATTTACTACTTATTCACATGCTTTACTTCTACTTCAAATCTGATTTGGAAATGGCACTTGAAAAACTAGTATGTGTAGGTTGTAAATTGTTGCGTCTCTTTTGCAAAACTAAGCCAATATGAGCCATCCTTTGGAACAACCTCTAGCATAACTAATTTTTATTTGTGTAAGACTTGCGAGTACCTTTGTACTCAATCCGGTTGCTACAATTTCAGGTGAGGAAGTGTATGAGCCCGTTGAGCTTGTTAGCGCCGATTTTGGCGACGCTAATGAGTAATGCTATCATTTAACTCCCAGTCGGTTGCCGATGGGTTATGGGGCATACCATACTGGATATTTTGGTTTATTTACTTGCTTCTGCTGCTACTTAATACTCATATTTGAATTTGGCCGGTCGACCGTTTGTAATAGATGTAAACTTTAACTATTATGTTGTATGTCTTTTGAAATATCTATGTTTACTGTTGTATGGATGTGATCAACGTTGTATGAGAGTATTGGTCGCTGATCTTGGGAGCCAATATGATTGCATACTCGCTGTTCATGGCTTCCTATTTAACTCACTAAGTGTAGTGCTTGACTTGTTGGAGAACCGATAATCATGTAGTGCTCGCAGAGGAGCAGCGCGCATGATCGTCGGGGCTCTAATTTGTAGTTAAGCCTTTCACTAAGATTGAGTTAAGTTGGAATCCATTTACTTGAGGCCCTAGAGTTATGTCCTTAAGACCATGCTTAGTCTCGGTCTTACGGAAATAACCCGGGGGTCCTCACAAATAATATCGAGCCATCTTGATTGTGAGGTTAGAGATAGCATGGGCGTTAAGTTTAGCAAGTCTCTTGGTCAAAATATTTTCAAGTTATCAAAATTACTTTGGAAAGTTTAAGTTAGGGATATCTTTTATTTCTCATCCATCTTAGTATCATTTCTTACCTTATTCTGGTTTTGATTTGCAAAACTAACTTACCTTGCCCTTCTTGTCCTTTAGATGAATCCTCAATACCTTGTTCGGGAGACTCAAGCTGAGAATGTGGGAGGATACCCGGAGTTACTAAGAGACATGATGTGGAGGGCCAACTTCACCTACCAGCCGACGTACTCCATCTATCGACGAGACCGAGGGCCAGGAATGGAGGAGTACCTGGCCGTAGCCAACATCATTGCTAGGCGTGTTACTGGAAGCATCCCATATCGATTTCAGGCACGTGGCACTTCTGAGGCCATGGCGCTTCAGGAAGTGGCTCGAGTGGCCATGAGTCGCCTTCGCTATGATTTGACCGAGCTGTCTCAGCCGCCCTATGACCATTTCCCCATGCAAGCACATGTTGGGGAAGTGAGCAGGTTCGCCAGGATTCAATTCGGGGAGGATCCCCAAGTTCGACAATTGGCGAGGCTGGTGCACACTATGGACTTGATGCATCGTTGCACCATGCATGAGTTGTGGGAGACGCGGCGCCGTCTCATCAAAACTCAGGAGCACCTGCGACTCATGCATGATATGAGGCTTATTCATACTGATGTGCTGTATGGCGCTAATGTGATCTCCCCCTACCTTTCTGCGCCGCCAGAGTATCGCCTTCCCGTAGTTGAAGGCCATATTAATGGCATAGGATCACCTTTGCGCCTCCTAACCTAGGGGACCACGACGATCTGAGATCCTGGATGTCACCTTCTTGACGAGTTTCCGTGAACTTTGACCGGAACAATATCTAGGATGTTAGGGTAGTAAGCTCGCTGTCCTGTCATGTGTTCAGCGATGCATATATCTTTAAAATTCTTGTAATAGCCTAGTAATTGTTGGAACCTTCGTGTTATTTGCAAGAACTTTTATTAGGGCGATTACCATTAAGCCTTGGGCTAATATCAATGTAATTGTACCAGAACGCTATGAATGATTTTATTGGATCTTGTACTGGCCTTAGTGCCTTGGTACCCCATTTGGTGTTATGTTCTTACGTATTTTTGTATATTTATCATTATGCATGCTTATGTATAACTTATTAAATTTTCTAACCATCCATGTCACTCTGATGATGTGAGTCCCAACACTCGCTCGAGAGCGCAGCGTGATGAGGGGTCTCCACCCCTAGAACCGCGTTCAACTGCTTTGGGTGAATCTTCTCACCAGCATCATCAGCGGGGTCGCACACCCGAGGAAGCACTTTCACCACCTCCCACCATGGTAGAGGTGTTGCCTCAAATAGAGAGGAACCGTATGGACCAAACCAGGATTCTTGAGGCTATCGCTCGCAACACCTCTCCTGCTCCCGCAGCAGCAGGGGGAGGTGGAAATCACAGAGCTCATGGAGTTCTCGCTATCTTTCAGCGGACTAACCCTCCAACCTTTGCGGGCACTGAGGACCCAATGGAGGCCGAAGATTGGCTGCGGGACATTGAGAAGAAGCTAGCTATTGCTTAGTGCACGGGCATTGAGAAGGTACTCTTCGCCAGCTATCAGCTGGAGGGCGCTGCCAGCGCATGGTGGGACAACTTCTCCGCCATGCAACTTGATGGAGACGTTCGCCGTGGAACAATTTATACAGACTTTCGAGGAGGCCCATATTCCTGATGGGGTTATGTCCATCAAGCAGCAGTAGTTTCTTGCTTTGAAGCCAGGAAAGAAGTACTTAGATGATTACACATATATATATTTGAGAAAAGCAAGGTTTACGGTGCTGAAGCATCTGTAAACATTAAAGCATGGGTTTGTATTACATATAGATTCAAGGTAACAAAGCACATCTGTAGGTAAACTAAGTTCTTTTTCTAACATAATGAAGCAAGTGTATTTAACAACAAACGAAGCACTATTGTGATATAAACAACAAAATCTCATCAATCATATATTCTGAAGTATGAATATAAATAGTGTATTCGCTTGTTGTAAACAACGATAAAAAGGTGGTCTGAATGATATGTATGTAAGAGGCTAGATAGGAAAGTGCAAGTAATCTACAAGACATTAATAAAGTAAAGATATCCCATGTATCCACTTCCTACTTGTAGCTGCTCACGGATTGATGGGACATGCTTGAGCACATGATACGAATAATATGGCGAGGAATCAAACGATTTCGAATGATATGCATCATCGGCATTGTAGATGAGTCCCAATAATATCGGCGAACCCAAAACTTCCAATACCTAAATAATCCAAACAACAATGTAATCAACAAAAAGAAAAAACATCTATTAGTTAGATAAAAGATAGGAAAGTGCAAGTAATCTACAACACATTAATAAAGTAAAGATATCCCATGTATCCACTTCCTGCCTGTAGCTACTCACGGATTGATGGGACATGCTTGAGCACATGATACGAATAATATGGCGAGGAATCAAACGATTTCGAATGATATGCATCATCGGCATTGTAGATGAGTCCCAACAATATCGGCGAACCCAAAACTTCCAATACCTAAATAATCCAAACAACAATGTAATTAGCAAAATAAAAAACAGCTATTAGTTAGATAAATAGTAAGCGCTGGAAGCTCTAGTTTTATTCAGCGCTCCTGATATGATCTAAACAACACATATGGTCGCCGGTATCCTATCCAACAGTTCACTTCCTTTACATAATTTGAAACAGAAAAGATACATCTAAAATAAGCTACATATAATCATGATGGAAGTTGCAGTAAGCACCATTATATATGTAACTCAAATTCTTAAATAGTAAACAATTGATCGATCACAGATGAGCTTTGATCTTGATAAGCTGGCATGCTTAATAAAATGACAATTTGCATTATCAAGATCATGCAATAGAATTAAAAATCTTGATAGCAATCATGGGTAAACCAGCTCCCTTATGGAATAAATTGTTGAGATCCAATGGATAAATTAATAGAAACAACAATAAAAGAGATGTCAAATACAATGAATGAGCTTTGATCTTGATAAGCTGGCATGCTTAATAAAATGACAATCTGCATTATCAAGATCATGCAATAGAATTTAAAATCTTGATAGCAATCATGGGTAAACCAGCTCCCTTATGGAATAAATTGTTGAGATCCAATGGATAAATTAATAGAAACAACAATAAAACAGATGTCATATACAGTGAATGTCTTGTTTTCAGTTTGAGCGCATATAAATAAGCTTCCAGGTTGATAATAATAATGAAATACAATAAGATTTATTAATATAAACTGCTAACTGTATGATAACAAACCAGTAGTTCACTTCCTTTACATAATGTGAAACAGTAAATATACATCTTCAATAAGCTAAATATAATCATGATGGAAGTTACAGTAAGCACCATTATCTATGTAACTTAAATTCTTAAATAGTAAACAATTGATTGATCATATATGAGCTTTGATCTTGATAAGCTGGCATGCTTAATAAAATGACAATCTGCATTATCAAGATCATGCAATAGAATTAAAAATCTTGATAGCAATCATGGGTAAACCAGCTCCCTTATGGAATAAATTGTTGAGATCCAATGGATAAATTAATAGAAACAACAATAAAAGAGATGTCATGTACTGTGAATGTCTTGTTTTCAGTTTGAGCGCATATTAATAAGCTTCCAGGTTGATAATAATAACAAAATACAATAAGATTTATTAATATAAACTGCTGACTGTATGATAACAAACCTACCTTCGGTTACTGATCCCGATGAACAACACCTTGAAGATGGCAAAATGATACAACAATAAAAATTTGCACATTAAAACACCAGCAAAATTATCATAAGAACTATTCTAAACACTGATTATGGCTCTATAAGTACCTCGCCAGTATCCTATCCAGTAGTTCACTTCCTTTACATAATTTGACACGGAAAAGATACATCTATAATAAGCTAAATATAATCATGACGGAAGTTGCATTAAGCACCATTATATATGTAACTCGAATTCTTAAATACTAAACAATTGATCGATCATAGATGAGCTCTGATCTTGATAAATTGGCATGCTTAATAAAATGACAATTTGCATTATCAAGTTCATGCAATAGAATTAAAAATCTGGATAACAATCATGGGTAAACCAACTCCCTTATGGAATAAATTGTTGCTATCCAATGGATAAATTCCTCCTAACAAAAAATTGGTTTTGAATTATTTGACTCAATACTTGGATAGCAAGGTCGAAATAAATAATTTCATGGGCTTTTCATATTTGGACAAAACTAATGGCACAACATGAATCCAGTAGTTCACTTCCTTTACATAATTTGAAACAAAAAAGATACATCTACAATAAGCTAAATATAATCATGTTGGAAGTTGTAGTAGGCACCATTATATATGTAACCTAAATTCTTAAATAGTAAACAATTGATCGATCATAGATGAGCTCTGATCTTGATAAACTGGCATGCTTAATAAAATGACAATCTACATTATGAAGATCATGCAATAGAATTAAAAATCTTGATAGCGCGGCAACACAAAGCAGATCAAGAACCGAAGGAAAAGCTCATCAAATAGAACTCACAACGCGAGCTCGCGGGCCGATCGGGGCGGGTTCTAACGGGAGTGGTCGACCTTAGCGTCTTGGCCACGGGCAAGGCGGCGAATGGGAAACGACCAGCGGCGTGCGGGAGGAGACAGCCCGGGGCTGTGGCAGCAGGGTCCGGGTCGTGAGGAGGTGGTGGTGGGGTCTACGCGCTGTGGAAGACAAAGAGGAGGAGGGGGAGGAGGCGGAGACGGCAGCCAGCGCTTCCATTCTGCTACGCATGGTGACGGCCGCGGAGGGAGAAGGGGAAGGGAGATGCAGCGAGGAGGAGGCGTTGGGATGAGGTGGCGTCACGGGGAGGGAAAGGGAGCGTTGCTAAGAGGGGAGGAGAAGGCGGCTGCGTGGGGGAAGACGAATCGTGCGGTGGGAGAGGTGGAGGCGGTGCCGCACCGAAGGCGGCGGCAGCAGCGCAGAGAGGGGAGCAGATAGCTACGGTGTAGGGGAAGGGGGGAGGGAAATGGAGCAATGTTGAGAGGGGAGGAGAAGGCGGCTGCGTGGGGGAAGACGAATCACGCGGTGGGAGAGGGGGAGGCGGTGCCGCGGCGAAGGCGGAGGCGGCAACGCGGAGAGGGGAGCAGACAGCTACGGTGCAGGGGAAGGGGAAGCGGCGGCGGGGAGGGAGCGGAGGGACAGGAGACGGCGGCACGGCCGACACGGACGAAGGGCAGCGGAAGGAAAGGAATCGAGAGCCCTCCACCGGGCTTGGCGGGCGAGGAGAAGACCAGAGGGAGGGGAAGGCACGGGAAGAATCGCGAGCTTGGCTCCGCTGGCTGCAATCGATACCCTTGCTAAGATCGGACGGCGACGAACCTGCTCACACTCCATGCGATCCCGTGCGTCGGGAGACGATCTGACGGACAGGCTTTTTCCAGGCGACGTGGACAGTCTGGGAGGCTAGCTAAGAACTTTGCTTTAATAAGAGGTATTATGTGGATCTCATTCTCAATGCAATGTGAGTCCCTATGATCACTCGGTGCGGTACCTTTTATTTATACTTACATCACTAAAAAAACCATATTGTTGATATGGGACGTGGGATACCAGATTTTAGGGGGAAAATTTTATACGACATATTTTGACTTTCCGCATGGATTAAGAAGATTATGAAAACCCAAAGAATAATAAAGGCCCAACTGTTGTTAAGCAATTTTGGGATACCAAGGAGACCTCCTCGGGGTAATCTTAAAGCGGCCAATTTACCCTCTTTTGCAATCAGTTTCGCTACAACACCTGCTGCTCTAGCTAATTGTCTACCACTTTTACATGAGATTTCTATGTTATTTATGGCCATGACGAAGGGCATATGAGTTGAGGGCATATTGGTTCAAGTAGACTTAGAGATGGTAATCGGGCACGGCAAATATGGGTAGTGGCCACCCATACCCATGCTCGTCTGGGAATTTTCCGCCTGTCGGCATGCCCGCCACCTGCGTTGGACAAGCATCATTGCTCATACCCGTCTTCCGCGGGCATACCCCTTTGCCTGTAAGACTAAGTGGAGGAGAAGTGGGTTGCTAGATCCTGTACCTAGTTTTTACAATCTTGCAACTTGTCTGGTGTCACACCAGTGAATTGAGGAACAAGATTGTAGAATGAAGATATAGATTAGGGATTTTAGGGAATAACAGAGTAGTAGGTAGGAACTGGGGATTTCATATGATCAATAATGATGCCCTTTCGAGAAACAACTCCAGCGTTTATACTCACGCACGTGACGCACACGCCACCCCACACGGGCTCAGGACGGTAGTCCAACATTACATCCAAGTTCAAATTACAGGCCAAGCCCAAGACCATCCTCTGGAATTCCAACTTGTCCCCAAGCTAGTGCACCAAGAAATCCCAAGCTGGTGCACCAGGCAATCGCTTCTGAAGAGCACGGTTTTTCTCCCAGGTGACCCATTCCACTGGAAGTCCAGACCATTGAACCGAAACAAATGGCACCGCAGTATTGCCCACCTTAGTTAACTTGCTATCCACTATTGCCACTGGCTCCAGTAGATGATCAGTTTCAATGCAATGTAATGGAAGGTCAGAACTTGGTCAGTAGATAGAACTGCTTTCTTCAGCAAGGAAACATGTACCACAGGATGAATTAGGCTTGATGCTCCTGTCAAAAAATAAAATAAAATAAGGCTTGATGCTGGTAACTGAAGTTTATAAGCCACTTTCCCAACTTTCTGTAAGATCTGATAAGGACCAGAATATTTGTAGCTGAGCTTTTGATTGGACCTTTTTGCTACGACGATTGTACATATGGTTGCAATTTGAGGTACACCCAATCACCAATCTCAAATTCTCTTTCCATTCTATCGGTGATCTAGAATCGATCTTACGTATGATTGTTTGATTCGGGGGGTCTCCTAGATAAGAATCACGCAGAGAATGATACGGGGATTTTATACAGGTTCAGGTCTTCTCTAGAGAGAATGACAACCCTACTCCTATGTGCCTATATTAAGTATGCTGATTACAATCAAGAGAAAGACTAGAGCTTGTACTCCAGATTACGCTTGTCTCCTTCTGCCTTCTGACTTCAACCTTATATAACGTATGAAGAGGTGGCAGTTCCTCTAGACAAAGAGGCGTCTCAACATTCCAATTGACAAACCGCTTGATGAAAGTTGCTGCTAGGGATGTGGCACCCCCATGTTGCTAGGCAATTGTTGTCAGAGATAGAAGTAATTAATGTGGTTACTCATAGAGAGTAACAGCATATATTAAGTACCCCATGTGTTAAACATGGCACATAATACTCCTTAACTGATTAGGCCCACAAGTCAGCAAGCCCTATCAATTACAGGGTTATCGAAGCCAGGCTGATCAAAGCCAACCAAGTCGTAGAAGATCTTACGACTACTCAATAGTCATAGAAAGACTTACAACTATACCATGGTCGTAAGAAGACTCATGACCATGTGATAGTTTATGACCAGGTAGCTTGACCCCTCCCTTATAAATATTAAGGGGTATACTTAAGACTAATATGGAGATGTTAATATCTATAATAATAATTATAGATAAATAAATAAATAAGGATTATTAGATCCTCGTCATCTAGCCCTCCAGCTTCAAGTGAAAATAACTTACTTGGAAAAGGGAGTCGTAGAAGGTCTTATGGCCACAAAGTAGTCGTAGAATGATGGTTAGAAGTAAAAGCCTTTCTGACTGGTATTTCATTTTGACCAGAAAAAGACTTGGTCAAGAAGGTAATTTCGCTTCAGGTGTAAAGACATACTCGGTTTTCTCGAACAGGCAAATTAAAAAATCTGAATCGACTCTCATAAATCTGTTCGTTGGAGTGGTTCCCAAAGAGGTGGCAACTGTTGAGTTCCCATGATATTTAACTCAATCATGCAGTTATAAAAACTTACCGCGGGTATGATTCTAGGGTTCTTACTTTCCCCCTCTACTTCAACTGTTCCTCGAGCTCTTGCGTTCTCCACCGCGGACCAAATCATCTCCTTCCTCGAAGTTTTTCTAAATCCAATCCAACCTCACCTAGAGAAAATGGCCGGAGCCGCTTCTAAGTGGGTGGAATCAAAGACGGATTCATCCAAGATAAAAAGCTTTGATCGCCGCCGAGAACATTCCAAAGAGGAAATTTGTGAAGTGGATTGAGGCTGCCAGACAACATTGGCCGTCGGGGGAGATTGGTCAGATCCCCGTCTTTTAGGCGTACTACGAGTGTGGCCTTTGACTACCCACTGATCCCTTTCTTACACTTGTAATTGAGCAATTTGGGGTGGAATTGGTGAACCTTGTTCCCAATTTCATCACAATGTTAAGTGTATTCGTGCACTTGTGCGAAGCTTACCATAGGATCCTTCCAGACCTGGAGCTACTTCAATACTACTATGGAATGAGCAGACAGTCTGGAATCGCCGAGAGCTGCGGTCTGAAGCTCCATGATGGGAAGGCCAAGGAGTACATTCTGGTGTTCACCCAGTCGTCGTGGCCGGGTGGAAGAAGAAGTGGTTCTACTAGAAGATGACCAGTGAAGACAGCATTTTCTTTGTCGGGAAGACTGTCGAGAAGATTTTTTCTTGGGATTCGACTCCCAAGAATCTTGACCGGATCGCCCCCTATATTCAAATCATCAAAGACTTGAAGGAAGAGGGGCTCACCGGATGACACGTGGTGAAGGATTTCATCATGCGCTGTATTAGCACTTTGAAGAAACGAGCACATCCCATGTGGATGTACTTGGGGGCTAAGGATTCGACCAGAGATTAAGAGAAAGGTAAGTAATATTTTAACTTAGCTTTATTTTGGTTAAGCTCAAGCCTAACCACTGAATGTTTTATCTACTTGCGCAGATCTCTCACAAACAGAAATTGACATCCAAGTCAAATTCATTTGTGAAAAAGCTCCACCACCTGATGTGGTGGCTCCTCGAATCCTTGCGGTCGTATCCTCAAAGGAGAAGGAGGAACGCCTAAAGGTAACCAAGGATTGATTCCTTCTTTGGACCCTCGTAGTCATAGGAAACAACCACTAAATAATGTTTCTTTTTTTGACCTTTTGTAATACCCCAAAAAATTAAATCGGGAGAAAATAATTAAATCGGGAGAATGTTTCTTTTAGCAAATCAATTGAACAGGAGAAAGAGGGGATTTTAATGTAATACTCCGATTTATTCTACGAAAGAAAGCGTTAAAAAGAGAAATTAGACATAAAAAAGGGAGGTTTTTGCAGTTCTTCGGCAACTTGGGCCTCGGGCCTAGGCCCAAGAGGCCCATGAGGGGCCGGCCACCAATAAAAGGAAGAGGGAAACCCTAGACGCACTGTAGATACAGTACCACCACCACTGTAGCACGACTACTGTAGCATGCCCCTCTCCTCCATGGTGGTGCCCCCTCTCCTCCGGTGCCTCTCCTTGCCGTCGGCCAAAGGTGCTGCCCGCTGCCGACCATAGGAGGAAGAAGAAGGTGAGGGGAGAAGATTATCTTCACGGGGCGAGTTCATCATCTTCCTGCGATTCTTCAAGGGTAACATCGAGTTTCCCTCGCTGGTTGATGTGTTTTAGTTGCAATTGATTTCGTTTGGTAGATCGAGTATCAACAGTCGATAGATCGCGTTTTGTCCAGCATATTGGACGACGGTTTTCCTATCTTTAGAAGCAGAATCTGGGGATCCAACCTCTTATAGATAGTTGGGTTATGTCATTAGCTTTCCGTGGCCGCCAAAAACGCCCAAATCCGATTAACGATCAGAAAGTTATGAATTTTTTAGTGTTGCTGTCCTGATAATCTGTCAACATCCAGATAGTTTGTAGAAATCTGGGTTAATCAATTAGTTAAAGAATAAATCAGAGGATCTCGTTATAACGAAAAATGTGGGTAATTTCCATACCTTTCCAGAAAGCTAAAGAACGTAAGATTTGGACTTTCGTAGCAAAAGTTATGGTGATTTTAGTGTACTGTCCAGAGAACCCGACGTGAAAACTGATGTCATTTAATTTGGCTTGGTAGGGGTAATAGATGTCAAATTCAGAAGGGCTCCTCAACTAGGTTTAGTTGGCGAATTTAATTAACTTTCCAGAAAGTATTAGAACACCTTATTTAGATCCCTGCAGAGAAAGTTATGTATTTTAGAAGTTGACTGTCCGCAGAGGAGGCAGATCGATCGGTAGAAATTGGAAAATTGAAAGCGCTTGGGAGTTTAGCGAGTTCTTTTGTGTTATTAATTATGCTTTTAGTCCAATATGATTGTCTTAGATTGGTTATAATTATGTTTAGGTGGGAGTTTGATCCCAGGGGTAGCGCCCTCTTCGCGTCCACCGTTCTCGCACGGTTGAGGCAAGTATCTTGAATGTAGCTTGATTGTGATTGATTGATGGTGATCGCTTGTGTTTTAATCATAATAGCCATGCATGGATGATAATGTGATGAGTTTGAATTAAACTTGGTGAATGCATGTTTATGGTTAAAGTTTCCCTATGTATGCTGTTAATGCTTTACATGTTATTATGTACTTGTTGAATTCATATGTATGAAAGATAGTGTCATAGTACATATGCATGTTGTAAGCATGTCTGAGACTTAGTCACGTGGTGACCTAGTATACACAGTTGAGGTCCCCGTCATGTAAATGACGGGCTTGAGGTCCCCACATTCCTGGAATGTGGGCAATTGAATAGAGGTCCCCATCGTGAAGATGATGGGCAAAGGTCCCTATACTTGTGGAGTATAGGCTCTTGGTCCCTGTGCCAGAGGGCACAGGCAAGGGTATACATCGACAGCTGTATACCCCGTATTACCCGTAAAATACGAAAAGAGATAAAGATAAAATGATGCATTGCATGTTCGCATTACATAAGCATGGGAGTTGTCGTAGTGTATTGTTTCTTATGGTATGATGATGCTATAACTGTGAGTTGTTGTTTCTTTATTGATACTTGCTGAGTCTTTGGACTCACTCTTGCTTTGCTGTGTATTTAGGTACCACTTGCAAGAACGGCATGCATGGGAGGGAGTAGGGTTGCTTGGATGCACTTACTACCACACACTTTAAATGCTGAATATCATTTAGATCATACTCTAATAATGGCAAACTGTTGAGGATTAATTCATGGCTATGGTTGAATGTTTTGGATTAATTGTAATGATGAGAGTAGTAAATTTTGGTTATGCTTGATAATGCTCTAGCTGAATAGATTATCTTGGATGCTTGAATGAATTTTGAATGATGAGATATTAATTAGAATACACGAAATTGTTGGAACCTCCGGTATACTTAGTTATACAAAGGAGGTTCTGTCGAAATTTAGAACTATGCCTTGTGTTTAAGTTGTTACTATATTTAGTTAGTAGCATTCCAGGCTCTAGTTTGGCTGGGGTGTTACACCTTTGCAGAAAGTAGGCATGTAAGACTGTCAGTATGACCAAGAGGTCGGACTGATGGTAATTGGCATGGAAGCGGAGCAAGTGAAAGCTCCTCCAGCCAAAAAGTGTTGACTTGCAAAGGCCGTTGACAAGCAAGAGGCGGGCTCAAGTTTCGATCCGACCAAGCCCTTTGCGCAATTCTTTACAGACATAGTTGCTGCGAAGAAAGCAAAGGTGATCGAAGCGATTGAAGCCCGTAAGCACAAAGCCTCCAAGACCAAGGTACCATTCTACTATGATGATAGGACTTTTGTAGTCTCAGCTTCTCACGGCTTTGTTAAGCAACTAGAAAAGGAGAACAAGAAAAGCTTTGTATCTTTTTGTGAAGGATACCGCTGCGTCGATAGAGCTTATAGTCGAGGAAAGTACTGCTCTTGAGGTGGTCGAACTAGGTTTCGACCATTAGGAGAGTTAGGAGGGCCAAGGTGTGGCAGTTCTCGCTCAACACCAATGACCAGATGTGGTCGTGGCGGACCCCATTCCTCAGCTCGAATTTCGACCAGACGTGGTCAAAGAGAAGAAGTTGAAGAAATCTTCCTTAGGGAAGGTTTCTTCTGGATTCAGGATCAAGTCTAGGAAACAAAGGTTTGTAAAAAGATAAAAATATAAGAACAGCATTTACCTTTTGCTTTCTAAAAATTTGACATGTTTTTCTTTCTGTGATCTTAGCCCGACCCCTCCAGCCTCTGAGGACGCTTCTGTCGAGAAGCCCGCTGCCCTTTCTTCTGCAGTCGAGGAAATGGCAACGGGAGTGGCCACAAATACAGCCACTGTCTCTGTGGTGGAAGAAATCGTTGCTTCTTGTCGTAGTAGGGCACCAAGGGGTGCCCCGCACCCTAGGATTGTTGGGAATACCGGTGTACCGTCGGGGATGCTGTACATATGTAAACCTAGTCGGTATAATGCATTTAGGCAAATGTACCCACATTACCCTCTCTCTCTCTCTCTCTCTCTCTCTCTTGTGCCTATGGAGGCACAAGCAGGTAAATGTCCCTTCTTGCCCCTATAAGTAAAGCCCCCATAGGCATGTAAGGAAGGGGGATCCTCATTTCACACATAAGCAATACACGTACTCATTCAGTGTCTTTGGCCCTTCTCTCCTTTCTGTCCTTCTTCAAGACAAAGGGTATGAAGGGTACTTTGTACCCACTGTCTAGCCTTTTAGCTATGACAGTTGACACCGTTCGAGTGGACCGGACAAGAAGCTACAAGCGAGAGGAGCTCAAGACACCTCCACACTGGTCGAAACCCACCATCACCCGAAACCCCAAAACACATCCCCGAAGCTGCACATAAGAAGAGCCAAAACCCCTTCGGCTACCCATCCGAAGCTCCCCACCCCTTCGCTCAAAACACGAAGTCCACCACCCCCCATCTGGAGCTCCCCCACCCCCACTTTGCTCGGAGCCCCTCGCTTGGAGCCCCCTTCGGCGTCGCCCTGGGGTCCCTACTCCCTACCCCCCACCTCGCCCGAAGCACTGGGCCACTTCGAGCTCAGCCCTACCCAAAGCCCGAGTGTCGCACCTTTGGCAGGAGCAGCTGGGTCCATCCGCCTAGAGACTCCGCCGCACCCTCCGCCTCTGGGGCGAAGTCCCTCCGAAGCAGCATCCGGGCAAATAAGAGCCTCCAATCTCAAGACCCCATCGGCCCCGCTGGGCCCCCCTCCTTCGGCGGTACCTTTGGCTGTTCGGCCCCCTTCGGAGCCCTCCTCGGAGCCTAAGCGCGTGTCACGCACCCACCTTGGCGACCTTCGAGGCATCCCCCTCGGCGCTGCCTCGCCCCCAAGCTAAAGCCACCTCGGCCCAGGGATACCTCCGGCATAGAGCTCTGCTTCAAGCGGCTCTGCCCCACAACTACTTCGGTGCCGCCTCGACAACCTTCGGTTGTGCTGTCCCGGCCTCGAGGCCCTTCGGCAGCTGAAGGGTACTAGGACACCCCTCGGCGCACCGCCTCTGCCTCAGGTCCGAAGGCCACCCGGAGCCCCCCTCGTACTTCATCCGCTTGGGCCTCCGCCTGTGAAGCTGCATGCGGAGCCGCCTCGGGGCAACCGGGGGCTTCGCTGCCGGTCCAAAGGTCCTGCGGAGTAGCCCGGAGTGTCCTCCCCGCCTCCACCACACCCTCCACCTCCGACGCAAAGGCCCTGCGAAGAACCCGGAGCCTCCTCCCCGCCCCCACCGTACCCTCTACCTCCAGTCAGAAAGGACTCCGGAGCAACATCACCTCATGGGCGTCACCTCCACAGCAGCCTCCAGCTGCCCGGAGTCCTCTACCGCACCCTCGGGCCTACCCCTTGGCCAGACTGCCTCGACCAACATGGGACCCCCGGCCGCTGCAGAAGATCAACCTCCGGAGGCCCTCCAGAGCGAGCTTCACCAGCCTCGCCTCGCCCTTCGGGTCCTCAACAGGCGCATGACCCGTCGGCATTGCTCACCTCGGGCTGACTTCGCCTCCAGCTCTTGGCCCTTGGGCGTCACTCTCCGCAAGGCCACATCACTGGCCTGCCTCCAGCTCCGGCCAAATGGGTCCCCTTCGCTCGCCACCCGAAGTCCTATCTTCACTTCACCTTCGGTCGCCCTCCGCTGCAACGACATGCCCGGCGCCCCGTCAGCCTCCACCGTGAGCCGCCTCCGACGGTGCATCCCTTCACTTGCATCGCTCCGGCCTCGGTCCGACAACACCTCCAGAAGCCCCCTGCCCCGAGCCATCATTGCCAAGGAGCGTTTGTAGAAACGACCAGAGGCGGCCAGGTTAGCGCAAGGAAAGGGATGCGGTGGCCCATAAATATAGCCTTCTACCGGTGTGAAGGGTCCTCGGCGACCTCGCCCTGAGGAGGCTTCGGCTAAAAACAAGAAGAAGAAGAAGAAGAAGAAAGAAGAGGTGTGCACACTAGCTCGCTCTCCGAAGCATGCAGTGGAAGCCCACAATGGTGGCAACATCAATAAGCTCACCACCATTGCAACAAAGATGCCACGTATGGCACTGAGCCCCGACGCACACTAGCTCGCTCTCCGGAGCATACAGTAGAAGTCCACAATTGTGGCAGCATCAATAAGCCCACCACTATAGCAACAAAGACGCCGCGTATGGCCGAAGAGCCCCGTCGCATACCTCGCAGGCTACAACCTCGGGGTATAAGCCCACAAGGGTCATGCCCCGGCAGAGAGACATCTCATATCGCGCTTGTCGGTGTTTTAGAACCGAACTTACGTAAAGATTGTTTGATTCGGGGGGTCTCCTAGAATGAAATCACGCAGAGAGATTGATCTGAGGATTTTTATACTGAGTTCAGCCTTCTCGAGAGAATAATAACCCTACTCCTGTGTGTGTATGGTATTGAGTGTATTACGAGCAATCGGGGAAAAACTTCGGACTATTACGCATTTATAGTGCTTGTATTTCTCCCTTTTCCCTCTCTGATTGCCGCCTTTATATAGTACGTGAAGGAGCGGCAGTTTCTCCAGGTGAAGCGGCGCCTCATCACATCCTGTAACGGTCGCACGTTGGTAGTAATCACCGGCGTATTAACTCCTCCACGTCGCCTAACAGCTATATACCAGAGATAATGGAGCATTACGTGCTATTACTTGGCAGAGTAACAGCGTATGATGACTGTTTGAATCCTTAATCAATTGGGCCTACTTATGCAGAGATTTAATTGATCATAAGGTGGTCATAGCTGACCTAGTCGTAGAAGAACCTCGACTATGAGGTAGCGAGAACGACTTACGACTATGGGGTAGTCGTAGCATAACTTACGACTATGGGGGTGGTCGTAGAAGAACTTACGACCATCCAATGGGGCTCTTCCTTATAACATTTAAGGGTATACTCGGGGACCATATGGCGTCATATTTACTTGGTTAAGGAGTTATAGATAAAAGATAAAATGAGGATTATTATATCCTCGTCATCTAGCCCCCACTTCAAGTGAAAGCAACTTACTTGGTTAAGGAGTTATAGTTGGTCTTACGACCACGAGAGTCGAGAAAGATAGTCGAAGGAAAAACTCTTCGACATTGGTGTACTACTTTGACCGAAGTATGCTTGGTCAAGAAAATTGCTTACGGCTATCAAATAGTCGTAGAACATTTCTACGATCACGAGGTGGTCGTAGCATGGTGATCGGAAGACAAACCTTTCCGATTGACATTTCCTTTGGTTAAAAAGAATCTAACCAAGGAAGTAATTTCATTTGAGGTGTAAAAGCAAACCTAATTTTCTCGAACGGACACGTTGTAGAATTTCAAACGACACCCGTTAGCCTGTCCGTTGGAGCGGTTCCCGAGACGGTGGCAACCTTTGGAATACCACGCCTCTGGCCCAAGGCACGCGGTTATAAATACTTACCGGGGGTAAGACTTAGGGTTCACACTTTTCCTCAAATCATCCCACTGTTCATCAAGTTCTTGTCTTCTCCGCCACCAACTCAATCAAGAATCTCCCCCTTCTGAGAGAAATGGCCGAGAGGATCTCCGAGTGGGCCGAGTCGGAGATGGATACGGCGAAGATGCAAGCCCTTGTCAACGCTGGGAAGATTCCAGAGAGAGTTCTCGTGGAGTGGTTCCCGGCGTACAAGCAGCAATGGCCGTCGGGGGAGGATGGACAAATCCCGTCTTCGAGCGCATCTTGTGAGTGTGGTCTCGATTGCTGCTCACCCCTTTCTTACACTTATACTCGAGTGTTTTGAGGTGGAATTGGTGAACCTTGGTCCCAATTCCATCACAATCTTGGCGTATTTGTGTATCTCTGTGGCGTGCGACTGGGAATTCCAAATGACCATGAGCTCTTCGGTATTTCTACTAATGGCTCGTCAAAATTTGGAATAGCCTAAGTCGTGGTCTTAAGCTCCATGACGGAAGTCGAGGGAGTACATTCAGATGTTCACCAGTCCTCGTGGTGGGATGGAGGAAGAGGTGGTTTTACCGAAAGTCACCTCCGAAGATGACCTTACCTTCGAGGAAGGTCTGCTTAAAAAAAATCTTCGTGGGATTCGACTCCCCAAGATATCGGTCGAATTGCCCCTATATTCAAGCCATTAAGGATTTGAAAGAAGGGGTTGATCGGATGGCATGTGGTGAAGGATTTCATCACACGTCGAATTAGCCCTTTGAAGAAACGAGTACCTCCTATGTGGAAGTACATGGGGCCAAAAGACCCACCGGGGACTACGAGGAGGGTAAGTAGTTTTCGACTTAACTCTCGGTTTGGTCTTCTTGAAATTATCAATCGAGTATCTTTATCATTTTTATCTGAGATCTTTCACAGTAGAGATTGGCGTTCGAGTCAAACTTCGTTTGTGAAGCCCCGCCACCCGTAATGGCGGTTCCTCAAATCCTTGCGCTTTGTCCACGGAGGAAAAGCTTGAGCGCCTAAAGGTAATCAAAAGCTGATTTTATCCTTAGGACTTTATAGTCCTAGAAAGAACTTACGACTAGGTAGTGATTGTAGAAAATCTTATAATCAGGGATATGTCGTAGAAAAGCTTACGACTAGGTACTGGTCGTAGAAAAACTTACGGCTGGTCATTGATTCTTCTTTTTCTGTTTTTCTTTACAGAAAGTAGGCATGGAAAACCGCCGGGATGACGAAGAGGTCGAACTGATGACCATTGGCGCAGGGGCGATAGTGGACAAAGACTCAGCTCCCCCAAGTAAAAAGCGTCGACTTTCAAAAGTCGTCGACAAGGGAGGATCAAGCTCAAGTCCCCTCGTTTCGACTAGGTCCTCGTTAAGGTCTGCGGCACGCATAGTCGCAGCAGAAACTGAAGTCGAGGAGGATGAAGAACCTCTTATACGCAAGATCCGTAAGACCAAGGACATGACCACAGCAGTAGCCGAGACTGAAGCAGCTGCAGCTGAGGAGGCCGTGGAGGTTGAAGAACCTCTTAGGCGCAAAGCCCACAAGGCCAAGGTACCTTTTTATTATGACGAGAAAGCTTTCACAGTTTCTGCCACTTCTAGTTTTGTCAAGCAACTAGAAAAAGAGAACTGGAAGGAGTTTATGTCTTTTGTGAAGGACAACGCTGATCCAGTCCCTATTGTTGAGGGTAGCGCTGCTCTTGGAGTGGTCGAGACCGATCTCGGCCCTCCGGAAAGTCAGGAGACCAGAGAGATGGTCCCTGTTCAAGATCCACGACCAGACGTGGTCGTGGCCGAGCCTATTCCCCAACTTGAGCTACGACCAGACGTGGTCGTAGCAAAGAAGTCGAAGAACCCTTCCATCGGGAAGATGGCTTCAAAGTTTCTGATCAAGTCCAGGATGCAGAGGTATGTGAAACAGGCTAAAGTGTAAGAACATCATTTACCTTTTGCTTTTCACAATTTGACTTGCTATCCTTTTGTTTGTTTTAGCTCGACTTCTTCAGTCCCCGAGGTGGCTTCTATCGAGAAGCCCATTTCCGCCTCTCCAGCGATAGGAGAGCTGACAGCGGGAGTGGTCGAAGGATCATCTTCGGCCCGGGTGGTGGAAGAAGTCGTGGCTCCCAAGGCGGTTGTCACAACCGTTGAAGTTGTAGCCATGGCCGCTGAGGTAGCGGCCACAACTGCTGAGGTGGCGGCTATAACCACCCAGGTAGCGGCTACAACCACAGAAATAGCTGCCATGACCACTAGTGTGGTCGTGGGACCAGCAGAGGCAGTCGCAGAAGCCTCTGCCCAAGGTGGAGATGTACCTGACCACCGTGCGGGGAAGGAAATTGTTGCAGACCTCCTTCCTGGTACCCAAAGAGATGCTACAATTTCAGAATCGGAAGATGAGGAATACTTCAACTTCTGTTCTGATTTCTTTGGCCCTGCTTCCATAGTAGGGTCTTCTGCTTTTAGATCTCGCCATCGAGTCCCTCATCCCAAAGACATTCCCAATAGAGGGGACACTTTTGACAATGAGCGTCTTGAGAAGGTTTGGTGGGATCAGGTCGATAGAGTAGACAAGCTGAAGCATGCAGAGCTGGTTTACTTGATATTTGCTCGATCAACCATGAGTGAAAGTATTTAAGAATACTTATATATGTGATCTTCCTTGTTTCTTCTTCGTCTTTCCTTTTGCGTAAAGCTCTAGAGCAAATTGCCATTGTCGGTGAATATCACCGACAACTTCTAGAGTCGCGACAGAAAGAGGAACTCGCAAACAGTCAGAGAGGTGGTAAGTCACTATTTTTCATAGTCGTTTTCGACTTGACTACTTATATAGTGCTTACAGGGTTTGTCGTGGAAAAACTCACGACTAGGTACTAGTCGTAAAAGGCTTGCGACCAGATGCTTAGTCGCAAGAGAACTTACGACTAGATCCATAGTTGTAGAAGAACTTATGACTGGATCAATGGTTGTAGGAGAGCTTACAACCAATTTAATAATGTTCATGTCCACTTTTAACCTATACAGGTTAAAAAGCGACGAAAAGACTCTGGCCGACTCGCTCGATTATCAAAAGGAGGAGTCGAGAAAGCTATGTGAACAAGTAGAATTCCTCTTGAGGAAGGTTAAAGAAGCTAACTCTGCAACTAAAGAAATGCAGGAAAAGATAAACAGTAAGTGCTGGACTTAGGACTGCTTATATTGTTGATTTTTACCTGATCGTCACTTCTTTTCAGAAAAAGAAAATGATACGAGACAGCTTCAGGATGAAGTTAAGGAAAAAACTGTAGTTATTCGCGAGCTTTTTCGTATATCCAAAGAGAAGGATCAAGAAATTGAGAGGTTGAGATCTCGCCGATCAGGTAAGCATTTCTTTTCCTGCAGTCCATTACGAGTTCCCTTCCTTTTCTAATTCTCGTTTCTTCTTTTAGAAATGGATCTTGAACTGGGAAGACTCGAAAATGAACTTAGGGATAAGACTTTGATCTATAACGAGACTGTCCGCATTGCTAAGGCAAACGCAGATGAAGTCAAGTTATGGAAGGAGCGGCATGCTGAGACCGTCGTTTCTCATAATGCGGAAATCGAGAAGTTAGATTCTCGTCTAGCAGGTAAGAAATTCTTTTACCTGTGACTATTTTGTTCTCTCCTCTAGAAGTTTATTTACTCGACCGGTCTTATTCTTGTCAGAACAAGTGGTCGAAAACAAACAACTGCGCGAGGCTTCGACTCGTGCCCAACAGGTCATGGAGGCGATGAAGATTAATCTTCAAGATAATATCACGCTCCTGAACAATGTACTTGGTGAGCTACGTACTGAGGGAAAAGCTCCTCAAGATGATACGATAGCTGCTCACCTAAGTACTATTGGGGAACAAGTCAGGACTTTGCAAGAACTAGTGACCACTCTGAAGGCCAATCAAACTGAGTCCATCAAGGAGGCGGTCGAAAGTGCTATAAGTTATGCACTGGCAAAACTTAAAGCTCATGACCCCAGCCTTAATGTGCAACCAATCAAAGTTGACTTCGACTGCCCCGAAGCAGAAGCAAGTCGTCTTATTGAAGAAATATAACCACTCGGTAAAAAAGTTTCGGAGGAAATGCGACTAGGCTCTCCTTCTTGAGTGATTTGTAAAAACCCGTGAAAAACAAGCTTTTGTTGATGTATTATATAATGCATCTTTTTCACCGCAAATCATCTTGTCGAGTAGTTAGTAACTCAAAAGATAATTAACGAATGAAAAACAGAATGAAAGACTAATAATTGAAGTCAAATTAATAACTTTATCCTAGCCCCCGACTATTTGTTTAGTTTGTTTAGACAAACTAAGTAAATAGTAATAAAAAGGGGTTTCTGAAAACAGAGAGGTTTGGTTAACTTGTAGCTTTTGGTCACGATTGTCATGCACTGGCCGAAAAAGTAGTAACGAATCGACACTAGGAAGTTCCTTCTAGTGGGCAGGACCACATGCAGAGAGGAAAGTCTTCGACTAGGTGATGTCACCATCTCCGACTAGATTAATTAAATCGAGAACAACAACTTGAGTTAAACAAACATCCAGAGGACTTCAAAAAATTCGTTCGCCCTTCTTTGGAGGACTCGATAAGTCCGCCCGGTATCAAGAATAGGAAACCGAACGATGCTAGGAAGTTCGTTCTAGTGGCCGTGACCACGTCGCAGAGAGGAGAGACTTCGACTAGATGTGTTTCTTCCTCCCACCAGTTTAGACGAATCGAATACCCCAAAAGCAGTTGAATAAATTTAAGAAAGTGCACTCGACTTAGAATATTTTTCAAATGAACTGAAGAAATAAACTAAGGTGAAAAGAGGAGACTTTAAAAATATTTCGACTAAATAGAACCCGAGCTCTTTGTGTTGGCAGCAAAAGTGAGTAACGAGTCGACACTAGGAAGCTCCTTCTAGTGGGCAGGACCACATGCAGAAAGGAGAGGCTTCGACTAGGTGATGTTACTCGCCTTTCACCAAAGATAAAGGAAACTGAGTATTTGGAATATAGTCGAAAGATTATGAAAGCACTACTCAAAAGTAAGACAATAGAGGTAGAGAGAACCTGAGTCTTTATTGTCTGAATGATTGGTTACACATAAAACTTGCGTAACTGATCGATGTTCCAAGAGTTCAAGAGAACCTAGCCGTCTTCCATTGCCAATCGTACCGACCCTGGACGAGTAACTTCGACCACTTTGTAAGGACCTTCTCACTTGGGAGAAAGTTTGTTCCGATTAGACTTGGATTGGCATAGCCTCAATACCAAGTCACCTACAGCAAGGCTGTGAGGTTGGACCTTACGATCATAGTATCTGCATAGGGCTTGTTGGTAGACTGCTGAACGGATTAAGGCCTGGTTTTTCCTTTCCTCAAGTAGATTAATATCATCTGCTCAAAGTTGTTCCTGGTTGGAGTCTTTGAAAGTTTCGACTCGTGTTGACCTTATCTTTAGTTCCGAGGAAGCATGGCTTCACTCAAGACTAGAAAAATGGTGTTTCACTGTAGCTCGATTGGTAGTCGCATTTAATCGCCCATAATACGGAGGGTAACCCTTGTACCCAAGCCCCGAGCGCTTGATGAGTGGTCAAGACTCAGTCTTAATTCCTCTCATTATTTGGCCATTTGCACGTTCGATTGCCCCATTACTTTGGGGATGGGCCATGAAGCATAACACGCTTTGGTACCCAACTCGTCATAAAATTCCTGAAATTTTGCGCTTGAAAATTGCTTACCATTATCTGTAATTATTCGACTCCGGTACTCCAAATCGAGTAATTACGCATCTCATCATAAACCATTTTGCCGCTTCCGTTGTTATCCCAGTCACAGGTTCGGCTTCAATCCATTTTGTGAACATATCAATAGCCACAAAAAGGAACTCAAAACCTCCTGGAGCTTTGGGGAACGGTCCTAGGATATCGAGACCCAGTGCGCAAAAGGCCACGATAGAGGTATTGTTTGTAATGCCCGAGCCGGTTGGTGTATTTGCTCGCTATGAAACCGCATCGACACACTTTTAACCAATTCTTTAGCATCATAAAGGGTCATTGGCGAAAACCTTGTCGAAAAGCCTTCTGACCAGCCGCTTACAGAGGAAGCATGATTTCTACAGATGCCATCATGTATGTCGTGAAGGAGTGTTAATCCTTCGCTCTGCGAAATGCATCGCATGAGCACCCCTTGAGTACCTTGTTTATAGAGAACTCCTTCAACCAAAGTATACATTTTGGCTTTTCAGGATAAACGATCTGCCTCGAGATCATCTTCGGGTACTGAACTCTTCTGAAGATACTCATAGATAGGCGTCATCCATGTATCCTCGTATTCTAGAGAGGCCGTCTCAATAGGAGGTGTCTCTGGTTCATCGACCAGTGACGGCTTCTGGAGTTGTTCCAAGAAGACTCCCTTTGGTACTTCAAATCGGGAAGAAGCTATTCGAGCAAGCTGGTCTACGAGGAAATTATCCTTTCGAGGGATAATGTCGGACCCGGGAACGAAAGATCCCGAATCCTCTGTGTTCATACACTAGTCCAGGATTTCTAGTGTATACAGTCAAACAAAAGTGATAATCAAAACATATCACACACTTTATTAATAATTATTCAGAGTTTATTACAAAAGAGGCTTACAAGCCAGCAGTAAATAACATAGCGGAAGACGAAGAAGTAGTGGAGTCGGTGATTGATTCGCCACAGCAATCGATCGGGTAGCGGCCTAGTCGTCGAGATCCACACCGATGGTGAAGTCCTTCTCCTCTGAAATTTGTTTGCATAAAGCAAGTATGAGCACAACTACCGTGCTCGCAAGTTACACCCAATATGGAATTGTAATGCATGCATAAGGTAACAAAGGACATTGGCCGGGTTATTTTGCGTAAAGCAGCAGTTTTAATTTAAATAATCATAATAGATTGCAAGGCCATTTTCATACAGTAACTAAAATCATATTTTAAAATGACAATTGAAATAATGTGGACAACCTCCAAGAAATGTGATGGATATCCTCCAATCACAATGGCTAACCGCCCAATTTTCCCACAGGACTAACCATCCTGAAAACATCTGTTGAAATCATTTTACAACCAAAAACAAGTCTAACTCAAAGTGGCTTTGCTAGCATGTCCATGATCATGACGCTGCTATTCAATAGTTTTCTACTCTGCAGAGTTTGTACAAATTTTACCCACACGAGATAATTTGCTCTTTGAGTCGGCCAATCCACGCTTCCTAAGGCGTGTGACAGAGCAATTATCACAAGGTCGTTATAATGATCTACCTCACAAGACTCATGCCCGCTAAGGTTTCGCCCCTTTGGACTAACCATCCGCAGAGTTCAGGGCCCCCTCTTGCGCCAGTGGGACTATAATCTAACCGACACCCACTCATACAAATGGCACGAATATCTCGAGGTATCCCAAATTAATAAGCCGTGTCCTACCCATACAGGGGCGGTGGTGGTACGATAAGGCATAGCAAAGGAACGCCAAAGACCGGTCCTTAATTGACTTGGGCGTCTTTCAAAACAAACCACGGTTTTAATCCTAACCAGATTAAACTCGTGCATAAACCTGCACCCACCATTCATCCATTTCGCCCAAGTCTAAACCATTTTTAAATTTTATTTAGTAAAACCACCTTTAATAAGCTTCCATGGTAAAACAATACCATAGATTCAAATTTTTAAATCCATTTGAAATGATTTGGCTAAACTCCCCAAAATTGGTAATCATGGTCTAAGCATTTGCTAAGCATCCGGTTTTTACCATACTAGTTTATCTAGTGGCGACAAAGGAATGACATGTCAATATCCAAATTGGCCATACAATGACAAATGGAATATCTAATGGTTAAAACAGAATTTGAAATACTTGAATAGAAATATGCATGCAATAATAATTTAAAAATTGAATTAAATAACTTTAAAATAGTAGGTGCAACATGGTCAAAGTGTAACTTGCCTTGCTTAATTAATCGATGTTCCCAAATGGTGTTGAAATCCGGTCGTCCGAAGTCGTCGAAATCTATACGCGTAAACGATCCGAATTCAAATAATATTCAAATAAAATCCAAATAAAAATCCAAAAATTATAAAATAAATACTGGAAGTAGATAATGAATTTAGATGAGTTTAGGAGAAAGAAACGATGGATTTGGAGTTCGTATGACAACGAACGGAATTGTAGAAGTTTAAATCTCAAAAATGAGATGCATGATGGATTAGCTTGCATGGCACTGTAGCTTGCCATGCAATGTGAATAGTAACCAAGCTCACACAGTGCATGGAGAAATGGCGACGTCGGGCGAGACGAAAGGAGTGGCGACCGGCGAAGCACAAAAATGGAATCCCGGGAACTAGACGGACCTAATGGTGGTGGTCGCGTCGTTGGCGAAGGTCCGGTGCGGCTGCGGCGCGCAAAATAGTGTCGGAGGAATAGTAGCACCGATGAGCCGGGGGTGTTTCAGGGAAACGGAAGGGAGCACTGCGTAGAACGTTGCGAGGTGAAGCCAATGGCGTGGACGATGTCGTTGGGAAATAAAAAAACGGCACCGAAAATAGCGACAGAAGGTAGTTGGACCGTTTGCGGAAAATTTTTGCTTGTGGCGAGATAGAGGGGCGAATTCCAGGGATATGAAGAGAAAGCCGAGGGGCACGCGGCGATATGGTTGGCTCGGCGAGATGACCTTCGATGATGACACAGTCCGACGGAGAAGACCTTCGGCGGGTGAACATCGGCGTTCCGGGCAAACGGAGAGGTTTTAGCGAGTGAGGTTGGTGGCGATTTGAAGATGGAACCGTGGGGAACACAACGCTCACCCCGGTTGTCGTGGAATGCGCAAGGTCGGCCGTCGGCGGCGGCGACGCGCAAAATAGACCGAATAATTAACAGAAATTAAATAAAATCTAAAAATTACAAAATAAATACTAAAAATAGTAGATGAATTTAGGTGAAGGAATCAACGGATTTGGAGTTTGCATGTGAGAGAAAGAAATTTTGGAAGGAATAAAAGTTTATGTACAAAGTGTAGTCACATGACATGAACTTCTTGTTCATGTTCTTGAGCAGAAGCTCTCTGGAGCTTGACCATGGAGAAATGGCGGCGCCCAAATGGCGACGATGGCGAGGGAGGGAGCACCGCGTGAGGATGGCGCCACGATGCCGGTGGTGTGCTCGGAATCTCCAGTGAGTCGTCCATGGCGGCGCTAGAGGCGGCGAAAGTCGCTTTCACGGCCGTGGCGAATACTTGAGAATCCGGCCAAAAGAGAGCGAGGAGGAGGAGTGGGTGGCGGGGTTGGAATGAGGAGGAACGGGGCTCACCGTGCTCCCTTTATAGGGCGAGGGGAGGCCGGGGTGGGGAGATCGGGTCGTGCGGCCATCACGGGAAACCAAATTGGCTAGTTGGCTATGCATGCCTTGTGTACTTTGGAGTTAAGCGTGCTGTGTCCATGGCAGCTTCGGATGGGTGACATGCAGAAAACAGAATAAAAATATTTTTTATTATTATATATATTGTTTTTTATTTTCGAAATTATTTCAGATTTAAGCAATAATTCAAATAGCTTTTAGAACATAGCAAATAGAGTACAAAAATTGTAGAAAAATTCACAAAAATTTCTAAAATTATTTTGGACTTAATGAAATTATTTCCGACTTAAAGTTGGCTTTTAATTTTGCAAATAAATTATTTTGACTTTAAAATAATTAGGGAAAAGCTTTTAAAATTCCGAAAATAATTAAATTTTATTTTTGACTTGTAAAACTTCGTAAATTCAAATAAAGCAAACAAACTCTTTCAAATTTCAGAAAATCCAATAAAATAATAACTTTATTGAATTCAATTTGGTAATGTAACTTTGGGTCATTACAGATAAATTGTGCCTCGAAACCTAAAAATGCTTTTCTAGCTTACGACTTCCGATAAATCTTAAGAGACATTGTCGGATCGAACCTTTGTACTCTTTTCGACTTGATTCACGACTAGTTGAGAGTCTCCTCTCACGAGTAGTCGGCGAATCGAGAGCGCTTTCGCTGCTCGTATGCCAGCTAGCAAACCTTCGTATTCTGCCACGTTGTTAGTGGCCTAAAAGTTCAATTGTATGGCATACTTTAAGGTCTCTCCGGTTGGAGATACCAGGACCACCCCAGCCCCCGAGCCACTTAAAGTAAGCAACCCGTCAAAGTACATCGTCCACTAGTCGTGGGAATCGTACTGGGGATCCTGAACAGGTTCAGGATTTGTCCATTCGGCGACAAAGTCTGCCAAGATCTGGGATTTAACGGCCGTTCGAGAGACGAAATGGATGTCGAACTCCCCAAGTTCGACTGACCATTTTGCCATGCGTCCCGCTGTTTCCCTATTGTGGAGGATCGCTCCTTAGGGAAACACAGACGGCACAGCTAGTTTGTGCGCCTGAAAATAATGCCGTAGTTTCCTCGAAGACATGAGGAGGGCATATAGAAGCTTTTGGACCTGAGGGTAACGCTCCTTAGGCCCATGTAAAACTTCACTCACGTAGTAAACTGGTCGTTGTACGTTTTCACGTTCTACGACTAGTACTACGCTTACTGCCTGTGGCGTGGCAGCTAGGTAAATTAAGAGTGTTTCTTCTGGTCTCGGAGAGACCAGAATAGGAGCACTCGTAAGGTACCTCTTGACATCCTCAAAGGCAGCGTTTGCCTCTTTCGACCACTCAAAACTTTCGTGTTTCCGAAGAAGTTTAAAGAAAGGCAGTCCCTTTTCTCCTAGTCGTGCGATGAAACGACTTAAAGCCGCCATGCACCCGTGAGTTTACGACTTCTTTCCTTGTGGTGGGGGCGATTTGGAGAATGGCCTTTATCTTTTCGGATTTGCTTCGATTCCTCGTATAGATACTATGATTCTAAGCAATTTTCCTGAAGAGATTCCGAACACACACTTCTCATGATTGAGTTTTAAGCGATTTTTTCTGAGGTTGTCGAATGTTTCTTGCAGGTCAGTAATATGATTAAGTCTCTTAATGCTTTTAACAACTAGATCATCAACATAGGCCTCTAGATTTCGGCCTAATTAAGATGAAAAAGTTGCTTGCATCAAGCGTTGAAAAGAAGCGCCGGCATTTTTTAGACCAAATGGCATTTTGACATAGCAAAATATACCAAATGGTATAATAAATGCGGTCTTTTCTTCATCGTCTAGACACATATTGATCTGGTGGTATCCAGAATATGCATCTAAAAAACTTAACATTTTACAACCTGCAGTAGAATCAACCAACTGATCGATACGAGGTAAAGGAAAATCGTCTTTTGGACAAGCTTTATTAAGATCGAGAAAGTCTCGCACATTATCGCCATTTGCCATTTGACTTTCTAACCATTACAGGGTTAGCCAACCACTCTGGGTGGTTGACCTCTCTTATAAAGCCTGCTTTAAGTAGCTTATCCAATTCTGATTTAATAGCATCTCATCGATCAGGGGCAAATCTCCGTAATTTTTGTTTTACGGGTACTTTGTCAGGCCGTAAAGCTAGTCTGTGCTTGATCACCTCCCTGGGGACTCCGGGCATGTCGGATGCTTGCCACACGAAGATATCTGCGTTAGCTCGGAGGAAGATGATGAGGACGTCTTCCTATTTGGGGTCGGAAGTTTCCCCAATGCGAACAGTCTTCGAGGGCTCCCCTGCGTCCAGAGGAACCTCTTTGACCTTGTCGTTCGGCTTTGTGACTTTTTAGGCTTCAACTTACTAGTCGAAGGTGACTTTCTTCTCGGTGATATTTGTCCAACCATCTCGAGGGATCGGCGGTCGCGGTATCGCCATCTTCTTGTCACAATGAATTGTGATTACTCCTTTGGGACTGGCATCTTAATACATTGATATCCATAATGAGTAGCCATTAAGAATTTTGCCAAAGTTGGTCGTCCGAGTATGTAGTTATATCTTTGTATCGAAATCGACCACATCAAAGGAGATTTTCTCGTCGTCTGAAATTACTTGGTGAACCAAATGTTAAAGGAAGAGAAACTTGACCAATCGGTTTGGCGAAGATCCCGCAGACGATTCCATGGAATGAGTATCGTGCATCGGTCTTACCTTAATCTGGGTACTTGCATTTCGTCCGGGGCACTCGTAAATAGAATATTTAACGAGCCGCCACCATCAACCAAAACTCGATTGACTCGACAATTGTTGATGGTGGGTTCGACCACGATCGGATACCGACTGGTGAGTCGAAGAATCGAATACACTCTTCTCAAAGGAGATGGTGACTTCTGACCACTTCGGTAATTTATTGACAAGAGGAGGATCTATGGAGTTTACCTCTCGTTCAGCAGCTTTAAGCTGTCGCTTTGATTCATATGCCGATGATCCTCCGTAGATGTGCTCGACGGTGTGTTGCGGATCCTGGAACGGCATCTCCTCCTCGTCATCTGAGGTCTTATGACCACTCGTTTGCCCTACCTGCTCGAGAGTAGGAAGCGGTCCTTTGCCGTTGTAGTAGTCTTCAAGCTTCCGTTGAAAGACCCGGCAGTTGCGAAGGTCATGCCCCTCCTTTTTATGGAAAGGACACCACCTAGGCTTATCATTTTTCCGATCGGGGCACTTACCTTTGCCTCGGTCGGAATGTGGCTTGGAGGTGCGTGGCTCTTTATCATTCACAGCCAAGACCTCCTTGGAACTGCTGACTTGGAGTTTTTGACCCTTCGCCTTGTTCTTGGACTTTTTTGCTTTCTTATCTTTCTTCTTACCAATATCACCTGGCTCTCGAGAGGTATTGTTTTCTTGATCGATTGTGTTGTTCCACTCGATCGCCTCAGAGGCAGTTGCATATCGATCAGCCATCTCAAAGAGTTCAGTGACAGTGGTAGGCGGGTTTAAAGCAATATCTTCTGTTATCCTTCTACTACGGACTCCTTGCTTGAAAGCCCTGATGACAGATGAATCAGAAACTTCCGGAATTGAATTACGAACCTGACTAAAGCGCTTGATGAATTGGCGCAAGGTCTCGTTGTCGTTCTGTCTCATCCGGTGCAAGTCGTCCTCCTTCCCAGGGCGATTGTAAGTGCCCTGAAAGTTTGCCAGTAGAAGATCGCAGAGGTGTTGCCAAGAATGAATCGACTCGAGTGGTTGGTTCAATAACCACGATCGAGCAGACCCTTCGAGCACAGTTAGAAGGTAATTTGCCATCACATGTTCTCCTCCTCCTGCTGCTCGGACTGTTGTTGTGTAGATTTGAAGAAATTCGATAGGATTTTGGGATCCATCAAATTTCTCCGTGTTTACTGGTCGAAAGCGAGGTGGCAATGAATCGCTTTCGAAGATCGGGCGAGAATGCCCGACATCCAGTAATGACTTCTTGACGCCTCCTTTGCAGGAAAGAAGGGTTGATATCATCAGGTGGTTGTACTCGACGATACCCTGTAATAGGTTGACCTGACCTATAATAGGTCTCGGTCCTACGAGGGGAATACTCCTCGTAGTTCATCTGTTGCTGCAGACTCCTATGTCGATATGGTGAACGATCACCTCTCCGATAGGTTTGTTGATCATCAGCCGTTCGAAAAATATTTCTCTGAGTAGGAGATCGATGTGACTTACTGTTTCGTCGATTCCTTTGTGGTGATATGATCGACCGACTGGTAGCTGAAGAAGTCGTATTGCTATGATTTCCTGAATGATGCCGGCGAGGTGCTTCCAGCTTTTCCATCGTAGACCGAAGCCTTTGTGCGATCTCTTCAACGAAGAGGTCGTACCCCGACGCTCGGGCGAGCTCTCGAGTTGGTTTCTCAAGCAAATCATTGATGTGCTGGAGTTCTTGAGCTTCCTCTGACCGATATTGGATACGCCCAGGTAAACTCTTCTGAGCCGCAATCTTTCTTCGTCGAGTAGCTTCAAGATCCTCCCTGTCAGACTCTTGAGACTGCCTCAATGAAGTGCGAGTATGTCGAGGATTTCCTTCGCGTTCATGAAGGTGTTGGTCGTGTCCACCATCGGTGGTGTTCTTGCCACTGCCATGAGGGGGCGTAGTGCGCGATCTTCTGGGAGAGTCTCTAGTTCGGTCTCTAAGAGAGTGACCTTGATCTGAGGGGAGGACGAAAACCTCCCGTTGATGATTCTCACTTGCGCTCGAGGCCTCCCCGCTTGAGGAGTCGTCGAGAGACACCATCTGGCGACTTGGAGTAATCCCCTCCAGGTAGGGGAAGTCCGGGTTATAGCCGTCTCCGTTGGCATGCGTGATCTGCGGAGAGATGGCCGAATTTGTAGGAAAAGCATGCTTTATCCCGCTCTCTCTGGCGTCATCCAGAGAGAGAGAATCACCAGATGCTGGTGAAGTCCTGGAATTGTGGCTTCCAGAACTTGCCTCACCAATTCGGACCACCTTAGGGGGACTCCGACACTTCGAGGTAAAACTCTCGTCGTGTTGTGAGTCCACCTGGGTTTAGTCCTGGTCAAATTGACCCTTGTCCTTTGAGAGGGTAGACTCCTCTCTTGGACGTACTGTTGTGGGGGGTATGGATCCCTCCTCAACTCCATCAGCGGCATTGTCTCCTGGATCTGCGGGAAGATCATCGGAGGCAGTAGTACCATCGGATGAGTCATCACTCGGCTCGTAATCAAAACCGGCATCCATGTCGACGTCTGCGTAATCTACCAAGTCGAACTAGTTCTCCTCGTTCCATTCTCCTGCTATGAGTGCATGAGATTTGAAAAACAGAGAGTATGTTGACAAGAGATTACCGGAAGATCCCCACGGTCGGCGCCAACTATCGGTGTTTTAGAACCGAACTTACGTAAAGATTGTTTGATTCGGGGGGTCTCCTAGAATTAAATCACGCAGAGAGATTGACACAGGGATTTTTATACAGGTTCAGGCCTTCTCCGAAGAGAATAATAACCCTACTCCTGTGTGTGTCCTGTGTGTGTATGGTATTCAGTGTATTCTGAACAATCAGGGGAAAAACTCAGACTATTACAGACGATAGTGCTTGTATTTCTCCCCTTTTCCCTCTCTAATTGCCGCCTTTATATAGTACGTGAAGGAGCGGCAGTTTCTCCAAGTGAAGCGGTGCCTCATCACATCATCTGTTCAAGACGCGTTGGTAGTAATCACCGGCGATAACTCCTCCACGCCGCCTATGACTATATACCGTAGATAATGGAGCATTACGTGCTATTACTTGGCGAGTAACAACAGATGATGACTGCTTGAATCCTTAATCAATTGGGCCTACTTATGCGTATATTTAATTGATCATAAGGTGGTCATAGTGACCTAGTCGAGAAGAACCTCGACTATGAGGTAGTCGTAGCAAGACTTACGACTATGGGGTAGTCATAGCATAACTTACGACTATAGGGGTGGTGGTAGAAGAACTTACGACCATCCAGTAGGCTCTTCCCTTATAACATTTAAGGGGTATACTCAGGGACCATATGACGTCATATTTACTTGGTGAAGGAGTTATAGATAAAAGATAAAATGAGGATTATTATATCCTCGTCAGCGCTCAAATGCGCATCGCCCTAGTCGCTCCGACGGCCCCACCTCGGCGACTAGGGAGTCTCCCACCGCGAGAGCCGCGCCTCGGCGGAGAGACATCTCATATCGCGCTCAAACGCACATCGCCCTAGTCGCTCCGACAGCCCCACCTCAGCGACTAGGGAGTCTCCCGCTGTGAGGGCCTCCCCCCGGTGAAGAGACATCTCATATCGCGCTCAAACGCACATCGCCCTAGTCGCTCCGACAGCCCGCCTCGGTGATTAGGGAGTCTCCCGCCACGAGGGCTGTGCTCCGACGGAGAGACATCTCATATCACGCTCAAACGCGCATCGCCCTAGTCGCTCTGACGGCCCGGCCTCGGCAACTAGGGAGTCTCCCGCAGCGAGGGCCTCGCTCCGGCGGAGAGACATCTCATATCGCATATCTCTCTAGTCGCGCCGACGGCCCCGCCTCAGCGACTAGGGAGTCTCCCGCCGCGAGGGCCGTGCCCCGGCGGAGAGACATCTCATATCGCGCTCAAACGCGCATCGCTCTAGTCGCTCCAACGACCTTGCCTCGGTGACTAGGGAGTCTCCTGTCGCGAGGGCCGCGCCCCGACGGAGCGACATCTCATATCGCACTCAAACACGCATCACCCTAGTCGCTCCTGATGGCCCTACCTCGGCGACTAGGGATTTTCCCACCGCGAGGGCTACGCCCTGGCGGAGAGACATTTCATATCACGCTCAAACGCGCATCGCCCTAGTCGCTCCGATGGCCCTGCCTCGGCGACTAGGGAGTCTCCCGCCGCGAGGGTTGCGCCCCGGTGGGGAGACGTCTCATATCGCGCTCAAACGCGCATCGCCCTAGTCGCTCCGATGGCCCCGCCTCGGTGACTAGGGAGCCTCCCGCCGCGAGGGCCGCGCCTCGGCGGAGAGACCTCTCATATCGCACTCAAACGTGCATCGCCCTAGTCGCTCTGACGGCCCCGCCTCAGCTACTAGGGAGTCTCCCGTCGTGAGGGTCGCGCCCTAGCGGAGAGACATCTCATATCGCACTCAAACACGCATCGCCCTAGTCGCTCCGACGACATCTCACATCGTGCTCATTCGCGCCGACCCCCGGGCCTCGCTAGCTTCTTGGCTTTCAAACGAGCCCAATCAAAAGATAGTTGTGGGACGGTGATCGGCTTCGCCTCCCCATCGCTAGCTTTTAGGCTCTCAAATGAGCCCAATCAAAAGATAGTTGGGGGACGGTGATCGGTTTCGCCTCCCCCTCGCTAGCTTCTGGGCTCACAAACAAGCCCAATCAAAAGATAGTTGGGGGATGGCGATCGGCTTCTCCTCCCCCTCGCTAGCTTCTGCGCTCTCAAACAAGCCCAACCAAACAAAGTTGGGGGACGGTGATCTGCTTCGCCTCCCCCTCGCTAGCTTCGGGCTCTCAAATGAGTCCAACCAAACAAAGTTGGTAGACGGCGATCGACTTCGCCTCCCCCTCGCTAGCTTCTAGGCTCTCAAACGAGCCCAATCAAAAGATAGTTGGGGGATGGCAATCGGCTTTGCCTCCCCCTCGCTAGGTTCTGGGCTCTCAAACAAGCCCAAGCAAACAAAGTTGGGGGACGGCGATCGGCTTCGCCTCCCCCTTGCTGGCTTCTAGTAGGGGTGAAAATGGATCAGATACGGACGGATAATGGCTCTGCCATATTTGTTTTCATATTTTTTTTCCAGATTCGAATACGAATACGAATACCCCGGATACGAATAATATCGAATACGAATACAGAGCGAATACGAATCAAAACGAATATGGCTGTGGATATTTTTTTTGAAACATGAAAACCCCTTAAATTGTATGCCATAAATTAACGAAAACATATAACTAGTTTATTTGATGCAAACATTCATAAATTGTTCATATTTTCAATAACCACACAATATTGGCACTAGCAAGCTGCATTAACTAGTTCATCACAAATATAACACTTAGTTTACCATATTTAGCTCATAAGTCATAACTCACAAAGTCACAAGTCATCATGTATTCACACTTGGTTCATCACATACATATATAAAACTTAGTTCACACTAACATTGATCAAAGCTAGATGGTTAATCTATATCAAGAAATGACCGTGTAACATCCCAAAGTATGTTACCAAAAATAAAATTAATAAATTTATTATTTTATTGGATTTTATGAGATTTAAAAGAGTTCTCTTGGTTAAAAAGAAAAATAATAAAATAAAGTCAATTATTTAATTTCCTTGTTTTTAATGTCCAAAATAAAATTTATTGAGTTTTCTGGGATTTTATTGAATTTAAAGTGAAAAGTGAATTTTTAACTAATTTCTTGAATTTTCTCGGATTTTGAAAAGGTTTTTCCTATTTTTAGAAATTTAAAATAATTTTGTACAAAAATAAAAACTAAATTTAAGTTGGAATTAATTTTATTAAGTTCAAAATAATTCAAGGAATTTTTGTGATTTTTAAGAATTTTTAACTCTATTTTCTAAAAGGCTATTTGATTTGTTGCATTTTCTAAAATTCAAAAATCATTTAAAATCTCATTTTCTTTTTTGGGCCAAAATCCAGATATCTGGACATCATCTTATCCGGATAATCTATATTCATATCCGTATCCGCCGGATAGCATGTCTACCGTATTCGTTTCCGTTTCCGACCAAAAAAACTGAATTCGTTTCCAATCCGAAAATTATCCGAGAAAAAATCCAAACCGAGATAATCCGAATCCGTTTTTGTCCAGATCGATCGGAAACTATCCGATCCGTTTTCACCCCTAGCTTCTGGTCTCTCAAACAAGCCCAATCAAAAGATAGTTGGGGGACGGCGATCGGCGTCGCCTCCCCCCTCGCTAGGTTCTGGGCTCTCAAGTGAGCCCAATCAAAAGATAGTTGGGGGACGGCGATCGGCTTCGCCTCCCCCTCACTAGGTTCTGGGCTCTCAAATGAGCACAAGCAAACAAAGTTGGGGGACGGCGATCAGCTTCGTCTCCCCCTCGCTAGCTTCTGGGCTCTCAAACGAGCACAACCAAACAAAGTTGGGGGACGGCGATCGACTTCACCTCCCCCTCGCTAGCTTCTGGGCTCTCAAACGAGCCCAACCAAACAAAGTTGGGGGACGGTGATCGGCTTCGTTTCCCCCTCTGTAATACCCCAAATATCAATTGGAGAAAAATTATTTGGGAGAGGGAACTTTATTCAATATCGATTGTAACAAAGTTTAGAGATGGAATTAAGTTCAAAATTCAGAATTTTAGGAAAGGAATGGGCTGCCAACCCATATTCGAGAGGAGAGGAGCCGGCCATAGTGGCCCAAGGCCCATGAGTGGGTTGGCAGCCCATTAGAAGGCAAGGGAGGGGAGGGGACCAAACCCCAGCCACTCCTTACTACAGTAGTCGCCGCGCTACAGTAGCTGTGCTACAGTAGCTGCGTGCTACAGTGCTCCGCCTCCTGCTGCTCCTCCTCTCCCCGGCGCCACCCTCCCTGCTGCCGGCCATCGGGAAGAAGAAAGGAGAAGGGACTAGGAGAGGAGTTTCTTCGAGGATACATCACCATCTTCCCACGGATCTTCAAGGGTAACGAAGTGCTTTCCCCACTGTTTGTTGATGATTAGAGGCGAATTCGATTAATTGGGTTGCATCGTTTTGCTGCCGGCAGATGTTCAGTTCTGTTTAGTACCTTGCGGGGTCGATTTCGGGTTCTTAGAGGCCGAATTTGGGATTCCCATCTCCTAGAGATATCTAGATAATGTTTTTAGCTTTCCGTGGCCACCAAGAACACCTAATTCCGACATACAGATCAAAAGTTATGATAGTTTCATTCCTGCTGTCTAGAATTCTGACGTGATTAATCTGTTAATTTGTCTTTTAAGATATGTTTATGTTAAAGGAAAATTCAGGATTTCCACCCTACTAGGTTATTTTAGAATTTTTAATAAACTTTCCAGAATGATAAAGAACTCTCTAATCTGAGTTGTAGATCAAAAGTTATGATCTGTTCTTTACTGCTGTCCGTTTCGTCTGGGCAGAATCTGTCTTTTAAGTTCATCTGCCTGTAGTATATTGATTTTGGCCAAATTGGGTTATCTCACCAACTAGGTTTTCATAGATATGTTCGTTAAGTTTTGATAGGATCTGGGCTCACCTCGTTCCGAGTCCCAGATCGTTAGATATGAGTGATTCCGTGCTGCTGTCCAGAATCAGTTCCATGATTGTGTCGTCTGTTTTCATATTAGATCTAATTAGTTAATTGTGGGTTGTCGGGAAGGCGTTGTAGAACGTTAATGAAAGTGTCCTGTTATATGTTGTTCTTATTTTGAGTATATATTGTGTAGGCGGAGAGGCTTCAGGTTTAGGAGCACCGCCATTGCCTACTAACGCGTCGCATTGCGGAAGGCAAGTACTTTGATGTTCTGATAATTAGAAAATGTTGAATTCTTGATGTTGATATTGTGTTTTTCTAAGATCCATGATAATATTTAATGTTCATGTTCCTTCCATATGTGTTATCTCCATGATTAGAGAGCATATCTTTTCAATATACATATTGCATTCCATGCATCCATTATTCATGTTTCATCCACGAGAGTGGATTAAAAAGACCCATCAATTCTAGTATGGGCACGTAAGACCCACCATTCCAATGTGGGCAGATTGGGACACCCGTATGAAACGTTCTTCATACGGGAGTTGGATCCCCGCATTTTGTTAAATGCGGGCTTAGGTGAACACCGACAGGTGTGTCACTAGCAATACCGGTATATGCATGTGTGTAGTCCCTTCATTTCATTCAATCCATTCATTCCATTCATTCAAATATTTGTTCTGTGATTTATTCATATTCTTCAATGATGTTGGCTTGATCATGTTTGTTGTATGTCCCATTTATTCACTGTACTTGCTGAGTCTTGGACTCATTCTTGCGTTGTTTGTTTATTTTAGGTGATTATTGATGTTGGCTCTATTGGGAGGGAGTAGACAATCACTACTCATTCACTTCACCCTATTCAAGTCCAAGATTATGATTTAGTTTTATCTTTCATTCGTTATTGATGAACTGTAATAAATAAATTTAGATGATGAATGATACCTATTGCTATGTTATGGTTAATTCAGTAGTACTTGTGATCTTTGATTATTCCTTCGATAGTTATTGCTTAGATTCGGACTATATTCATGACATGGTCCTGTTGAATATTGATCTCTTTTTGTCATTAGATGAGAAGGTGTTCTAATTCTTCCGCATTATGGTTGTATGTTAGATTATTTAGGTGACATCTTAGCTTCCGAATAGCTAGGGTGTTACACCCTCGCTAGCTTTTGGGCTCTCAAACGAGCCCAATCAAAAGATAGTTGGGGGACGGCGATCGGCTTCACCTCCCCCCCCCCCGGTAGCTTCGGGGCTCTCAAACGAGCCCAATCAAAAGATAGTTGGGGGACGGCGATCGGCTTCGCCTCCCCCTCGCCATCCTTGAAACTTCAAAAGAGCCCGATAGTAACTCAGGCAAACGGACATAACCCCTTCACGCCCCTCTAAGTCACGGGGACACTTGACTAGGAGCGGCCAAAGGGGGGGGGGACGGTACCAGGTCCCCAACAGGAGCATCGCAAATGGTCACACCAAAGTAGTCGAATACGAAGGTAATAGCGGTGCCGCCAGACGCACCACTCGCCTCGCTTGGCTCACATCGCCACCGCCTCGGCGGGCAGCAGCGACGTCTTGCTTTGCCTCGAGGCCCATGCCTCGACGGGGCGGCTCTGCGCCCACTTCGCCCACATGGGCTCCGCCACTGCTCACCGCCTGCCTCGAGGCTATCGCCTCGGTGGGGCGGCCCCAATGTGTCACCCACCTCAAGGCCCTTGCCTAAGCGGGGCGGCTTTGCGCCAACTTCGCCCGCACGGGCTCCGCCACTACTCACCGCCCGCCTCGAGGCTATCGCCTCGGCGGGCATGGGCTCTGCCACTGCTCATTGCCCGCCTCGAGGCTATCGCCTCGGTGGGGCGGCCTCGACGCGCCACCCGCCTCGAAGCCCATGCCTTGGCGGGGCAGCTCCATATCGACTTCTCCGAGGGTTTCCTGACTCCCAAGGGGCCGGGGGCGACAGGATTGCATCCGCTCACCCCTCGGGACCGCGGGACCTGTCCTCACGACCTCGGACCACACATACAAGGGAGTTGTCGTAGCAGAGCACCAAGGGGTGCCTCACACCCTAGGATTTTCGGGAATACCGGTGTGCCGTTAGGGATGTTGTACATATGTAAACCTAGTCGGTATAATGTATTTAGGCAAATGTACCCAAATTACCCTTTCCCTTTCTCTCTCTCGCCTATGGGGGCAAGAAGGTAAATGTCCCTTTTTGCCCCTATAAGTAAAGCCCCATGGGCATGTAAGGAAGGGGGATCCTCATTTCACACATAAGCAATACACATACTCATTCAGTGTCTTTGGCCCTTCTTGCCTTTCGGTCCTTCTTCAAGACAAAGGGTTCGGAGGGTACTCCATACCTACTGTCTAGCCTTTTAGCTACGACACTTCTCAAGCGACTACAACCACGAAGGTGGTCGCGGGATCGACTAACGTTCCTTCGGTGGAGGTGGTTGTTCTTACCAAAGCAACATGAACACTAAAGTAGTTACGGAGACAGAGGCGAAAACGACAAATGATGCGGTAGAAGCATCTGGGCAAGGTGGCAAAACTTCCGATCATCGTGCCGGAAAGAAAGTCATTGTGGACGTTCCCTCAGGATCCCAAAGAACTGCCAACGCTGTCATCATCATCATCGAAGAAGAAGAGTACCTTAACTTCTTCTCTGAGTTCTTTGGACCTACTTCCATTGTGGGATCTTTTGCATTCAGGTCTCATAACTGAATTCCTCACCTTAAAGACATTCCTGACAGGAGGAATATTTTCGATGACAAGCGTCTCGAAAAGGTGTGGTGGAACCGTGTCGAGGAGACCAATGAATTGAAGGATCCTACAAGGGTATTCTCCATGTTTGCTCGAACGAGCATAAATGTTAGCATCTGATGCCAACACATTTATATATGCAGATTGTTTCTCGCTTTTCATTGTCTTTCTTTATGCAGAAAGCTTTAGAACAAATTGTCATTGTTGGTGAATACAACTGACAACTTATATAGCTACGACAACAAAAAGCGGAACTCTGCAAGCAGGCAGAGAGATGGTAAGCTACTGCCATTCGTAATCATTTTTTACTCGACTACTTGTGCAGTTCTCATGTCTATCTTTAACCTTTGTAGGTTTAAGAGTGACAAAAAATCCCTGGCTGACGCACTCGACCACGAGAAAATTGAGATGGAGAGGCTAAGGGATGAAAAATCTCGATCTAATGAAGAAACTTCGAGAGGCTAACTCTGCAGCTCTTGATCTGCAGAGTGAGATAAACAGTAAGTTCTGAACTTAAGACTGCTTATGATAATGATATCCTGTTTTTTTTTCTAACTCTTGTTTCTTTTCAGAAAAAGAAGTCCAACTGGGTAGGCTCCAAACCAAGGTCAACGAAAAGGCCTTGATTGTTCATGAACTATCCTGTTCCGCCAAAGAAAAGTGTAATACCCCAGCCTACTCGTAGTGTGGCCCATGAGAAGTCATGTGGTGGGATTAGTTACATATTGCTTGTCTAAAGTGAGTTGTGGTAGTATATAATGCCTGTTGGGTCCAAACATAGCATCTCCATGTTAACCCTTTTACACGAAGTGAGGACGAAAGTATAAATGGGGTGCTATGTGTGCACGGGTTCGCCCCACGGTGGGCTAGGCATTGAGCAGATTTTGGGCCAGGGTGTTACACATGGTATCAGAGCATCAACCTTTGCTACACGGGCACGTGCGGGATAGGGGCGCGGGCATATGGTGCATGGCGCGTGTGGTCCCGGAGTGGACACACGGCATGGTATATGTGCTGGCACTAGACACACGGACGTGTACTGAGGGGTGGTTCTGGGCATTTGCCACGTATGCGGTGTGCTGCCGAGGGCGTCAGCCCTTGAGGGGGGTGAATGTAATACCCCGACTTACTCGTAGTGTGGCCCATGTGGCCCATGAGGAGTCACGTGGTGGGATTAGTCCCATATTGCTTGTCTAAAGTGAGTTATGGTAGTATATAATGCCTGTTGGGTCCAAACATAGTACCTCCGAGTTAACCCTTTTACACGAAGCGAGGACGAAAGTGTAAGTGGGGTGCTATGTGTGCGCGGGTCTGCCCCACGGTGGGCTGGGCATTGAGTGGATTTTGGGCCAGAGTGTTACAAAAAGACTAGGTGATAAAGTCATGGGTAGAGGAATCTTTGAAGAAGGATGCCTCCCATGACAACGAAATTAAATAACTTGATGCTCGACTAGCAGGTAAGTGACTCTTTACCCACGATAAGTGTTGCTTACGAGTTGTTTAGGTATCTGCTTCGGACTGGTCGTACTCTATTTCAGAGCAAGCAGTCGAAATCAAGCGACTTCATGAAGCTTCGACTCGTAGTCAGGAGGAGACGAAGTCGATGAAGATCAACCTTCAAAACAACATCTCACTTCTAAACAGCGTACTCGGTGGGCTTGGTGCTGAGAAAGTTACTCCTCTTGAAGACACCCTAACTGCTCAACCAAGTACTGTTGGATAGCAAGTCAGAGCCTTAAGGGAGCTGATAACTACTCTGAAGGCCAACCAAGCTGACTCGATAAGAGAAGCAGTCAAAGGTGCAGTAGGTTATACCTTGGCAAAACTTAAGGCACACGACCGTAATCTCGATCTTCAACCAATCGAGGACGACTTCGACTGCTCTGAAGCAGAAGCAACTTGTCTGATCGAAGAGGTGAAGCTAGTCAGCCAAAAGGTCATGGAGAAGATGCAAATTGGATCTCTTACATTAAAGTAGATTGTAATAGGAAAACTTGTAAAGACAAGTCTTTTTGTTATGAATATGTATACCTGCTTTTTGTTGCAAATTATCTTACCGAGTAGTTAGTAACTCATAAGATAATGAATAGAAAAAGGAAAATTGAATTTAAGACTAAGAATTGAAGTCATATTAATGGCTTTATCCTAGCCCTCGACTATTTTCTTAGTTTATTTAGATAAACTAAGTAAATAGTATATATAAGGGTTTGCTTTAGAATGAAGTTTTTCATACTTGTGTTGTCGATCTTGATTGTCTTGTTCTGGTCGTAAGAGTTTAGTAACAGATAGACACTAGGAAGTTCCTTCTAGTAGGAAGAACTACGTGCAGAGAGGAAAAACTTTAACTAGAGAAGCTACATTATCTGACCATAGTAATTGAATCAAGAGCATCAACACGAGTGGAATAAACTCTTCGGAGTGCCTCAAAAGTTTATTCAACCGTTTCTAGTAAACTCAATTTGTTTGACAAATAGCATACTGCTAATGACAATTATCTGACATCTAGTTATCCAACTTAGCCACCCAAAATCATCAACTGAAAACATGAACACAACTTAATTTGTCTATTAACCAACAATATTGTCAATTAGATTTCTATAGTTTAGCTGACCTTTTAACATGATTTTGTTATCTATTAAAGGGTAGAGTCTACTGTCAAACCACACATGTAAACACATACACACACAGAGGTTTACTGGAAATAGAGGAGCATCAGGGGTGGCTTGGGCGGGCTCGGGCAAGGCTCAACGCCGGCGAGTGGGCGGCAGCTGCATATGGGCAAAACAGAACGAGCTTGAGGAGGGCAGTCCAATGAAGGTGGTTTCGTTGGTTGGACGGCACCATGGCGGGCGCACGGCATCTCGTGGTGGCCGGAGCTGGAAGAGGAAATGGTGCAGCGGCGCTGAAGAGAGGGAGGGGAGGAGTGAGGGCACACATGAGCTACAGTGGGGCTTGGGGAACTCACCACAGCAGATGAAGGGGCCCAAGGGCAGCTGTGGCGGCTGGACATTGAGAGCCCGTGGCAGCGCAAGGGGGATGTCGTTGAGGCGACGCTACAGAGACGGAGGGCCAACGAGGGTGGTGGGGGGTGGTAGAGGGCAGTGTGGGGATGCTCTTGAGGCGAGGAATTGACCGCCAGCTTACCGAGTGAGGAGTGTGATGGCGATGGTGGCTTTTGGCCGAGAACGGGGAAGAAGTCTGTAGGACCGGAAAGGCGACTAGAGGGGGGGTGAATAGACGCTTTCTCTATTTTTCACCTCGATCGAACTCAACACTACTTTCACTCCAATAGCTATAAAAGCTATGAAGATCTGTATACAGGCACAGCAGATGACCTGTGTTGAATCTGATCAAACCCCGAAGCAAAGGACCAAAAACATCTCACAACCGCATGCACAAAATCCAAAGCCTCTTCTCACGGTAGAGCACAAGTAAAAGGTGCAGCCGCACAGATCTGAATGCTCAACACAAAAGCCTTCAAAAGACGCACATTTCCCTGTCGCTCCAATCAAGACGACATAGTCATTGCCAGCACTAAGGCCTTATAGAACTTTTCTTCGGCTGACACAAACACTGCCGCCGCCGGCCTCTGTTCTTGTGCACAGAGTCGCACGAACAGAGTGTGCTGCATCAACCACAAAAATTCGAGCCGAAGCACAAAAGGACTGCCCTTTTTCTTGTCTGCCGATGACACTACAAGCCGCTGCAAGGGCTCCTATTTTCTGCTAAAGCACAGCGTCGCATGCAAACAAAGAACCAGCATAGCTAAAACAAATAGACAAATCTGAAAACAGTAAACCGCAGGATATTAAACCAGTGCCTCACTTGCATCAGATGGCAGCCCAAAACAAACAAAACCAATCCGACAAGCATCTAGAAGAGACACTGCAGCAAAGCAATATACTCTCTAGAGCAGCAAAGGCACAGCAACAAGGATCAATAAACTAGTCTCAAACAGTGATCATTACAGCTGCATCAATCCACAATAGACCGAGCCGACAACATGTATAAGAAAAACTAATCCAACACAGTGAAACAGAAGCATTTAAAAATCAGAGCTCGGTCGGATCATTAAAGGCAGCCACAAACAATAAAACTCAACTCAATGCAAGGCTTTCATGTTTTAGAAACCGAAGGGAATCCCGTAAAAAGCATACATCCGCTGGAAACTATATTTCTCTGCCTCGCCCGAGACTACAGACCGCCTCAAGTGCTCCCTGTTTTTCAGCAGCGCCGCCAAGGACTTTTTGAGGAGCCGCACAATTGGATCAATGAAGACAGCCACACAAAAACTAAACCAAACTCAAAGAAAAGAAATCGGTTTCACACACTGATGGGACAAACAAAAAAAAACAGCAGCTGCTGCCCAGATCAACACTCACACGCAAGAGAAAAAGATGGCGATGATTACAGCCGCCGCCATTTCTACCGAGGGACAGGCCGCAGCCAAGTGATTTTTCTGATTTCCAAGAGACTACATTCTGCTGCCACGGCTCCGGTTTCCTAGGGGGGACTCGGCCATCGCCAGGTGCTCTAATTTTTTCAGCCAAAGACCGGCCGCCGCCAAGGAAACTTGTTTTTAGGTGCTCACCAACAGCCGCCGCCAAGGACTACTTTTTCTACAGGGAACCCTAATGTCCCATCTCCAAAATGCTTTTATATGGCAGCTACCAACCCAGGTTCTAGAAGATTAAACCTAATGGGCTCCCTTAAGACCCAACATTAACAGGACACACATGCACGCATATTAAAACGCCGTCTTCACTTCTCTTGACCTAATCCACTTCTTGATGCACCGTCTTGTGCCGCGGGTTGGCATTAGGTCACCAAAGCGGTATTTGGTATAATTACCAAAATACCCTTTCTCGGTCGTTTCTGAAGACCGAGTCCAATCTTGTTGAAGCAATCGCCTGCTTCGCCACGTGTAGGTTGATCCAGCAACTCTCATCGTGTTGGCAAGTCTCTCCCATCCGGTTCCCACCAGACCACCTTGGCACTTGCACCGACCCCCGCACCGCTTGATCAACCAGTCGCACCGAACTGCCCGTTTGGTCATCCTTGTCCATTCTGCGCCACGCTTGAGTCACTTGACCTCACCCGGCATCCTTGATCGTTCTAGACCTCAGCTCTCCAAGTATAGTCCCGATCATCCTCGCCGTTGACCGTCGTTGACCTGCAAGCCACCTGCACAGCAATAGACAAGCAAACACGAATCCGGGAACAAGTTCTTCACAACTTGACCCACGTTAGTGAAATATGCATCATGCAACACATATGCACTATAGCCTATGAACTCAATCTATTCCAAAGCCAAATTCCCAAAATGCCCAAGACTAGCCTTTTAACTTTGCCGAAAAGACATGAAACTTCAAACCAACAAAGCCATTGACAATTGCTTCATCATCCTAAGATCATGGGTATATCCCTATGATATCCACAATCTCCCCCTTGATGAACACATTGGCAATTTCTCAGAAAATGTAGTTTTAGGGTTTGAAAAGTAAAAACTTGTAGTTTTCGCGCAAAGGCACAACTCGGTCCAAATGTAGGAAAAAGCAAAGGAAATGACCAAGTTGGCTTCAGAATAACATAAGCAAGTGAGATAAGGCAAAAGAAAGCACAAAAGCTTCAATTTCCAAAGAATAGCCAAAAATCTCACTTAGGTCCATATAAAAGAACAATTGTTCTATTTGACCTTTGATCATTGAGATGAAAAGCTCTAAAACAACATTTTTGACCAATCTTTCTCCCCCTTTGACAATGGATTCATCAAGGTGCATGGAAGAAGATAGAGCATGAATGTAATGGAATGGCTGCAATTTTTTTTCAATTTTTTGATTTTTTTTTTAAAAAATTTGTTTTGTTTTTAACTTGAGCAAAAAGAGCCATGAAGATTATCCATGAAGACTGTACAAATATTACACCAAGCCATATTATGTGAAGACACTATGTTCAATCATGGCAAAACATGTACAGCAAAGCTAATACCAAAATAGCAATAATCTGAGATTAAATGAATCAACAGTATGACAAGGTGCTCAAGATCACAGTTTAACTAAAGGTATCCAAAAATGAGTCAGGCCAAATTAGTCAATTTTGAGCATTTTCAGTTTAATCACGAATCAAATTGTTCAAGTATTCAGAATTTAGCACTTTGAGCACTTTGCTAAAAATGATTGGTTTTATCTTAGTAAAGCAAGTCCTGAACTAGAAGCCATCCACAACTGCCTCCTAAGCTTCAACCAATTGCCAATTTGTTTTCTTAGCATTGTGCTAGATCTCAAGCCTCACTGCGACCATCCCAAGCAACAAAAGCTTAAGAGAATAGTCTGGGTCATCCAAAACTCCCCCTAAGTTCATGCCTAGTGCAATGGCAAGCCGTCTCATGAGAAAGAATTGGTGAGATTAGTTTTTTCGCACATAAAAGCTCATTTTTCATTTGCTTGACTTCAGAATTATCATAGCTCAATTTAAAACTCAAAATAAGTTCAAGACTCAATTAAGCCTATATGACATGGCATGAATCATGAGAGGATCACTAAAGCAAAACTAGTCACAAGATCCAACAAGTCATATTATGATTCAGTTTGCTCACAGATAATAAAGCTAACATGGTAAAAGCTAAGCTATACATAAAAAGCCATAAAAGAAGTCTAGCAAACTAGCACAAGACATGGCAGGGTATAAAGTATGAAATCATGTCATACATGGATAATAATCAAAGCTCCACAAGGTTATATTACAATGCAAGTTGCTGAATTGTAAAAAGCATTATGATACAAATGAATGCAAAAAAAAAAAGCAAATTCCCCCTCAAAGCAGGCCAAGAAAACTAATAACCCCCAACTCTCCCCGCAAAGAAGCAAAACGAGAAGAATCAAGAGCCTTAGTGAAGATATCCGCAACCTGCTGCTCAGACTCAACAAAGTGAAGCACAACATCACCTTTCTCTACAAGGTCTCTAAGGAAATGATATCTAATGTCAATGTGCTTAGTCCTAGAATGCTGCACTGGGTTTTTGGCAATGTTAATGGCAGAAGTTTTGTCACAGAAAAGAGGAACACTACCCAAAAACAACCCATAGTCCCGAAGAGTAGATAAGATCCAGAGAACCTGAGAGCAACTACTGGCTGCAGCTACATACTCGGCCTTGGCAATGGACTGTGCAACAGAGGACTGTTTCCTAGATGACCAAGAGATAAGAGATGTGCCTAAGAAATGACAAGTGCCAAAGTACTCTTCCTATCCACTCTACACAGCAAAATCAAGATCGAGAAAAAGCCCGAATAGAGAGAGCGAAGAAGAAGAATACCAAAGTCCAAAGTCAAGAGTGTCCTAGAGGTACTGAATATGCGACGACCGCTTGACGATGAGAAGCTCGAGGAAGCTCGAAATCGGCGCCGCAGACACAACAAAGCTGTATGTCCTACTCGACACTGTGAGGTAGAGGAGGAGCCGATCATCTTTGTGGTACTCCTTCAGTCCACAGTGCTCTCCATCCTCATCGAGGTCCAAAGCCACGATGGTCGTGGCAATGGGAGTAGACATTGGCCTACTACTTCCCATGTCGAGCGTCGAAGAAGGTCCTTTGTATACTTACTTTGATGAATGAAGGTGCCTTCTTTCAGTTGCTTGACTTGAAGACCAAGGAAGAAAGTCAATTCGCCCATCATGCTCATCTCGAACTCCCTGCTCATAGAATCTAAAAATTTGGACACCCAAGTATGAGAAGAACCACCGAATATGATATCATCCACATAAATCTAAACCATCAAAAAGTCATTGCCATGCCTGAGGGTGAACAAGGTTTTATCAACCATTCCTATTTTAAAATCATTTTTAAGCAAAAAAACCCTTAAGCCTATCATACCAAGCTCTAGGGGCTTGCTTCAATCCATACAAGGCTTTGGAGAGTTTAAAACATGATTTGAGAACTTGGGATTTTCAAAGCCAGGAGGTTGCTTGACAAAGACCTCTTCTTCTATGAAACCATTCAGAAACGCACTTTTGACATCCATTTGAAATAGCTTGAAGCCCTTGGATGCCGCAAATGCTAGCACAATGTGAATGGCTTCTAATCTAGCTACAGGAGCAAAGGTCTCCTCAAAGTCTAAGCCCTCTACCTGGGAATACCCTTGAGCTACAAGTCTAGCCTTATTGCGAACTACCAACCCATCTTCACTTTGCTTATTTTTAAAAACCCATTTTGTTCCAATTACATTATGATTAGGTGGAGGTTCAACTAAGGTCCAGACTTTGTTTCTTTCAAAATTTTCAAGTTCTTCATGCATGGCATTGACCCAAGAGGCATCAAAAAGAGCATGGGTGACATCTCGGGGTTCAAAAGTAGCAACAAAAGCAGAATGTGCATGAGAATCAGGAGAAATGAACCTGGAGCGAGTGACTCGCTCGTGGAGATCCCCAATCATCTGCTTTCGGTGGATCTTTGTCATTGAATCTGAAGAGGAGCTCTGGTGTTTGAAGTGGCCACCTCATGGGCTGTGGAGGTAGGAGCAGAGCCACTCAGGTCGTCGGTGAAGATAGGAGGAGGCTGCTCAGCTGAAGTTGGAGTAGTAGAAGTAGGCTCTCCAACCATATCAGAAGAGACTTGAGGATGGATTGGGTCCTCATCCTCAGAGTCATCATCGATGAAGATGCTCTCAGAAACCTGTGTACCTACATCATCGGGTCTAGTACCAGGACTAGCCTCATCAAAGGTGACTTCGCAAGTCTCAACAACTTTGTTAGTGTCAAAATTAAATACACGATAACCACAAGAATGAGCAGGATATCCAAGAAATATGCCATCAGAACATCTAGATTCAAATTTATCAAGGTTGCCATGTTTAAGAATAAAGCACTTGCAACCAAAAATCTTGAAATGAGAAACTTTGGGCTTATGACCAAATCTGAGCTCATAAGAAGTCTTGCCAATCACAGATCTCAAGAAAACCCTATTGGAAATATAACAAGCAATAGAGATCGCCTCAGCCCAAAACCTCCTAGGTGTGGAATGCTCATCTAGCATGGTCCGGGCCATCTCTACAAGGGTCCTGTTCTTCCTCTCTACCACTCCATTCTATTGGGGAACTCTAGGAGATGAAAACTGGTGCTCTAGCCCCCTATCAGAACAGAAAGTGGCAAAGGAAGAATTCTTGAATTCTGTCCCATTGTCACTCCTAATGGCCCTCAAAGCTCCAGGAAGCTCAACAGCAAGTCTAAGGACCAACTCTCTAAAGAAGCCAAATGCCTCGTCCTCAGAAACCAGAAAGAAAACCCATGAATACCTGGAGTAATCATCCACAATCATAAGCACATACCATTTCCCACCGGCTGACTGAACTCTAGAAGGACCAACAGTGTCTAAGTGCAAGAGCTGACCAGGTCCATCTGACATCACAAAGGTAAGAGGTGGATGAGAAGCAGAAATCATCTTACCATGTCTACAGGGTGAGCAAACAAGGTCTCTAACAGCCTTTAGCCTAGGCAAACCTCTAATCAAATCCTTGCTACTGACTCTAGTCAAGTGGTCGAAACCTATGTGACCAAGCCTACGATGCCACAGCACTAGATCATGGGAGTCAGAAGCTATAAGACACCTAGGGCTAGAAGCAGAAGAGATACTGAAATCAGCACAAAAGATCCTCTCAAACCTGGAGATCTTAAAGACAAGCTCACCGAAGGAATCTAGAACTCTACACTCACCACTCTTAAATCTCACCTCTAGACCCTCATCAAGCAGCTGAGAAACAGATAGCAGATTATACCTCAGCTTACTTACCAAAGCAACATCCTTGAGCATGAATTTGTTGTTGACGCGCCAAGACCGTGCCCTTGGTCATCACGGTCCCGGTAGAAGCATCCCCAAATGTGATCAATTCATTGTCGGATGCATGTGTGAGGGAGGAGAACCATCTAGAATCTCCAGTCATGTGTCGAGAACATCCGGAGTCAACAAGCCATATGTCCTCCTTCCTCGCACGACGGACCTACAAGGCACGAACAGGAAACATCTCTGTCTCAGTACTGGGGTTAGTGATAAACGACTTAGGAATCCAGTACTGAGTCACACGATGCTTGGGCAAAGCAGTAGAAGCAGCAGTAAAATGGTTAGGAGCAAAATCATAAGAATGCACACGAGAACCACCTAGACCTCTCCGAATCGACCTACCAAAAGGTCGGTACTCCCCTTGTCTAGATGCTCCCCGTGGTCTCTCCTCACGATATCCTAACCCAACACGCTGCCTAGAGCCACCAAAGGAGTCAAAGAAGTCATCTACAAACCTGGCCCTATGTCTAGCAGGAAAGACAAGCTGCCTAGCTCTAGAGACTACAGCAGGTGAAGAAACTCCTCTAATGGTTCTCAAAGTATTCATCCTCTCCTTTCTCTCAATCTTGGCTCTACGGAAGCAGAACTCAACAATGTGGCCATTCTTCTTGTAGAAGGTGCAATGGTACTTGACCTTTTGAAGGGTCTGACCTGATGAAGTAGAAGCACCTATCTTGATAGAAGTGGTTTGGGCAAAACCAGCAGATTTGAAGACTATCTTGGATGGCTTAGAGGGTTCTACCTCAAACAGACCACTCTCAACAGCTCTAACAACCTTAAGTGGATGATTCTTGGAATGCCCTAAAGAATTAAATCCTAGGCCACTGTTATTCACACTCACCTTAGATTTGTCTAGAATCATGTTGAGGTTCTTCTTCCCACTAATAAATCTCTCAAGAGTCTTTTTAAGGTAGTCATTTTGTTTGGCTAGTTCATAACAAGATGCACACTTATTTGACTTGCTAGCCCTATCAGACTTTTCTTTATAGTGAGCTACCTCGGCTTTCAAAGCCTCACAAGACACACAATAGTTATCTCTAATCCTATCCAACTGCTCTTTGAACTTAACTTTAAATGCTTCTTGTATCTTATCTACATTATGCACAAGTTCAATACAAAGAGTACAAGAATTAGAATTAACAACTTTCTTGGAAGCAGTCATGGACATGGATTGTTCAATTTTAGCCTTTTCTTCTAGTGTCTTGTTTAAAGCATCATTCTCAAGTGTGAGTTTAACACAGTTTTCACATGAAGCAGTTTTAGAGTAAAGAATCATTTCAGACATCTCCTTCATTTTAATCTTATTTTTCTCACAATGAGAGCAGGTGTGACTAGCATCAAATTTCATCAATTCTTTTGTAGTACTATCCAATTTTAGTTCAAGTAAAGCACAATTTGAACAAGGCAAAGGGATAGCATCTGCGAGAGTCACATCTAAAGCAATGGCATTCATGCAAGGTGACTAGACTTGAGGATTCTAGTTCATCAAGAGCATCTTTCAATTGATTCTAGCAGAGGAATGAGCAGATTTCAGGGTTGATCAATTCATTTTGCAAGCTAGAGCAAGAGTCACAAATATCAACAGGATTAACAGATTTAAGCCTAACAACTTCTAAGTTCAAATCATCAATCATGTTGTCTTGTCTCTTAATCAATTTAGCTTGCTTCTTCAAATTGTGTTCAGCAATGACCAAAGCACGCTTCATATCAGCAAGTGACGGACATACCTCATCGGGATCGCTGAAAGGGTCATCGTCGTTGGAGGAGTCGACGTCGTGGCTACCCCTGGCCATGAAGCACATGCTGGTGAAGTCCTGAGCCTTCTTCTTGCCATGGGTGTCATCCTCGTCGTCCTCCGTCTCCAAGTCCACATCGCTCATGTCAACACTCTCTAGAGTGGCAAGGACCCGGCTGACGAACTTGCGATAGTTGGTCTTCTTGGGTTTCGCATCCCTAGCTTGAGGACGCCTCCGAGTGTCCTTCACCTCCTTGCCCTTCAGCTTGGGGCACTTGGAGCGAATGTGGTTTTGCTCACCACACTAAAAGCAAGTGATAGGGCCACCTCTCCTCCTGTTCCTCACCTTGTTGTGAACTCTCGAGAATTTGGTGGATAGGAGGGCTAAATCATCCTCAGGTAGCTTCTCTAGGTGCTCATCGCTCAAAGAGTATAAAGCGGACAAAGAAAAGCCAGATGAACCAAAATCAAAGGAATCAGACGAGCTACCCTTAGATGGGTCGACCACCAAAGCCATCGACTCTGTCTTGGGGGGACGCGAGATAAAGTCAATCTCATGCGTCTTCAACCTCGAGTAGAGCTTATCCATGGTAAGCTCACTCATGACAGTGTTATCATTGATGGATGTGACTTCATCCCCTAGACCTTCACATCAAGAGCACCCAAAAGCTGACGTGCATTCTCAGACTCAGTGAAAACAAGATCAACAACGCGAAGATCATGAAGAATCTTGGATAACCTCCCCCCACAGCTCATCTAAGGACTCACCAGGTCTTTGCTCGATCTTTGAGTATTCTTTCTTGAGCTGGTTCTGTCTCACTTCCTTGATCGCAGTCGAACCCTCGTGGTAGTCACAAAGGGTCCTCCAGATCTCGTGAGTAGACCTCAAATGAGCCACACGCTCAAACTCAGATCGACTAAGACCTTGGATCAGAAAGTTCCTAGCCTTGCTATTAGCCTCAACATCTGGAGTGATCACATCGTCATTGGCTGGCACGACATATGGATTTTTGACATTAAGCCAATTAGCGTGCCCTTGAGCCTCGATGTAGGCATGCATGTGTGCCTTCCAGTAAGCAAAATCAACTCCATCGAAAACAGGTGGTTTGGTCGAATACTTGTCAATCACCATGGCTCCAAAGACCGATTAAGATCTATGAGAAGAGCTTTCTCTAGAGGGGGGGGTGAATAGACGCTTTCTCTATTTTTCACCTCGATCGAACTCAACACTACTTTCACTCCAATAGCTATAAAAGCTATGAAGATCTCAGATCTGAACATACGCCAGATGACTGTGTTGAATCTGATCAAACCCAGAAGCAAAGGACCAAAAACATCTCACAACCGCATGCACAAAATCCAAAGCCTCTTCTCACGACAGAGCACAAGTAAAAGGTGCAGCCGCACAGATCTGAACGCTCAACACAAAAGCCTTCAAAAGACGCACATTTCCCTGTCGCTCCAATCAAGACGACATAGTCATTGCCAGCACTAAGGCCTTATAGAACTTTTCTTCGGCTGACACAAACACTGCCGCCGCCGGCCTCTGTTCTTGTGCACGGAGTCGCACGAACAGAGTGTGCTGCATCAACCACAAAAATTCGAGCCGAAGCACAAAAGGACTGCCCTTTTTCTTGTCTGCCGATGACACTACAAACCGCTGCAAGGGCTCCTATTTTCTGCTGAAGCACAGCGTCGCATGCACACAAAGAACCAGCACAGCTAAAACAAATAGACAAATCTGAAAACAGTAAACCGCAGGATATTAAACCAGCGCCTCACTCGCATCAGATGGCAGCCCAAAACAATCAAAACCAATCCGACAAGCATCTAGAAGAGACACTGCAGCAAAGCAATATACTCTCTAGAGCAGCAAAGGTACAGCAACAAGGATCAATAAACTAGTCTCAAACAAAGGATCATTACAAAAGCATCAATCCACAATGCATCGAGCCGACAACATGTACAAGAAAAACTAATCCAACACAGTGAAACAGAAGCATTTAAAAATCAGAGCTCGGTCGGATCATTAAAGGCAGCCACAGACAATAAAACTCAACTCAATGCAAGGCTTTGATGTTTTACATACCGAAGGGAATCCCGTAAAAAGCATACATCCGCTGGAAACTATATTTCTCGCCTGCTTGAGATTCTGACCGCCTCAAGTGCTCCTGTTTTTAAATGTACGCCAAGGACTTTTTCAGGAGCCGCACAATTGGATCAATGAAGACAGCCACACAAAAACTAAACCAAACTCAAAGAAAAGAAATCGGTTTCACACGCTGATGGGACAAGAAAAAAAAATAGCAGCTGCTGCCCAGATCAACACTCACACGCAAGAGAAAAAGATGGCGATCATTACATTACCGCCATTTTTACCGAGGACGTCCGCACCAAGTGATTTTTCTGATTTCCAGGAGACTACAATCTGCCGCCACGGCTCCGGTTTCCTAGGGGGGACTCGGCCATCGCCAGGTGCTCCAATTTTTTCAGCCAAAGACCGGCCGCCGCCAAGGAAACTTGTTTTTCAGGTGCTCACCAACAGCCGCCGCCAAGAACTACTTTTTCTACAGGGAACCCTAATGTCCCATCTCCAAAATGCTTTTATATGGCAGCTACCAACCCAGGTTCTAGAAGATTAAACCTAATGGGCTCCCTTAAGGCCCAACATTAACAGGACACACACGCACGCATATTAAAACACCGTCTTCACTTGTCTTGACCTAATCCACTTCTTGACGCACCGTCTTGCGTCGCGGGTTGGCATTAGGTCACCAAAGCGGTATTTGGTACAATTATCAAAATACCCCTTCTTGATCTTTTCCGAAGACCGAGTCCAATCCTGTTGAAGCAATCGCCTGCTTCGCCACGTGTAGGTTGATCCAGCGGCTCTCATCGTGTCGGCAAGTCTCTCCCATCCGGTTCCCACCAGACCACCTTGGCACTTGCACCGACCCCGCACCGCTTGATCAACCATCGCGACCGAATCGCCTGCTTCGATCATCCTTGTCCATTATGCGCCACGCTTGAGTCACTTGACCTCACCTGGCATCCTTGATCGTTCTGGACCTCAGCTCTCTAAGCTTAGTCCCGATCATCCTCGCCGTTGACCGTCGTTGACCTACAAGCCACCTGCACAGCAATAGACAAGCAAACACGAATCCGGGAATAAGTTCTTCACAACTTGACCCACGTTAGTGAAAACATGCATCATGCAACACATATGCACTATAGCCTATGAACTCAATCTATTCCAAAGCCAAATTCCCAAAATGGCCGAAGACTAGCATTTTAACTTTGCCGAAAACACATGAAACTTCAAACCAACAAAGCCATTGCCAATTGTTTCATCATCCTAAGATCATGGGCATATCCCCATGATATCCATAAAGTCCGTGCGGCGCACTCCGGTGGCTCAAGCCCCAAAATTTCTTGAGGAGTTTTGATGGAGGTGACGCGGGCCAAGGACGTAATACTTATCTGGGGCGGCAAGCTCACTAGAGTGCCATGTGGTCTTGGGTGGCCTGGCGCGGCTTGTCTTGACTCTGTGGCTCTTCTGGGCTTTCGGTGTAGAAGGAATGGGGGAGAATGGTGGAGAGAGGAGACAACGGGGAGGCATTGGGTGCTCGAGCTAGCCATTTATAGGCAGGGGGTGGAGGGGGCGATGGAGGAGCGACGGCATGGGCTGCCGGAGTGCCGGGGTTGGACAGGCGCGCGAGCCGGCTTCATGGCGAGCGCATGGGCGTGCGGAATGCATGCGGGCGACATGGCTTCGGTGATGGGACTGTGTGTCACCCGGGGAAGCAGTTGGCTTGTCTACAGGAGCGACATGGCGCTAACTCGGTGAAAGACAGGGCCGGTGAGGGCGCACACATGGGAAAGAATGAGGGGAAGAGAAGAAAGAGCAAGGTGGTTCGGTTGCACTGGCCGGGGCAAAATTGGCTCAGCCCAAGGAATAGTAAAAGAAGGTACAAGATAAAGAAATGGTGGAAAGAATGAATTTTAGTAGATCAAATCGTGAAGCAAGATTTCATTTTGTGTTTTTATTTCGAATAATCTACTTAGGAGATTCATGACATAGGGTATTTTAGTTAAATTTTACTTTTATAATATTTTCCTCATTTGAGGGTTTTTGTATTTCGGTTTCTATTTTACATCACTTGTGTTGGCAAAAGAAAAGCAGATCAAATAACTCACAAAAATGTAGGAGAAAATAAAATGGCACAGATAATTATATAAAAAGTTTTAAAAATCTTATATTTTTCCATTTGGGCATTTTTTGGATGTTACATCCTTCAACACCCCCTGCATTACGGTTCTACCCCCACCTCCTACACCCTCGTGCATTCCAAACACCAACTACAACACCTTCCTATGGTGTAAGCTATCGCTTCATTGTCTGATGAAACCATGCACTAAAAATATAACACTCTTGGCTGAAAAAATGCTACCTAGAGATCGGCATATCGGCGTATCAGCATATGAGCTATACTTGAAAATCTCTCCTCTTCACCCCTTCGTGTACTTCACCGATTTTTTTTTGCAAAAGTCAATACAATTCAGTGGGGATACTCCCCGTAACTGTTCGAGAAAAAAAAAATCCCTAGGCACCCGAAATGTCTGCTCTTCAGTTTGTCCTACCGTTTTTCCTTCAGTATGTGCGTGTGACTTGCAGCCGCGGAGCAGATCAAAAAACAGAGCAGGCCCGCTAACTCAAGCAGGTATCCAGCACATCCACCGCAACCCAACCATCTCTTCTCATCGAGATCCCCAGCCAGTTGCCAAGCTCCAGCACATCCGCCGCTAAGAACGCATCAATGGGCGTCATCTCGGCGGCGGCGGACGCCGCGGTCGTGCTATTCTCCCTCACCATCGCGGTGGCGGCCCCGCTGATCGATGGGCAGTCCGTCCTCCCGCACAGCATCTACCCGGCGCCGCTCCTGGGTCTCAAGTGGTGGTACGCCACCGAGTTTGGCGACTACCTCGTGGCTCGGCCGCCGGGCTTCCTCCGCGGCCTCGTCTGGATCGAGCTCACCTTCCTCTGGCCGCTCGCCGTCGCCACCCTCTACGGCGTCCTCGCACGCCGCCGCTGGGCCGCCACCACCTCCCTCATGGCCGGTGTGTCCACCCTCACATCCATGGTAACTCATCTTTCGCGTCCTCCCCGCTCTCTTATTGTTTCAAGATTCGAACACATGTTGGTCGGACAGTAAATGTGTGTTATTTTTCTTCGGATCTGCACGACGCATAGGCCAATTGTATGGATCTATCTATGCGTATTTCCTGGGGTGGGCATGTGCTTTAATCCTAAATCGACAATTTTAGCACAAAGAAAACTAAAAGATTCCCATTATGATGTGGCTACTTCGGGAGAGTGGTGCATTCTTGGTTGTTTAGAGGGTTCGCGGAATTGTTCTCTCTTGTTCCTTTGTTCGCGTTGATCTGCGTTGAACAATAGAATATCGTCAATTTGAGCTAGTGCGCGGATTGCTTGGCCTCTCAAATTAGACAGCACTAGATGTCTACATAACTGGTCATGAGGAGTTATAGACAACAAGGTCGATCTGCTTCTTTTCTATCAATGCCCTGATCTGAAACATTGATTAATTTCTAATGGAAATAAATAAAAAGTCAACTGGTTTGACATTATTCTATATATCAGTGAGCAAGTTTTCTTGACTTGTTGGTAAGGATGATTAAGAAAATGGTTCCAATAGTCCTTGATTGGAAGTTGGCTTTGTTTCTTAGCTACAGTTCTAAACATTACTTCCAGAACGACTGGAATACTGCTGTTAATTGTAATTTGTATTGTTATGGCAGTACCACCACTGTCTTTAATTTGGTTAAGCTGCTAATCCATTGATGTGCTAGTTTTAGATGCCAAGGAGTTCGAAAACTACTATGGTGCCGCATAGTTGGACTTCATTCGTTGTTCAATATAAAATTATGTTAACATGACAAAGCATACACTTAATAACTGTATTCAAATGCTGTTTTTGCTAACTTGATAGTATTGATTAAATCTAGTGCATCTCTAGTGTTGAGAAAACTTATAAAGCAAAATGATATACAAGAGTATGGTTCATAAATAATGCAGACAGTATTTCTTTTCCTCAATTCTCTATTTTGTTTTGCATCATTGTTTAGCTGGAACTATAACTGCTACCCATGTTTTGGAAAGAACAGTTGTAATGCCACTATACTGCCTAGTGTAATGATTTTGGGGCCCAACTTCTGCGGTGCATGTGCCAATACATAGTCTACACATGGGATTCTACACATTGGCTATTAGACCGGTATATTGCAACTTTCTAGCAATTTTTATGTGTATTGATCTGCTATCATTGTAAAATATTAACTCTAGATTTCTACAAGTTGATTATAGATGTGAATGATATTAAGTATAAACTTAGAAGTCTAATACTAGCGTGTAATTGGTGAAATTTGTATGTCACCTGTGCAACTCTGACTTAGATCCAACATGCTTTAAGTCAATTGTTGCGCAAATATCATTCTTGTACTATGATGGTATATTATCCCAAATTCCCAACTACTATTGTCTATTGTGCTGATTATAGTAACAGTGATGGATAATTTTTGTTATTCCATGGGGTTAAGAATGATTTTTCAGATTGTATCCACATATCAATTTCATTTCTTGTACACTGTTGATGACGTCATAACCTGTTTGACTATGCAACTGCCAACATTTTCTCTGTATTGTGGTTCCCCTTGAGCCAAATATGATCAAATTGTGGCTTTTCCATATTCAGTCCGACTCAATCGCAAGTTAACTTCATGAACAGAAGTGTAGGAAATGTTTGCTTGTCAGAACATTAGATATCAAATCTTTGCTTTATACATCTTAACTCCCTGGAGGAAGGGCTACACGTAATGCTTGATGTCCTTTTGTTCTTGTATTAGTTCATTTTCGTGATTTATTTTTAATATCCACTTTAATCATTTCAGTCTGCAATACTTGGAGAAATTTCGGGTTCAGGGAGAGGGACACAGAAGTTGCTTCAGATGTATGTTCCTTTCGCTGTTTTTGCTGTCATTGCAATTCTCCGTGGACTCTGCTCATGCTCTCAACGCTCTACTGCTGGTTTATCGCTTCGACCTTCTGCTCGGAAGAAGAGGGTCTAATTTAGGATTCTGTTCTATTTCAACAAATATTTTGAGAACCATTAATCATTGCAAATTATTGAAAAGTGAGAAGGTATTTGTTGGCATACTACTCCAAGATGTGTTGTTTGTTTTTCACCCTAGAAACAATTTTGTCTAACTTTGTTCCTTTTTCTTCTGTGGACCTCTTTCTGCTAACTAATGAAATGTACGTGTACTTGTTTCACGAGTTGATTCAAATTCCTGCATGTTTACTGATTCATATTACTTCCAAAGAATTGCGCTTGGCAGAAAGTAATTGTATGGTGCACTTGTGTGACACCTTTTAGACCTTTTTTTTAAGAGAAAGCCGAGAACTTTTAATTAAGTTGCGAATCCTCGCGAATGGAGATTACAAGGTACTGAGGGCAGATAGAAAGCCGCACTTTGTGCAACAATGCACAGAATTATTCACCAATAACGGCGAGGACCTGGAAAGTTGAAGCTACGTTGAGTCCGGATGCAGCAATAACGGCGAGGACCTGGAAAGCTGATCCAAACCTCTGTGTATGTCGAGCTAGGTACATTATCATTAGCTAGTTCACACAGTACAATATCGATAAATATTATATCCATACATACAAATAGAAAGATAGTAAATAAGTGTAAATAGACCACATGAATGAAGTCTTACATCAAATACAAAAGAAATCTTTCAACAGAAAGAATAAATAACCGGGGTGACCCTTAGGATACGCTCACAGGCAATCGACTGAGGTAAGTGACATAGTACTTGGTGTCATCTTCAACTCCCGATGGGAAGAGGTAACTGTTCACTGATTGATATCTTCAGGCACTGAATCCATATATACGAGTAACCATTAGTACAAAGATACCTAGCAAGTCCTCAAACCAAATACAATTATATAGATGCTAGACTTACCAAATGAGGGATCTTATGGTTATTTAGCACAAAGCAGATTTTTCCCAAATACTATAATTATTTTATAAACCTATGACCTAACCATTTTGATTTAAAACCAAAGTTTGTTTGTATAAGCAAGTTTGCTCACGTAACCAATTTCCATCCTCCTATTTCACTCATAAGGTTTCATCTACCTATATCATCGCTACAACTATTTTTACGTTAACATGTCTCAATCCATATTTTATTAAAACTAACCAAGTGGGGCTTTCTGTACAATGCCCATAACTAGGGGCACAACTATTCGAATAGATTATACACTCTGGGAGGTTGTACAACTTTACCCACAAGATATGATAAACTCATAATATCAGCCATGACACACTTTCTTAGGCGTGTGACAGAGACGATCATAACTAGACTTTTCCAATTCCCAGTCTCGACACTAGACCAGCTCCGGCAGGAACAACTCAACACTAGGACAGTGACCGTTACAGGGCACCCCTAGAATGCCCTTAACTAGGTGCATTTTCAACGAGGAATACTCCGTTGTTAGGGAGTCACGACACTTCTCGATATATATAAAAGTTATCTCTGTGCGTGAGTTTTATGCCGAAAACTGAGTAAAGCAGTTGGCTAGGTCGGTGATGGTGCGGTGATGTTGAGCAACGCAGCGCATTCGGCCAAGCGAGGGACTGGGTGTAGTAAGTACCCGGGATGGTTTCTAGCCACAACATGAGCTAGAGGGAGTAAGTACGATGCTATAGGGATAGGCATGGGGACCTAGGGTCACCGGAGTCTTGTTCTTGTTGGTAGTGAAGAAAAGCAGTGACGTTAGCACTGGAACGACTGTGATGGCACAAACCAAGGTGGCCAGAGTGCAACATTAAGTGGCGCAAAGTGATCCTCGGGCTTCAAGGAACTCATCGGTGCAGATAACGGCGCCCGGGAGGCACTGTGGTGTCCAGACGATGAGTGGTGACAGCGACAGAGCTCACGGTGGTAGCCCTCATCAGTGACAAATAGTTGAAACAAAGCCATGCATAAGGATAAGGGGGTCATAGAGATGGTAAAAAACATGGTCAAAGAAGACCGAGACTCATCAGAGAAGTGGCAATGTTGAGGATGGAGATGGAAGCCAGAGATGAGGAAGAAGATGGCGTATATGCTTTCCTGTGAAGGAGATCCAAAGGTCATTGAGGGGAAATGGTACAGTTTGGGAAAAAGCTCACCTAGTTGGCCGAAACACGAGGCAGAGATCGGCGGTACACTGCCAAGCTTGAGATGAAGGCCCTAGGCAACAACATTTCGAGTGACTGCGAGGGCGAGAAGGTGGGAAATGCCGAGGAGGATAAGGCAAAGGAAATGTCATGCTTGGTTTGGCTTAAAAGGGAGAGGAGCTCGGTGACTTTCGTGATCTTGTGGTGGCTCAAGCGCGGGTTCCTGCGAGATGTAGTAGGCATGGCGTGGCGCATGCTCTTGTGATGAAGGCACAAGGTCATGGCAGCATTGCTCTTGAGGAGTAGGACTGTTGTGGCACATGGTTGGGCACACACGAGGGAAGAGATAGAGAATGGGGGAGAGAAAGCATGCGGGGGGTGGAAGAAGAATAGTGGCCGAGGCTAACGGGTGGGGTGGAGCCCACATGATCAGGGGCAGAGCTAGGCCTCGGGCCTCTCGGGCCATGGCCCGAGGCCCAGCAAAAAACTCAAGGTAAAAATACAAAATCTCTACATGTAATGCTGTAGTAGGAGGCAAAACATGCTGGGCCAGCCCGAGACGTAGGCCCACGCTAGCTCCGCCCCTGCACATGATAGTGAGAGTAGGCGATGCTGGGCTACCACTGCTGTTGGGCCCCGGCTTAGTTGTAGGCCACGAGGCTGGCTGGGCTACGTGAGAGGGGAGAAGGAGGGAGGGAAGAGGGCGATGGAGGCTAGGCAGTGGCCCCGCTGGGTGTCGAGACTCGAAAATTTGTAATTCGTAACCCTCTGTGTTGACGGCAATAGTCCCTGGATCAGTAGCTAGTGCTTACAGTTACATCATTGAATATCAAATACATATATCACAAATGTAAAGCTATTGCATAAATAGTAACAAAGCGTAAATATACCTTTTGACTTGCAAAACAGCCGGTCAGGACAAATACCTTTTTAAAGAATAGCAGCAAAAGCACAATTGAAACGTAATAGGTAGGACCCTTAGGATATACCCACATGCAATCAACTGGGGCTCACGACCAAGATCTTGGCCTTGTCGATTTCCAGTCTTGACGATCATGATTGAGTGCCACATATTCTTCTTCATTCCCATTTACTGGATGGTAATGTTGAGCCAGTGTCAGTACACATCCATACTCAGTGAGCCAATAAGCAGAATGCAATTATATTATATGCAAGGCTAGTCAAAGGGATAGCTTGGGGTTCTTTTATTTGCATAAAGCCACTATTGAAAGAAATTACGTAGTAGACAAATCCTAATACTTAGCATTTTGACTAAACCAAAGTTTCCGTGAAAGTGAGTGTTTTTGCATAATAATAGCGAACGTTAGATCCACCTACTAGTGGAGAACAGTACCGGAAGGATCCATTCTTTCACATAGATATCAGTTTCATTCACCTCATGCTATGTGATTTTTCAGGGTTGCATCTGTAATACCCCAGATATGCTTAATAGAGGAGAACTACTTTATGAAAAAAGAAGTAATTTTAGAGAGTGAGTTTCAGCAGTAGTTCAGGGGGGTTTTCACATAAATCAAAGAACCTAGGCTGTGGGCCAAAAGCTCACAGCAATCTGGCCTAAGGGGCAGTTGGCCAAGAGGTCAAACCCTAAGCCACCCCTTCCACCTCCTGGCCGCCAACACCTCCCACCTTCTGGCCGCCACCCCCTCCCACCTCCTGGCTTTCACCTCCGGTCTAGCATTCCCCCCTGCGCCTCCTCCCTGGTGGTTCTGGCCACTTGCTGCTATCCAAGGAGTAGAAGGGAGGGAGAAGCCTCCATTGGGAGCTGTCGGCCAAGGAAGAAAGGAAGAGAAGTGGGAGAAGGAGAAGGAAAGGGAGATCACGCAAGTTCCTCAGGGTCATCCTCGTGTTCATCAAAGGGAGATTCTCAGATTGTTCTTGTTTAGTTGAATTCGTTTGCGTTGTGGCAAGATCGGGTAGCAGATCGGGAATAGATAGTTTGTAGTGCGCTGTAGGTTTGGACCTTGCAATGGCGAATTTTTGTTTGGTCATCAACTATAGATTTGTGGGTATTATTTATAGCTCTCCATAGAGTCTTTTATCATATTATTTGGATGTATGGATCTCCAGTTATGAATTTTTCATTGCTGCTATTCTTAGGTTCTGTCAGGATTTGGGAAGACTTTAGAGATCATTTTTTAAAAAAATAGCTAAAGTCTTAATTAGAGGATTCTACCAACAGGACTTCTATGGCTAGTTCCTTAAGCTTTCTAAGAAGCCTAAGAACTCATGGTTTGGGTAAACTGAACAAAAGTTATGATTGTTTTAGTTTTACTGTCCAAAATGGCGGTTAGAATCTAACAGTAGTAGTAATCGGAATATTAAAAATAGTTAATGACTAAATTAGGGGATAAGACCAAATGGATTGTTGTACATAATTATTTAAAAATTCCAGAGAGTCAAAGAGGGAAATTTTTGGATAATCGGAGAGGTAGATATGATTTTTTGTAAGGTGACTGTTCCGTTTGGGACAGAACGGTGTTCAGGGGCGATCGATGTTTGGGTTGAGATTAGGAGCGATGCTTTATATGAATTAATTTCATATAGTTGTTACGCCTTGAATTGTATGCTTAGTATGTTTATGAAATGCTTAGGTGGTGGTGTGATCCCAGGGGTAGCGCCCTCTTCCCATCGTCATACTTCACACAGTTAAGGCAAGTGCAATTAGTGGATAGGGTATATGGATGAATGATCATGCATTGTTAATTTTTTTACAAGAATGAATGATTACCTATGTTATTGCTGCTGGTTGTTTTATATTCGTGTGGTTTAAGTGCATGGACTCATTTTCATCATATATTTATCTTTGAGGCTTGGACTACGTGGTAGCCAAGCAATGTTGGTGTTGAGGTCCCCGTCATGTAATGGATGGGCATGAGGTCCTTGTCATGTATTGGACGGGCTTGATGTCCCCACACTTGTGGAGTGTGGGCTTGAGGTCCCTGTGCTAAGGGCACAGGCATGGGTATGCATCGACAGATGCATACCCCACATTACCGGTATATGCAAAAGAGAAAAGAAAAGTGCATTTGTAGCATGAGCATTGCATGGCAAACAAAGTTGAGTAGATGTGGTGATATTGTGAATGATTAGATGTGATAGATTTTACTGTCAATGAAAGTATATTATGATGTTTGGTTTATTGCTTTAATTGTACTTTGCTGAGTCTTGGGCTCACGCTTGTTGTTTATGCTTTGTTTTAGGTACAGTTTGTGATGACGACATGCATGGGAGGGGCTAGTATCATTGGTTGCACACTTCACCACGTTAACTATTATGCTTAATAAATTAGTGTTTTTAATTAATATTGAAGGATTCTACCAGAGAACGTAATTTTCTTTAATATGTCCATGCACACCCTTCGTGGTGCTTTCATTATAATGTAATAAGAGTTGGATGGTGACTCCTTGATATCTTTTTAGTTTATGTTTTAATCTGTTATCGCTTTATCTTACTTGTTTACCTCCTTTGCATGCTTGTTAGTTTCTTTAATACTTAAATTTACAAAGGAGATGCTGCCAAATTTTGAAGAGAACTCTTAGTTTAGTAGCATTCCAGGTTCTTGATGAGCTGGGGTGTTACAGTTGATATCAGAGCGGGCATTAGGTCTGTGGTACTTGAATTATTTAATTTTGACGCACTATGCACAACAGGTGGGATTTGGGTTATTGCATTGAATATAGTTTCCGTTGAATTTAATAATTATTTTTTATTGAGTTGATAGCTAACCTTTGTGCCTAACGAATAATTGTTCTTGTTTGTGGTGTTTAGCTATACTGAGGGGTAGAGGCTGTGGCTATGGTCGAGGCCGACAGGGTGCCAGACAGGGCCAAGTGGTGCCTCTGTCCGAGGTTCAGGGATCTGTAGCTGGGGGAGGCAGTTGTGCGGGGTCAGAGGAGGAAGTTGCTTCAGTAGTTCAGCATGGGGAAGTTCTAGGGATCCATGCTCAACCCTAGCATGTTCCAGCGGCTGTTCCCGCTGCTGCTCCTGTGGCTGCTCTTGCCGTGATTCCTGCTGTCGTAGCTATGGGCCTTCATCAATGGAACGCGTTGAGGTCAGATACTTTTGATGGGGTGGGCACACTAGTTGATGCTGCAAACTGGTTATGTCATATGGAGAGGCACTTCAGAGCTCTGGGGATGACTTTAGAGATGAGGGCTCAGTTTGTGGCATTCCAACTTAAGGGGTAGGTGGATGTCTAGTGGGAAGGAGTCTTATCAGTAACGATCGCTGCCCATGGGCCCGTCACTTGGGAATTGTTTGTTGAGAAGTTCAGGAGGAAGTTTTTTTCCAGATTCTTTTGTGGAGAGAATGGAGGTTTCTTTGAACAATCATAAGCAAGACAAGATGTTGGTGTCAGAATATGAAGCGGGTTTTAATAATCTAATTCACTTTGTTCCAGTTGTGGCCACAAATGAAGTGGAGAAAACAAAGAGGTTTCGCAGGGGGCTTAAACTCGAGTATCGTCATGTGCTGGGAGCTTTGGAGTAGCGTGATTTTAGCTCCCTGGTAGAGCAGGCCAGGGGCATGGAGATAGAGATGTAGCTCAGTGAGGAGTTGCAAGGTTCTGGGGATATAATGGTTCCTGGTGGTTCTAGTAACAGCCAAAAGAGGAGTTTTGGTGGGAGGGGGGTGGGTCTTTTCAGCGTCCCACTTTCAAGAAATTCAAAGGCCCTCAAGCTACATTCAAGTCCAAGATCTCGAAGCCGCAATCTTTAGTTACTTCTCGACCTTTTGTAGGTGTACCCCTGCTTCGTCCTATTCAAGGGTAGGGCATGATATGTTTCAAGTGTGGCAATGGGCATCGCGCTGTTGAGTGTTCCTGGTTTGGTTTGTGCCGCCACTGTGGTTTAGAGGGCCACAAGGCGGCTGTGTACTGGCGGAATCCTACTAGTATCATTAAGTGGGAGCCGGTACCAGCTCCTTCGCCAGCTGTGTCTTCTCGGGGATCTGTGCAGATGCTGGCGGCTACACCTTCACTGAGTTGTGTACCACCGCAGCCTTTCTTCCTCGCTCCTACAGGGTTTTAGCCACTAGGGTACTTTTGGCCACCTACCTACGCGGCTCCGCTTCCAGTCGTGGCATCTTCTTTAGCTGTTGTACCACCACTCCAGGGTGCTAGGCCTACCACAGCCCCAGCATCAGTGTCCTATGCCATTCATACTACCGAGTCGGTAGGTCGTCCCGACGTGGTGACAGGTACGCTTCTAGTGGATTCAGTGGAGGCTTTGGTTCTTTTTTATTCTGGGGCTACATTCAATTTTGTAACGTTAGAGTTTGCTAGCAAGGCAAATCTGAGTATGTAGCAGATAACTTAGTCAGTTCTAGTTAACTCTCTGGGGGTTATTCTTTCTAGTTCCACAGTTTGTTCGAGAGGTGTGATTTCCTTAGATGGTGAGGATTGTATTGCTAACTTGATGGTTAAGAAGATGGAACTATTTGATGTTATTTTGGGCATGGATTGGTTACATCGTTATCAAGCTGTCATCCCTTGTTTCTGGAAGACAGTGACCTTGCAAGCCTCGTCTAGGCAAGAGATGGTCTATCAGGGGAGTGCTCCATCACACTCACTTTTGTGTTGGCTAGTTTGTTTCCTGGTAACCGTGCAACAAAGAATGGGTTTCTTTTATCCCTAATGGAAAAGTCGAGTTCGCTTTTCACTGTTGAAAATTTCCCAGTGGTTTAGGATTATCTGGATGTCTTTCCAGTGGAGTTGCCTGGAATGCCACCACCTCGACCAGTAGAGTTCTGTATTGAGTTGATTCCCAGTGCTCGACCGATTTCCATAACCCCGTACCGTTTGGCACGTCCTTTCCAAGAGGAACTAAAGAAGCAATTGGATGATGTAAAAGCCAAAGGTCTTATTCGTCCTAGTGTGTCCCCATGGGGAGCTCCGGTTCTTTTTACAAAGAAGAAAGATGGTAGTTTGCGTATGTGTATTGACTACCATGCCCTCAATTAGTTAACAATCAAGAATAAGTTTCCCTTGCCTCGCATTGAGGATTTATTTGATCAGTTAAGGGGAGCTAAGGTGTTCTCAAAGATAGATCTTCAATCTGGGTACAACCAGGTACCTGTTCGTAATGAAGACATTGAAAAGACGACATTCTCCACGAGGTATGGGCATTTTGAATTCAGGGTTATGTCTTTTGGACTAACCAAATGCCCTTCTGCTTTTATGGAGACGATGAACTAGATGTTGCATGAGTATCTAGATGATTTTGTAGTGGTTTTTATTGATGATATCTTGATCTACTCTCAGACAGAGGAAGACCATGGGCGTCATATTAGGCTTGTACTGCAGACACTAAGAGAGAATAAGTTTTATGCTAAATTAAAAAAGTGTGAGTTCTGGATGTCAGAGGTGGAATTTTTGGGGCATGATATAAATGAGAATGGGATATCTGTTGATCCAGGAAAGATTTCCATAGTGGTGGAATGGAAGAGTCCGACTAGCGTCAAGGAAATGAGGAGTTTTATTGGTTTGGCATGGTATTATCGGCAATTCGTGCAGGATTTCTCTACTATTGCCAAGCCCATGTCCCGGCTCACACAAAAGGATGTTACATTTCGATGGGACAAAGATTGTGAACGCAGTTTCCTTACCCTGAAAGAAAAACTGGTGACTGCTCCTATTCTTACTCTTCCTAAGCCTGGTAAATGGTTCACAATTTATTTCCATGCATCTTAAGTGGGTCTGGGGTGCGTGCTAATGCAAGATGGTAAAGTAATCGCTTACACGTCGAGACAATTGAAGAAGCACAAGCAGAATTACCCAACCCATGACTTAGAGCTAGCCGCAGTGGGTTTTGCCTTGAAACTCTAGAGACACTATTTGTATGGTGAGACTTGTGATAGTTTCACAGATCACAAGAGTCTTAAGTACATATTCTCGCAAAAGGATCTGAATTTGAGGCAGCGCAGGTGGTTGGAGCTGATTAAGGGTTATGATCTCTCAATCTGGTACCATCCGGGCAAAGCAAGTGTGGTTGCCGATGCTCTTAGTCGCAAGGCGACTCCCGTTACTCTAGACCACCTCGTTGTTGATTTTAAACACATGGGGATATCTTATTGCTATGTGGGCACGACACATGTTGAAACATAGTTGATCCTTAAGTCAGCTATTCCAGACCGTGTGCGAGAAGCACAGCAGAGCGATCGGTTATTGCAGGAGGTCAGGAAGCGTCTGGATGAGGGTAAAGAGGGAGATTTTAGTATGGATGATTCTAGTGCTTTGCGGTTTAAGGGCCGTCTTTGTGTACCACAAAAGGCGAAGGTCAAAAATAACATCTTAAGGGAGGCTCATCGCACTCCGTGCACTGCTCATCCTGGGAAGACTAAGATGTACCGTGATTTGAAACAGAACTTCTGGTGGAAAAGGATGAAAGTAGATATTGCTAATTATGTAGCTTCGTGTGGTGTTTATCAGCAAGTAAAAGCCGAGCATAAGTGTCCGGCAGGTTGTTGAAGCTTTTGGAGGTTCCCCAGAGGCCTTGAGATGATATCCCTATGGACTTTGTGGTTGCGTTACCTTGTTCGCCACGAGGGAAAGATGTAGTCTGGGTAGTAGTGGACCGTTTTAGCAAATCTACTCACTTTATTCCTATTCGCTCGACAAATTCAGCAAGCCATTTGGCTCCTATCTACATGCGAAAGATTGTGAGGTTGCATGGTGTGCCAAAGACCATCATTTCTGATAGGGACTCCAAGTTTGTTTCTAATCTCTGGGAGAGTCTGCAAAGTGCGTTGGGTACTCAGCTTTGTCTTAGTACGATGTTTCACCCACAGACAGACGGGCAGTCAGAGTGAACCATTCAGACCTTGGAGGACATGTTATGCTCAGGCGTTGTCTTAGAAGGGTACTTGGGAAGACCAATTTCCATTGACAGAGTTTGCTTATAATAATAGCTACCATTTCAGTATTAAAGCCGCACCATTCGAGGTTCTGTATGGACAGAAGTGTAGGTCAACACTTTGTTGGGATGCAGTGGGTGAGAAGGCAGTTTTGGGTCCAGACTGTATTTAGAGGAGTGTTGAACGCATGGCCATGGTGAGGCAGAATCTACTGGTAGCCTAGAGTAGACAGAAAAGCTATGCAGATGTGAGGAGGCGTGAATTGGAGTTTGTGGTGGGTGATCAGGTGCTTTTGAGAGTGTCACCTACAAAAGGTGTTGTCCAGTTTGGTACTAAAGGAAAACTTAGCCTAAGGTATGTGGGACCATTCTTAGTTATTGCAAGAATTGGGAAATTGGCATACCGCCTGGACCTTCCTGAGTCTATGCGCGGAGTTCATCATGTGTTTCACGTTTCCATGCTGAGGAAGTTGTGGAAATCATGGGGATATGCTCACAATCTTAGGATGATGATACAATTAGCAATGGCGTTGAGCGTTTGTCGAAACACGCATTTTCGGCAAAGTCTTGCTGCTGTCAGGTTGTAGGCGGTCAGACCAGTGACCTCTGGCGGTCAAATCGGCCATGCCTTGGGTCTAATGGTTGGCGGTCAGACCGACCAATGGACGGCGGTCTGACCGGCCATAAAGAAAATTTTGAATTTGGAGTCGGGCCAAAAATAGAGGGTGTACGCAAGAGAGGGGATTTTTCTACACTTGGTCTCATAATTTTTGGAGCTTCGAGTCAAAAGTTCTATTCGTTTGAAATTTTCAGAGAGGTTTCAGATTTCTAGGGAGGAAATTGGGCTAAGTCCCTTGCTGGGCGGTTAGACCGGCCAGGGAGCAGTCAGCCTGGCCATGGGCGGCGGTCTGACCGGTTTTGACTTGCTCGCCGGCCAGCTTTGCGGCGATGTTTGTTGGTTGGGTCAAGTTCATGGGTTTCAGTGCATATGTGTTGCATGATGCATGTTTTGACTAACGTAGGTCAAGTTGCGAAGAACTTGTTATCTGAATCGATTTCTTTGTCTATTGTTGTGCAGGAAGCTTGGAGGTCAACGACGGTCAACGGCTAGGATGATCAGGACTAGGCTTGGAGAGCTAAGGTTCAGAACGATCGAGGATGCCGGGTGAAGTTAGAAGACTCAAGTATGGCGTAAAATGGACAAGGATGACCGAACAGGAAGTTCAGTGCGATGGGTTGCATCAAGCGGCACGGGGGTCGGTGCAAGTGTTATGGTGGTTTCGGTGGGAGCCTGATGGGAGATACTTGCTGATATGAAGAGAGCCGTTAATCAACCTACACGTGGCGAAGCATGGGATTGCTTCACGAAGATTGGACTCGGTCTTTGGAGAAAGATCGAGAAGGAGTATTTTGGTAACTTTACGTAAATACCGTCTTCATGGCTTTTGGCTAAACCACGGCACAAGACGGCACAAGGAGAAGCGGTTTAGGTCAAGAGAAGATGAAGATGGTACTTTGAAATGCGTTCGTAAGTGAAACCCATTTGTGTGTGGGCTTAACGGGTGCCCATTAGAGATATCCTTCTAGAAGCTAGCCTCCACTATAAATAGGGGAGGGTGCTAGTTGTACACTCCCAACTCTTATGTCTAAAACCCTAGTTTGTGTTTTAGGGTTAGGAGAGAAAAGTGGAGATGTTAGGGTTCTAGAGAGTTAGATTGATTGTGTGCTCAATTGTTGAGCTTTTGTCCTCCTAGATGGAGTGGCTGTAAACCAACATCAATCTCAAATCAATCAAAGCAAGATTCCTCAAGATGAGTCTATTCTTGTTATTGCTCTCTATTTTGTGATTTTGGGGCTTTCTTTGATCCGTTGGTTTTTCTTTGGTTTCTGGCCTAGATCTTACTTGCTGTGACATGTGGGAATGCATCTAAGATCATCTTGATCATCGTTTACCCACGAGCAAGTTTTTAGATCATGTTTTGGTTTTGACTTGGTTTTGAAGCAACTTTCACTCAAACGGAAAAATGTCAGAACTTTGGCAATGATCTTCATGATCCTTGATTGGAATAGGTTCCTGACATCTTAGAGAAGGTATATTTCAAGTTACGTGAAGTTTGGAGTTGTGGATCAAAAGTTAGACCAATTTGTGATTTTGAGTTCGGGCTGATTTTACTGTTCATAGGACTGGAGGTCAGATCGCCCCTTTAGGAGAGGTCAGACCGCACTGTTTCCTATTTATCGAGGAAGTTCCATGAAAGTTAGGTGAGACCTATGCATAGGTTCGGAGGTTTGCACATACATAAGTCTCACCGACACATGAGTTTAGTTTAGTTAATGGTTTCTTTTATTTTTACATTATATTTATTAAGGAAATTCCATGAGCCTTACCTAGGATTTGTGTATAGTTATGATGGGCCACATACAACGTATATGATTTTAGGGAGCTGCTACATAATGCTATACCGTTGAGAGGCTCACCCAATGGTACAACTATGCATTGTGTCACATCTTTTCAATGGTATGGCTCACCCAACATCAATTTTTCATCAAACCTGCACACTTACGGGAAAAAACGAGTATCATGTTCAAATCTTTTCAACGAGTGCAATAGTGACAATAATGACATCATGTCACATCAAGTTTCAACTAGTATCATTTAGTTATTTTGGGATATGTTTCATTAAGTTTCATCAAGTATCATTGTTTCTTCATATTTTGTAGAGCAAGTTTCATTCAATTTCATGCAGTTTTATTATGTCTCATCAAGTTTCATATAGTTTCATGAAGTTATTTTAAGCCATGTTTCATTAAGTTCCATCAAGTATCATTGTTTCTCCATATTTTGTAGAGTAAGTTTCCCCCAGTTTCGTGTAGTTTCATCCTAAGTCTCATGGAGTTTCATAAAGTTTTATCTTTTTGTCTAGGACAAGTTTTCAATAGTGATTTTGTGTCTCATCAAACTTCATATAGCTTCATTAAGTTATTTTGGGACATGTTTCATTAAGATTCATCAAGTATCATTATTTCTCCATATTGTGTAGAGCAAGTTTCACCCAGTTTCATGTAGTGTAATATTCCGTTTAATTATTGAGCATCAAAGAGAATTAAGGAAAGAAAGATATTAGGATTTAGAATATGTAAATTCAGAATTTTTTAGAGGGATTAGAAATTGGGCCTTTTGGCCCATGTTACTGTGGCCCAAGTGGGGGAAACCGACTATTAGACCAAGGCTGTCTTCTAGAGGGCATGGAGGGGGGGTGGACAACAACCCTAGCAGCCCCTGCTACTATAGTGCCACCCCTGCTACAATTCCACTGCCCCCTGCTACTCCTTGCGCCGCCCTGCCTCCTGGTGCCGCCTCCTGGTTGTTGCCGGCCAAGAAGAGAGGAAGAGGAAGGGGGAGAAGAAGGAGAGAAGAAAGGAAGAAAGGGTTCTCGTTGGGTTTTCATGTTCATCGTATTGATTTCCAAGGGTGACGATCAATTTTATCCTCTATTTATGTTTAGCATTTGTTCTTTCAGTAGAAATCGTTAGTAGAACGCGTATTCTGTAGTTCCGTTGATCTCTAGTTTTAGATTCTATAGAGGTGCAGTTTGGTCTAGCCATCTCCTAGAGAATTGTGGATAATTTCATTATCTTTCCATAGAATCTTGGTTCACATTGTTTGGTTAAATAGATCTCGAGTTATGATTTTTAAAGTACTTCTGTCCAGAGTTGATCTGTTAGGTTCTGGTAGTTGTAGAGATCGATTGATTAAAAATAGTTAACGACCTAATTAGAGAATTCGACCAACTATACTATTGTAGATAATTATTTAGTATTTCTAGAAATTCTAAAAACACAATTTTTGGATAATCTGACTGGAAGTTATGATTATTTTAATCTCGTTGTCCGTAATGTCATCCGATTCGGCGCTTGTAGAAATCATGTATTTAAAATAATTAATCATCAAATTAGGAAATCTGATCAACTAGAATATTATAGATAATTGTCTAATAGTGCATTTTTTTGCATAATCAGAGTGGTAGATATAACTTTTGTAATGTGATTGTTCTATTTGGGACAGAACAATATTCAAGGAAGAATGGCAGTTGGGTTTCATTTAGGAGCGATGCTATATATGTATTTATTTTGTATAGTTGTTTGCCTTGGATTTTCTCCTTAGAATGTTTGTAAAATGCTCAGGTGGTGGTGTGAATCCGGGGGTCATGCCCTCTTCTCATCGTCAAACTTCATACGGTTGAGGCAACTACAATTAGTGGATAGTATATATGGATGGATGTTCATGCATTGTTAATCATTTACGAGAATGAATGGTTACTTATGATCTTGCTGCTAGTTGTCATATACTCATGTTGATTAAATGCATAGACTCATTTGCATCATACATTCATCTTTGAGGCTTGGATTACGTGGTAGCCAAGCAATATTATTGTTGAGGTCCCCATCGACGGTTGCATACCCCGCATTACCGGTATATGCAAAAGAGAAAAGAAAAGTGCATTTGTAGCATGAGCATTGCATGGCAATTAAAGTTGGATGGATTTGGTGATACTGTGAATGACTGTATGTGACGGTCTTTACTAATATTCAAAGTATGTATGATGTTTGGTTTATTGATTTAATTGTAATTTGCTGAGTATTGGACTCACGTTTGTTGTTATGCTTTGTTTAGGTACAGCTTGTGATGACGACATGTATGGGAGGGACTAGTATCGTTGGTTGCACACTTCACCACGTTAATTGTTATGCTTAATAAATTAGTACTTAAATTTAATTGGAGGATCCCACTAGAGAATGTAATTTTCTTAGTATGACCATGTTCACCCTTCGAGGTGCTTTGTTTTATTGTAATAAGAGTCGGATGGTGACTCCATGGTATCTTTCTTGTTTTTTTTTTAAATTGTTATCGCATTATTCTCCTTGATTACCTGTTATATGCTTGTTAATCTCTTTAATAGCCAAGATTACAAAGGAGAGTCTGCCGAATTTAGGGGAAAACTCTTAGTTTAGTAGCATTCCAGGCTCAGGTTTAGCTGGGGTGTTACAGTTGGTATCAGAGTGGAATTTAGGTCCATGGTGAATAGATTGACAACTTTGGTAAACTTAATCGGCTAAAATTTGCTAATGGTTAAACAATTTAAAATTTAACACACTAGTGCACAGTAGGATGGGAATGGGCAAAGTATTGCATTTACGATTTTGTTATGTCACATTGATGATTGCTAATATGAATTGATTATTGCATGCTTATGATATGTTTATATGATTGCTATGTGTGGTGATAGTCGAGGTCGAGAGGTAGATATCGTGGTTGTGGCCATGGGCATGGCTAGGTTATACCACCGTTTGTAGTATGGGAATAGTGAAGGGTTTTTCTCGGGTAATTTAATTACAAAGGTTGGAGATGTGTTTCTTTAAAAAGTTGATATTTTTCTTGAGTTATATTTGGTTATTATGATTACTCGCTAGCGGTTGATGAATTTCTTTAGTTCATGGTTACAAGGCAGTTGATGGGTTTTAATTAGTCTCTATTCGTTTTATAGAGCAATTATTGTCTTTTTTGACCGTTGAGCTATTTTTGCTATTTCTAAGCATTGTTATTGGCAATTTTGTTCTCTTTTATGGGGGTTCTACCTTTCTTGTTGGTAAACGTGACCCGATTATTCATTTGGTATTTTGGATGATGGAAATTATCTTTTACACACTTCATTGAGGAAAGTTTTGACTCTACGCATTTCTTTTGAAGTAGTTGGAATGTTCAAATTTAATGCTTCTCTTTTACGAAAGAAACCGTCGAAAACCTTTTGTGATGTCTTGTTTTGTTTAAGCGAGAGGTGGTAAACATAGGAGTTCATTAATTAGATATGACTTATCAAGTTGGGTCCATAGCGTGGTGCATAATCGGTCTTAACCAAGATCCTTGGAAGTAAATATGATTAATTGGATGTTGTCTTAGAATAATTACATGATGAACTGTGATTAAAGGTATGTCTATACCTACTAGAAATCTAAGACGTATTAAGAATTGTGAGATATTGATGAATTGGTCAGATTATTAAAATAGTTTATTCGCTAAACTTGCTGGATTATTTGGTCTCAAGGGACTAATCTAATTGTGTGGGAAGAGAAAGATAAGGATGTGTTCGACTGTAGCCTTAGTAAATAATAATCTGGAATTTTTCTTTAATTGTCTACTTGATGATATTATATATGCTCATGGAAATGCAAATAGAAGTAGGACCACAATTGCTTACATGATTATTACATTTGTCAATTGTTTTTGATAGCTAAAGTTTGGCGTTGAGCAGCACTAATAGTTGAGTGGATGAATTTATTAAGTGATTTTTAATAGCGTGCCTTGCGAAATTGTATTTGTTAGTGTGATCTTATTAAAAGAGTTTTCCTTCAACATTGTGGCTTGTGCACTAGGTTTTCTCTAGATTAAGTGGTGGTTGTAGTCTTATTGAGATAATAGAAAATTATGAAGCTACATATTGTGTTTCTTTTGGAAAATTTTAGGATGGAATTAATAAGTGATTTATGTTTACATGATAGTGTAATCGTCGGATAATAGTATGTCTTTGATGAAAGGGTTTTGGTAGAACCTTTTAAATTGTGTAGTAGATCCCATCTAAAATAAAGTGGTTGTGGTAGTGAGGTTATATAGTTTTGGTATACTCTCATTTTGAGGATGGGATGATAAAGTAGTATGGAACAATTTGGTGAGCCTTTGGGGGCTTTATAATGGAAGAGTTGACAGTAACAATTCTTGTTAAGAGTGTATTATTCTTGATGTTAGTAAGTTTGTCTGCAAAGGATTATGACTTGTTGGAGTAGTGATGACCCTTTTAGAAAGAAAGTAATTTGATTGCCTTTCGTGATATAGATTAGGTGAAAATGTTTTGAGTTTTGCGTTTGTGATCTTCTGGACCTCGTGATTTATGTAGCTAAAATTTGTTGAGCAAAGCGAAGTGTTGGAAAAGTTCTATTTGATTCTTAAGTGATTCATGTGATTTGATCTTAGAGGCTCTTTTATTTGAGTTGGCAAAATGATGTTGCAATCAAAGAAAATTATTTCCTATTTTAAATGAAAGAGTGTAGTAGAGGTATTCAAGGTTGGCCTCAAGTTTTGTAGCATGCAGCTTATTGAAGCGTACTTAACTTTGTTGTTGGCCATATAAGGGTTTCTCGAGTTCAAAAGCAATACTTTATTCTTATTGGCTGAGGTTTGATATTCTCTTCTTATGGAACTTATGCCCTCAACTATGGTCTCGTCTTTTATTTTCCAAGATCATTGCTATTTGACTATTTCACTTGGTCTTGTGTCTACTGCGAGAGGTAACATTTCCTGTGTACTGAAACTATCTCTATTTGCCTCATCTTCTAAGGAAGGATTTACCGATTTGTGTTGTGGAGTCTTGTAGGATCTAGAGTGGCAACTAGATGATAGTGGTGGTCAAGTAAATGATTTTGTGAGACTTTAGGTATCAAGTTGTTGAGATGCATTGAGTGATAAATTGATTCCTTGGAATAATCCTTGAAGAGGATTTGATTTAATAGAATGGTTGTCCCTGGAGCTAACTGATAACGATGTTGCTACTAGTAGAACCCATAGTGATTTGTGGTCCAATATTTTTGTTCATTTGATGAAATATTAGAATTATCAAAAGTATAGGGATCTTGATCGATTTATTAGAGTAGCGTGATTGAGTAATTTCCATGTTTGTGTAGGTGAAATATGACAGCGTAGTTTAATGAGAGTTTGATTAGCAAAGTAGTCTAATCATTATGACAATTAATAGGATATTAGGGATTATTGAGTTATTGTCAGGTATTGCTTGGCTTCAGTGAGTAACCTTCTAGGAGTTAGAATCTTTCTAAAGATAATTGGGTCGAGAATATGTTTACATGTTGATGTTAATGATTGAGTATGTTTAGATTGTAGAAATTTTAGTCATCGAATATGAGGATTTCCCTATCGTTTACACTAGCAGTTAATTGTAGGAGTCCTAGAGGTTGAAATTGGGCTTGTGATTTATGCTAGAACCTTGGTCGCTTCATGATTATGTGTAGAAGTAAGAAGAACAAAAGTGGATTCCGAATAGTGTGTTGATCATTGATAGAATCCTTTGGGTATAGTAAATGAATATGTGTGCTGAGAATTTCAAGTTGATTATCTTTAACGAAATGAGGTGATGTGGTTGTGGGTGTGTAGGACCGGAAAGGCGACTAGGGGGGGGTGAATAGACGCTTTCTCTATTTTTCACCTCGATCGAACTCAACACTACTTTCACTCCAATAGCTATAAAAGCTATGAAGATCGTATCTGAGCACAATGGATAACTTGTGTTGAATCCGATCAAACCCGAAAGCAAAGGCCTAATCAACTCAAGGTCAGATCAAGCACATCAACATGACACTAAAAAAAACTAATCATAAAACAAGAACTAACGGCCAAAACAACAAGATGGGACAAGCATAAGGAGCAAATGCCATGAGATAAATTCAACAGTTGCACCAAAGATGGCAGCCCCAAGGCAATAAAAGCTAAAGCAAGAACTCTTTGGGCATTTAAGCCAAAGGCTTACTCACATCAAAGATAGCAATCAAATAAACAGATCTTAAACAGATCTTGACAAGCAAAGGATCCGTCACAAAACTCCGGATATTTCGGACAAACAGTCATCGGTTTTTCGATCAACACACGTAAGAAACTGCACTAACAACAAACAAGAAAGACTAAGCGACCACCAAAAATTCTAGTTTTTCCAAGCGCCAGAGAGCAATCAAAATGCAGCTCTGACCACGAAAGCAATCCAATTTTTTTCAAGGAGAGGCTGCCGCCTCACACAGGGCTCTTCATTTTCTGTGTTTACCAAACAAAGATCTAGCAGCCAAGAAATAAACTTAAACAGTGAACAAGATTTTTCACCAAACAAGCCGAGCCGACAAGCAAATAAAAATGGGAAACTCTTACAAAATCTGCAAGTCTATAAAGCAGTCGTCGACTTGATCATTCGGTTTTTCAATGATCTACAAGCCGCTTCCAAAAATCAAGCCGCCAGAATTTTTTTCTCGCCTGAGCGCTAGATTTCCATGGGCGCTGCAGTGCAGCCGCCGCAATGGACTCTGGTTAATGCGGGCACTCAACTCAAGGAGTAGCCGCCGCCGGCTTCATTTTCTACCGGACAAAGCAGAAGGCAAAACAGCAGCTCCTAAATTCACGCCGTAGGACAGCCGCCGCCAAGATCAAAGCAAAAAAAAATAGAAGGGAAACCAGCCGGCACAGCAAGAATCAAAACACTGATCTGATTTCACGGGCGACAAGATGGCAGCTAATCAAGAAACAGATCCAAAGTAATAAAAGATTCCAAAACAACAACTCAATATAGCACGCTATAGCCTAAGCAATAGATAAAATGGAACATCAGTGTACTTCAGATCTACACCTCATCCGCATAAAAAAATGGCAGCCAGCCAACAAGAATATGCAAGAGGCAAAGCGTCATTAATCAATTGATGCAAGAATGCCAAGGACGCCTAAGCCGACCATCTCTCGATTTTCGTCAAGAACAAGCGGTAGCGCCGCCGCTGGCTTCCTTTTCACGCTAAGCGATGGCCGCCATCACACACCATGGATTTCTCTTTTTCTCCAGGCAAACAGTAGCCAAAAACACTCAAGCCCTTTTTTTTTCAAGAAGACAAAGAAGCCGCCGCCACCATTCTCTTTTTCTAGGGCAGCCCCAAATCTCCAAATGGCCCAACCTAAAATCCCAACTCTGCTTTTATAGGGCGACTTCTAACCCTAAAACCAAATGGGCTTCGTTAAGGCCCAACAACAACGGAACACACACGCACGCATCTCAAAGCGTCGTCTTCATCGTCGATTGAACTAAATCGCTTCACCATGCGTCGACCCGCGCCGCGGCTTAGTCAAAAGGTCATCAAGATGGTATTTGGTAAAATTACCAAAATACCCCTTCTCGATCTTTTCCGAAGACCGAGTCCAATCCAGTTGAAGCAATCGCCTACTTCGCCACGTGTAGGTTGATCAACGGCTCCATGTCATCAAGTCTCTCCTGTCCGGATCCCACCGGCACCACTGAGCACTTGCAACGACTCCCGCGCCGATTGATCCAACCAGTCGCACCGAACCGCTCGTTCGGTCATCCTTGTCCATTCTGTGCCATGCTTGAGTCATTTGACCTCACCCGGCATCCATGATCGTTCTGGACCTCAGCTCTCCAAGCTTAGTCCCGATCCTCCTCGCCGTTGACCGTCATTAACCTGCAAGCCACCTGCACAGCAATAGACAAGCAAACACGAATCCGGGAAGAAGTTCTTCACAACTTGACCCACGTTAGCCAAAACATGCAATATGCAACACATATGCATTAACAAACATGGATATGACCTATCCCAAAATCAATTCACCACATATATAAACATTCAGCACAAAAGCCAGTCAGACCGCCGCTGACCTGACAGATCTGAAACTTTGTCGAAAACACATGAATCTTCAAACCAAAAGCCACATTGCCAATTGTTTCATCATTCTAAGATCATGGACATATCCCCATGATATCCACAGGGTGAAAAATCTTTATTGAGGTATTGAGAATGATTTGTCAAAATAATTCCTTTGGTATAGAGTGGACTAGAGAATCCTTTTGTGGATTAGTAGAGTCCCTCTAAATAAGTGTGGTTGTTCTTTTGGTTTGAGGATCATTTTTGGGTTATCGGTTAAGAGGAAGGAGTTAATGTGATGATTTGGAAACCTATGATTTGGGAGAAGGTTTATTTCTTAAAAGAACATTTGAGAAAAGAATGTTTTCGCAAGTAGAGAAGTGCTCTCTTGATTCTTATTTGAGCTTAGTGTTTATGACGGAGATCATGTACAATTTGAGTTGACATTATGTTGGCATGTTGGTTCTTTCCGGTTCAGGAGAATAAAGGAAGTGTTTGATTTGGGTATTCGAGTGATTTCTCTTTTGGCTTACATGGTGTTTATTTGCAAACTGCCTACTGGAAAGGTTTTCGTGATGAATCTTTGATTTTGGATTTGACTCTTTTGGTGGGGAATTGGCATTGCGTAGTTGCGATGAAAATCCTTTATTTTCAGTTGGGTTCTGTTTTTATAAGAGATTGTTTAAAGCGAGTTCTGTTGTGCATCCCTGGTTAAAGGAGGTGCTCCTTATTAAGATGAAGAGATCGATTGAGAAGTGCAACAAGAGTTCCGTGTGTTATGTGCATGTTGTGTGCTTTGGTACCAAAGGGGAAGTTGGCCCAAGGTACATTGGTTTGTTTTTGATATTTGTGGGGATTAGGAAGTTGGCATATTACTAGGACTGTCTCGGGTCCATACAACACAACGTCTGGTATGTTTTGGTGCTGAGTGAGTACCTGGGAGATCCGAAGTTTTGTGGTTTTGTTAGTGCTGTTGACCTGCGAGTAAGACCTCATGTCTGATTCTCATCCGGTACGTATGTTGGGGAGGTCGGAACAAGTGTTGAGACATAAGACGTTGTTATACGTCAAAGTGCGGTGGTCGCATCAGTCCGACAGGGAAACGACTTAGGAGGTGGAGTCTCGCATGCGCAAGCTTTAACCATAGTTGTTAACGTCGGGTACGTGTTGATGGTTATTAATTTCAATTGGTGTTCTTTCGAGTAGAATTCGGGGTCGAATTCTATTTAAGGGGGGTAGAATGTAATATTCCGTTTATTTATTGAGCATCAAAGAGAATTGAGGAAAGAAAGATATTGGGATTTAGGATATATAAATTCAGAATTTTTTAGAGGGATTAGAAATTGGGCCTTTTGGCCCATGTTACTGTGGCCCAAGTGGGGGGAACCGACATTTAGCCCAAGGCTGTCTTCTAGAGGGCAAGGAGGGGGTGGGCAGCAACCCTAGCAGCCCTGCTATAGTAGCACCACTCCTGCTATAGTAGCACCGCTCCTGCTACAGTGCCTCCACCCCTGCTATAGTCGCTGCCCCCTGCTGCTCCTTGCGCCGTCCTACCACCTGGTGTCGCCTCTTGGTTGTTGCCAGCCAAGAGGAAGGGGGAGAAGAAGGAGAGAAGAAAGGGTTCTCGCTAGATTTTCGTGTTCATTGTATTGATCTCCAAGGGTGACGATCAATTTTATCCTCTATTTCTGTTTAGCATTTGTTCTTTCAGTAGAAATCATTAGTAGAATGCCTATTCTGCAATTTCCGTTGATCTGTAGTTTTGGATTCTGTAGATGTGCAGTTTGGTCTGGCCATCTCCTAGACAATTGTGGATAATTTCATCAGCTTTAAATAGAATCTTGGTTCACATTGTTTGGTTAAACAGATCTAGATTTATGATTTTTAACGTACTGTTGTCCAAAGTTGATCTGTCAGGTTCTAGTAGTTGTAGAGATCGATTGAATAAAAATAGTTAACGAACTAATTAGAGAATTCGACTAACTATACTATTGTAGATAATTATTTAAGATTTCCAGAAAGTCTAAGAACACAATTTTTGGATAATCTGACTGGAAGTTATGATTATTTTAATCTCACTATCCAGAATGTTTGTCAAATTCTAGCAGTTGTAGTAATCTGTGTATTAAAAATAATTAATCATCAAATTAGGAAATCTGATCAACTAGAATATTGTAGATAATTCTTTAATATTTCCATAAAGTCTAATAATGCATTTTTTAGATAATCAGAGTGGTAGATATAATTTTTGTAATGTGATTGTTCTGTTTGGGACAGAACAGTATTCAAGGAAGAACACGATTGGGTTTCGTTTAGGAGCGATGCTATATATATATTTATTTTGTATAGTTGTTTGCCTTGGATTGTCTCCTTAGAATGTTTATTAAATGCTCAGGTGGTGGAGTGAATTCGGGGGTAGTGTCCTCTTCCCATTGTCAAACTTCACACGGTTGACTCAAGTACAATAAGTGGATAGTGTATATGGATGGATGTTCATGCATTGTTAATCATTTACGAGAATGAATGTTTACTTATGATCTTGCTGTTGGTTGTCATATACTCGTGTTGACTAAATGCATAGACTCATTTGCATCATACATTCATCTTTGAGGCTTGGACTACGTGGTAGCCAAGCAATGTTATTGTTGAGGTCCCCATCATGTATTACACAGGCATGAGGTCCCCACACTTATGGAGTGTGGGCTTGAGGTCCCTTTGCTAAAGGCACAGGCATGGGTATGCACCAATGGTTGCATACCCCGCATTATCGGTATTTGTAAAAGAGAAAAGAAAAGTACATTTGTAGCATGAACATTGCATGGCAATTAAAGTTGGATGGATATGGTGATACTATGAATGACTGTATGTGATAGGTGTCATAGGGGTGGCCCACCGGCCCCCATGACCAGGCGAACACCGCAAGCAACCACACCTCCGAGCACTGCCGATGGGGTGCATAGGCCCAAAGGGTCCCTGAAGGGGCCCGAAGGGGTCCCGGAATGACCCAAGGGGGTCCAGGAGCGGCCGGAATGAGCCCCGAAGGGGCCTCGAGGTCCCAAGGGGCCTCGAGGTGGTCCGAAGGAGTCCTCGAGGGCCCCGGAACACTACAACCCTGGGAGAGGCAAGGTCCAACGGACTAAGGGGTACCCCGCATCGTCCACAGGAGCACTGTACCGATGGACCAAGTGCACTAGTCAGAAGGACTAGGACCAAAAGGGTCCACCATGGGCCAAAAGCTACACATAGGGATAGAAAAAGTCTCTAAAGCCCCTACTATTATAGGGCCCTGTAAGGGTTAGATATCTAATCTCATGTACCCGGTAGAAAGGCTATAAATAGACTTCTCCCCCATGTAATAGAGGAGGATTCTTTTTGGAGCAATCAATACACAACTTCCTAGAAACCTATCCCCTCCTAGAGGACCCTTCGGTCACCCACGCGGGTACTAGGGGTCCCCCTCTTTCTACTGCCTAGCCTTTTCTTGCTATGACAGTTGGTGCCGTCCGTGGGGATCGGCAGGAAAGCTACGAAGCTTGGCTCCGGAGCACCAGCATGGCCCCTCAGAGGAGAGCCAAGCCCAAACTCTCGATAGCTGAAGCGACCGCTGTGGCCACAGCACTGAGTACCCCAAGGGCGAAGTGAAGTAGAACATCTGCGGTAGTGGCACTCCCCACCCAGGCCGCAGAAGAGGAAGTGAATAACTCCACGCACGGAGGTAAGAGCGACACCTGGCAAGCTGGCCCGCCCCTCGGGGTGACAAGCGGAAACCAAGAGTCATACGAGGCACTCCAGCGAGAACTAGCAGACCTTCGTCGGGAGATGGCGGACCTCCAGCGACCACCATAGATAGCCCTCGCAGCCCCACTTTGGCCCTTGCCACCCGCCGGAGCAGAGGCTGCCCCTTCGGCTTCAACAACCCCACTGCTCCGGGGGGACCCTCACTCCCCGTTGAGCGTTGGACTGGAGACGACCCGTTGGCCACAAGGCTTCAATATGCTAGAAGTCACCCCCTTCGAGGGGTCCACGGACCCGTCAGAATTCATTCGGGTGTACGAGACAGCTATCGAGACAGCCGGGGGTGACGACACTACGAAAGCAAAAAGTGTCACCCTCACCCTCAAGGTTGTGGCACTAACATGGTTCTTCACCATCCCCTCTCGCTCCATATACGCGTGGGAGCAGCTGCGGGACCTCGTCCGCAACAACTTCCAAGGAAACTACACAGAGCCGAAGGACGTAGGGCACTTGTTTGCCATAAAGTAGGCCCCCGGGGAATGCCTCTGCAGCTTCTTCAGGAAGTTCACAGAGGTAAAATGTCAAGTGAAGGGCGTTAACGAAACCACCATCATAAACATAGCCACGTGCGGCTCCAGAAGGGCCCCTCTATCAGAGAAGCTGGCTAACCTGCCCGCACGGTGACGGAGCTCTTCGCCAAAATGAAAGAGTATGCCCGAGCTGAGGAAGATAGTACTTGGAGAGGCATAGCCCCCGCTGCCCCAAGGGCATAGAGAAAATGGTGACCGCACTAGCCGACGAAAGAAGGGCCCGCCACCCACGAAAGAAGGGCCCGCCATCATCGTGGTCGGGGCACCCACCAAGACACAGGCCGACGACTACCGGTAGAAGGGCCGAAATGTCTATCATGTCGACGGTAGACCACCCACCGAGGGGAAAGGCGCGAAGGCCATGGAGGCCGAGGTCACGACCAAGGGCATAGAGAAAATGGTGACCGCACTAGCACCGGGGGCCCTGCGCCAGTCTATGACCTCCACGGTGAAGGGTCACACACAACCAACGAATGCCACACCATTGCGGCCATGAGGGATTACATGAACCGCCACCAACAGCCGGCCGAGCACAGCGATAGAGGGGCCACAATCAACTGCCCGCCCCGCCACAGAGACCTCGCATACAAGGAGGCCACGGGGAGCACCAGCAAAGGATAATAAATATGATCGTTGGAGGATCCTCGCTCGGCATGCCCTCGAAGAGGCAGTGCCACGCGTACGTTCGATAGATTCACCACCTCGTGACATACCCTGTGTCTAGCCCACCCCGTTACGCTGAAATCCCAATCTCCTTCGGCATACCCTGTGTCCAACCCACCCCGTTACACTAAAATCCCAATCTCCTTCGGCCCCAAGGACGCCCAGGGCGTGTATTTCCCACACCAAGATCCCCTCGTTATTTCCGCCAACATTGCAGACTTGAAGGCACCTTTCATCCTCGGGCATACCCCTAATAGGCTTCGGGGGAAGGCCTATGACGGCCCTGGGTCAGATCGACCTGGCTGTCACATTCAGCGATGACTTCGCATCGTGGACAAAAATTGTCAGGTTTGACGTTGTCCAAATGCCCTACCAGTACAACACCATCCTCGGGCAGGCCACACTCAATGCCTTCAGCGCCATAGCCCACCACAATTACCTATGCATAAAGATCCCCACGCCGGAGGGCATCGTCACGGTGCGGGGAGACTAAGACCTCGCAAGGCACATTGAGCTAGAAGAACTCTTGCCAACCCAACGCGTCCACATCGTAGGGCCAGACCAGAAAGACCAAACAAGCCCGCCATCAGCAAAATGGGCGTCAAACCAGAACCACAGGGGCAGATCTGCAGAGTCCCCCTAGGCCCTGACTCCCCGGAGAGGACAGTGGCCCTCAGAGTGGAGCTCCCCGCTGAAGCACACGACACCATCCTCGAAGTACTCCGCAGCAACACGGACGTCTTCACCTAGGGCCTAGAGGACATCCCAGGGTAGCGCGAGAAACAATTGAGCACTGCTTGTCCATCCGAAGCGACGCATCACCCATGAAACAGAAATTGCGGCGCATGTCGGCGGACCGATTGGAAGCGGCGAAGAAAGATATTGCCAAGCTGCTGAATGCGGGGGTCATTCGTGAAATTAAACACACGGAGTGGCTGGCCAACCCCGTCCTCATGCAAAAATAAACGGGCAAATGGCGCATGTGCATCAACTTCCCCTACCTCAACAAGGCATGCCCCAAGGACGATTTTCCCTACCCCATATCGACCAACTGGTGGACGCCACTTTAGGCTGTGAGCTAATGAGCTTCCTAGATGCCTACTCCGGGTACCATCAAATACTCATGGCCAAAGAAGACGAACAAAAGACCACGTTCATCACCCTCATAGGCACATATTGCTACACCCGGATGCCCTTTGGCCTCAAGAATGTCGGTGCAACCTTCACCTGACTCATCACGAAGGTTCTGGCAGGCCAGCCCGAAGCCAATGGAAGACCTCCTACTATACCTCGCTGCCTCTTCCTCGGCAGCGAGCGCGGTCCTCATCCAAGAAAGCAATGGCCAGCGCTCAATATACTACGTCTTGGAAGCCCTCTAGAGGGCCAGAATCTGATACACAGAACTCAAAAAACTGACGTATGCCCTGCTGATGGCCTCGCGGAAGCTTCGACATTACCTCTTGGTGCGCCGCCGGAGCCGACGTGGCATCCATTTTGGACGCTCCAAACGGACACAGCATGGCCTACGCCGCCTGCCTCGACTTTCCAACCACAAACAACGCCTCAGAGTACGAGACTCTACTATTGGGCCTCCGCAAAGCGAAAGCACTGGGAGCAAAAAGGGTAATCATCGAAAGCGACTCCCGCCTTGTGGCGGGCCACTTCGACAGGTCATTCACGGCAAGAGACCCTGAAATGGCCCATTACCTGGACACGGTGCAGACAGCATCAACACACTTCCTCGGCATCACCGTCCAAGCATTACCTCGAGGCGACAACGAAGCAACAGACAAACTGGCCAAAATGGCCAGTTCCGGCCAACTTCCCCCACTCGACGTTTTCTATGAAATACTAAGCGCACCCTCAGCTACACAAGGGGCTACACGCGCAGTGCTCCTTGTCGCCGAGTCAGACTAGCGTGACATCGTCATCAAATACCTTGCCGGTAACGAACCTGAAGATGCGGCCGAAGCAAAGCGCCTCCGGCATAGGGCTAGAAATTACCATGTCATCGACAGGGAACTCTACAAGGGGGGCATCTCCATCCCCTTCCTACGGTGTCTGTCCCGTGAAGAGGGCCAATCCCTCTTAAAGGACATCCATGAGGGCCTTTGCGGCGCGCACCAAGCGCCTCGTGGCCTCGTGGGGAAAGCCTTTCGCTAGGGCTTCTACTGGCCAACCGTACTCCGAGACGTGCAGGATCTCATCCAACGCTGCCAAGGGTGCCACTGGGCCAGCAGAGACATAAAAGTACCCTTGGTCCCATCCTCTACCCCCTCTTTGGACCTACGCACGATGGGGGCTCGATATCATCAGACCATACCCAACGGCCAAGGGCAACATCCGCTTCGCGTTTGTCGCCATCGGGTTTTTCTCTAAATGGATCGAAGCCGAGCCAGTTGCCAAAATCACGATCGTCGCAGCACAACGTTTCATGTGGAAAAGCATAATTTGCTGGTACGGGGTATCGCATGACATCATCACCAACAACGGTACCCAATTCAACTCAGCGGCATTCTGAGCATTCTGCCAAAACTTGGGCATAGCAGTATGCTTCGCATCCGTCGGACACCCTGAGTCCAATGGGGCAGTCAAACGGGCCAACGGCAACTTGCTAGAGGGCTTGAAGAAACGCTTCGTGGGACTTCCAAAGGGATTCTGGCCGGAGGACCTCCACAAAGCCCTATGGGCGCTCTGCACATTGCCAATAAGGGCCATGGGTTTCTCTCTGTTCAAGCTCCTCTTCGGCGACGAAGCCATGACCCCGGGGGAGTTCACGGCCATGTCTCTCCGAGCAGCATCCAAAGCCGACCCGACGGAGCAAGAGACCTCTCTCGACCTCCTCGAAGAGCACCACGTGCAGGCCATATTGATGATGTCAAAGTATAGCGAGGGCGTCGCACGAGCATATAACCGAAAAGTTAAGATTCGCCCATTGGCACCAGGCGACATGGTTCTCTAGCGAGTTGCAAATCCAGTGAACATGGGCAAGCTGGAGTCCAAATAGGAGGGACCATACATCATCACCCGCAGCACTCGGGTCGGTTCCTTCTACATCACAACCCTGAAGGGACAGCAGTTGGTGCACACATGGAACGCAAAGAGCCTCCGAAAATATTATCCTTAAGATTGTATAAACTAAAAGATATTATTTTTATAATCGGGTTGATAACAAAGTGTTTGTTGCCCGTAATCTCTTTCCTTTAACAAAGAAAATGACTTCCGTTGGTTACAGCATCACCATGCCAACTCCAACAAGAAGAGATTTCAAAACCACGACACATAAACCACTTAGGAACTAATAAAACCTCTCAGCATGTTATTTTGCTCAAAACAATTTCAGCTACCACATTAACATGAGGTCTGAAAGATCACAAATGCGAAACTAGAAGCATTTTCATTTAATCAATATCTGGCGAGCGATCAAATTCTTTTATACAAAACATTCAACATCATCATCATAATCCCCTTATGATAATCACACTAACAATAAAATAACACAGTCTTAGCGAGAATTATCATAGCCTCCTATCCCATCATAAACCTCTCCAAAAGAGACACAGGCCACAAGGTTGAAACAAACCTCTTTTAACAAGATCATGCTATCAAATAACAACTTCGCAATGCACGCTATCAGTGACCACTTATTCATTCATCCACTCAACCATTATTGTTGCTCAACACCTACTTCAACTATCATTAACAATTGACATTTGTATTTATCACGTATGCAAATAGGGTCCTACTTATATTTACAGTCACATATCCATTTATAACACAGAGTCGACATTCCACTTTATACTCAGAGTTTAACTACAGATTTAATAACATCATCTCCTTTAATCACCGGGTTTCATAAGGTACTACCTCACATCCATCTAATCTGATATACATGTTTCAATCTAGCAATTAAGTATAATCATCAAGTAGCCGTTTATGAAAATTGCCGGATTAATATCCTCTAAGGCAACATCAAACATATCCTTAACATAACCATCACTATAGATAGATTAATCCATTGGGACTTATTACCCTGAATTATCCGATAAATTTAACAAATCCCACAATCTTAATGATCAGACCAAATCATCAATATCTCACACTTATTAATAACTTCTTTAACTTCAATTGGGTATAGCCATACCCTTAAACACAGTTCATCAAGAGCTACTACAAGACACCATCAAATTAAACGACTTCCCGTCCAAGGATCTTAGTTAAGATCAAATATGCACCACACTACAGACTCAATTTGATAACCCAAATAACAACCATTAATTTCTTTGATTGTAACCTCTCGCTTAACCATGACAAGACATCGATAAAGGTTTTAACGTTTTCTGTCATAGAAGAGAAGCATCCAACTCCAACACTCAAAATACCCAAAAGAGATACCTTGAGTCAAAGCTTCCACGCATTAAAGGACTTGCAAAAGGAAACTTTTATTATCCAAATCATCAAGCGAAATAAATAGATCAAGTTTTTCCAATAAGAAAGACAAACTCCAATATGAAGGTCAATCCTGACAATTAACCAAGTTCACCAGCCGCAAGAATAACTCATCGGTTGGGAAAACATTGATTGCTTTACAGGGCAACTTAAACCAATGGGAGCACAACAATGTCTCTCAAAGAATCCCATAAACTAGAATGGACTACTAATCCAAGAGAAGTTCATCAGCCACAACTAGGTAAGAGTTGACCAAATTCAAATTTCAAGGAAGAGAACAACTCTTCTAAATATACTCGCTATCAATGCATGTACTACGATATCCGGTGTGGACACTTCGCTATTACTATACCACGAACGGTGGTGTAACCTGGTACAGCCCAGGACCACAACCACGACCTCCGTCTCTCAACATGGGCTATCCCCACACATAATAACCATAATATTATAATATAGATATATCAGATCATCTCATAACAGGAATCATCAATACAACTCAACGGAAGCGTAAATGCAATGCAAAAAACCCATCCTCAACTACTATGCTTGGTGTGTCAAGTTTAATATTTTCAATACCACGGACCTACAGCCCGCTCTGATACCAACTCTAATACCCCAGCCAAACAAAGGCCTGGAATACTACTAAATTTAAAAAAATTAATCAAAATTAAACTAAAACACCTTACAAAATTTCGACAGAACCTCCTTTGTATAATTATCTATACCGGAGGTTCCAACAAAACAAATATAACATAAATAGGTAATCCAACTTGCAATATGATCAAGACATATACAAAGCTGGTTATTCGTTACTAAACAGCTAAGATATAGATCATGAGCATCCAAAAACACCTATCCATTTATTACAGTTTAATTCAAGCAAGCAATAATCATAAAGAATACTCTAAATGGTTCATTCAACTAATAATTAATTTTCCTTTCATTCCATTGTGATAGATCGTGCGTTAGTGCAACAAGACTAATCCTTCTTTCCCCCCATGCATGCCGATCTCGTAAAGGTACCTAAAACACAACAAATAACAAGAGGTGAGTCCAAAGACTCAGCAAATATAATAAATGGCATCAACAGCATACAAGCATATAACTCATCAACTGTACTCCACAAAACCACATATCAGTTACTTTACACACACATGCTATGCAATATGCTCAACATGATCTTTATCCTTCTCTTTCTTTTTGCATTTTACGGTAATGCAAAGTGCGATCCGTCGATGCACACCATGCTCGTGCCATCCGCACAGGGACCATTGCCCATACTCCGCAAGTATGGGGACCAAAGCCCATGCTTTACAAGCATGGAGACCTTTAGCCCGTCATTAACATGACGGGGGCCCCAAGAATTGCTTGGTCATCACATGACCAAGACTTCAATAAGCCAACATGATGCATATGTATGAAATCTCAAATTAATACAAACATGCATCCGCAACAACATTGCATATGAATAACCTATTCATACTACAAAAGTTCACAATCATAGACTTCATAACTTTCAACCACCCACGATTAACACATAACTCATAGCACTAGGAACCATGAACATTACCAATCATATCACCATAACAATCATAAACAACACAAATACTCATAGAATTTATCAAACAATGCCATTCGATAATATCTATTATATCCATAATTATACTTGCCTTAACCGCGAGAGAACGAGGGACGTGCAGAAGGTGCTGCCCCTAGGACCAGTCCACCACCTGAATAATTATTATAACGCACGCTAAGACAACAGTAGTGGACCAAAACAAACTATATAACAACAACCACGAACTCGCAAAAGCGTCTAACTCGACCCCGACCACAATTCCTAAACGTCGATCTATCACCTCGGTGGACAGTCATAATCAAAAATACATATCTATTGGCACATGAGTCCAAATGTGGTGTTCTTAGACTTTTTGAAAAGGTAATTAAATTTTCCAACTAAACCTAGTTGAGGGGCTCTTCTGAATCTGCCATCTATTGCCCCTACCGAGCTAATTAACAAAATGTCAAATTGGCGTCGGGTTCTCTGGACAGTACACTAAAAATACCATAACATTTGCTACGAGTGTCCAAATCTCGCGTTCTTGAGCTTTCTGGAAAGCTGGGATACTAACCTATGACTTTAATTATACTGAGCTTCTCCCATTCTCCCTTTAACTAATTGATTAACTCAGATTACTAAACCTGACAGAAAACCAACAAATCTACAGAACAATCCCACTAATAAAATCATAACTTCTGCTACAGGGGTCCAAATAATACGTTCTAGCACTTCATGGAAAGATGACGATGTCCTCTACAATACTCTAGGAGACATCCAGAACTGAATCCACACTTAACTACATCAAAACATTTGTCTAACACAAACTGTCCTGAATAGGCCTAATTTCTGACATTACTAACACAAATAATTATGCATCTAAATAAGGGGGAACAGCGGTTACCCTTGACGATCCGCTGACGATCATGAACCTAGCACACGCACTCTCCCCTTCCCTCCCTTCTCCTTCCTTCCTCTCCTTCCCCCTTCCTGCCGTGCCTCCTTATTTTCCTTGGCCACACAAGAGCAACCTGACCAAGAAATCAGAAGAAATCTTGTTATCAAGTTTCTCTTCTCCTCTCTCTCTCTCTCTCTCTCTCTCTCTCTGCTAGCAAATGAGATTGTAGGGCAGCAGGGTTGTCCAGGAGATAGGGGTCAGCAGGGCAGCTCGTGAAGGGCTAGATGCAAGAGGCAGCAGCACATGCAAGGAGACATGCTTGCATAGGGAAAAAAACATACTTGGGAGTAGGAGGCTAGGCCATTGCATGTAGGTGCACAAGCTATCCATGCAGACTTGTAGCAAGAATTTTTGCCGCACAGAAGAACTAGCGTAGGAGCAAAGGCAGCGCAAGAGAGTTGGACAAGCGGCTAGAGGAGCTAGGTTAGGGTTTTTTGGGTGCAGTCAGCACCCCCATCTGTCTCTTATCAGCACGGCTTTGGGTCTTGGGCCTTGGGCCGGCCCACCCTCTCTCTCTCCCCCACTACTAACTCTTAATTCCCCTAACCTAAAAATCTAAATCATTTATGTATTTATTTTATTGAAACGGGATATTACACCAATTGAGGTGAACAAAGTTATTTTGATCTTATAATTTTATTCTCTATTTATCTATATAATCCTTATCTCCACCACTGTTGTACAAAATTTTACTAAATAGTTAAAATCGGATGAATAGTAACCGAAGTGTAATTTTCAGCCTTTTTGCAAAACCTGATTTTCAAACTACTATAACTTTCATTTGCTAACTCCAAATGGAATAATTCTTTCACATAAATTCATCTAAAATCATGACCTAGCTACTGTAGAAAAGTTTTGTATTTTTAACACTACTACAGAAAAGGTCTTCATAGACGGTTCAAAAACGTCATCGCAGACGGTTTCGTGAGCCATCTGAGTTTTTGGGTCAGTGATGACATGGGTCATCACAGACGGTTTTTGAACCGTTTGGAAAAAGCTATCACAGACGGTTCTGAACAAGAACCGTCTATAATAAGTAATTATGACAGACGGTTCTTATTCAGAACCGTCTGTGTCATCTGTGATAGTTTTTTCTATTGCAAAAAAAAATCGGATTTGAGCCAAACCAATCAATTGCTAGATAGTAGTTTCCATATGCAACCTCTAGTAAGACAACTAAAATCCAATTAAAATTCTGATGGCAAACACAATATAGGAAAGGGAAACCAAAAGGTTTACAACGTCCCCTCGGAATCGGAAAAAAAAATAAAGTTACAAAGTTAAACTAGCTAGAAACTATCTATGTCTCCAAGCTCCTGAAGAACTCATCGGCTTCTTGGATTGGTCTTGTGAGCTCCTCTTTGTACCTCACCAGCATATCACAAGATGTTCTTGCATGTCGTCGAGTTCGACTCAAGCTCGTCGGCAAGGAGAGATGACTAAAAACCTCCAGCGGCGCTCCGACCTTAGGTAACACAAAATTAAGATAATTTTCTTTACAACAAACAGCCAACAAATTGTGTATGTTATAGGGATGTACACGTACCTTATAGCAGTCTACCTCCTGCGGCAGACAAGGAGCTCCTCCACATCCCTCCTTGCTGTCGTCGGCTGTGTCTCCTCACTGAACCACGTCGACGGGGAATCGAGGGTGGTCGCCGGAGCTCGGTGTGGGGAGGGGAGAGGGAGAGACTGATGGAAAACAAGGCTGGGGTGGCTATAATATATAAGGACAGCGCCAAAACATTTTGCCTCCCGCGCACGCGTTCAAAAATTTTCGAACTCCCGCGCTGCTAATCACAAACGGTTTCATACAAAAACCGCTCAGGATTTACATATCACAGAGCGGTTCTTATACGAACCGCCTCAGGATAGTATCTTATCACGCACGGTTAATTATTAAAACCGTCTGTGATATATATCTTATCACGCATGTTTGTATTAAAAGCGCTGCGTGACTTGAATTTTCCTTACTCTCTGATTTTACCATGGCTTGGAATCACTAACACTCTGATTTTAACATAGTTTGGAATCACTAACACTCCAATTTTACCATGGCTTGAAATCACTAACACTCCGATTTTACCATGGCTTCAAATCACTAACTCTCTGATTTTACCATGGATTGAAATGCCTAACACTCCGATTTTACCATGGCTTGGAATGCCTAACACTCGCATTTAACACTCCGATTTTACCATGGCTTGGAATGCCTAACACTACCAAGTATCACAGACGGTTCTTGTTCAGAACCGTCTGTGATACTTCACAGATGGTTTTCAACACGAACCGTCTATGATATTACTTCTTCACGAGCGGTTTTAGCGCAGCCAATAATACGAGCGGTCACTAAACCAAAACCGCTCAGGATTAGATTATCTGAGCAGTTTTGGTCAACCGTCTGTGATGAGGCGTCCAGTTTTAGCTTTTTTGTAGTAGTGTAAGTACTTTGAATTTTATAGTATTTCTCGGTGTTTCTGGAAAATCATGACCTAGCTACAATGCTACGGTCACCGCTGCGATCTCCGTAAGAAGAGAGCTCTTCCGCTATCCTCAAAGCGACACCTAGCTCTTGCCTTCACTGAAAGGTGTGGAAGTAGGGGTTAGATTTAGAATTTTCGGGTAAGAGAGGCTAAATTTAGAATTTTGGATGAAGGGGGCAATAGTGTCCACATTTCCAAATACCGGACCAAAGGTACTTGACGTACGGGAACACACTACTGCCCATCGACTAGTCTGTCAAAGCCAAATTAATGAAAGCTCCAATTAGTTAGTTAAATTGATTGGGGTACTTGCGCCTGCGTCCTGATCAAACAATTAATGCCACCCAGCGGCTATATATCCACAGCAGTGCCACAACATCATATATCCTTGCGACCCATTTGCTGTAACTGCAAACTCCAGCAAGCTAGCTTGTGCGAAGCTAATCGAAGCCATGGCCACAGTTGAGGCCACGACGGACTCCGGCAAGACCGCGCTGGCGTCCCCTCCGGCCAACTTCTTCTGCGCCAACCTTGTCCTGAGGGTGTTCCTCTTCGCGGTGTCGCTCTCAGCGCTGGTCGTGTTGGTCACCACCAAGCGCACGTGATCGTCCCGTTGTCTTGGCGTCGCCGTTAAGCCTTCGCCGCGCCGCCAAGTTCAAAGACTCACCAATATTATGTGAGTAACGCCAAAGTCGCTTGAGTTCTTATATATATCTTCTAAAGCTTGTTTAGGTGTCTAACCTGTATTGATTTGTATGGTATGGCTCTACTCGTAGATATCTACTTGTGGCGCTGTGCGTGATGTGCTTGTATAGCTTGCTGACAGCCGCCAGCTCGCTTAGGTTTATCTCGAGCTCGGCCTCCTCCGCCAAGACGCTCTTCCTACTGATTTTGCTTGATGTGGTGAGCACCTTACAAGAATTTTAACAACGCAAATATTAACTGCTCCCTTTGTTCTCAAATATGTACTTGGTAGTACTATTGACTATTGACCTTGCATTGTAGCAAAGTAGTGATTTTAACTCGACAATTAGTTTTTAGCAAGATATCTATATATCAATAAACTCTTCGTTAGTATTCAAGGTACCCAGTTAGCTTTAGATGTTTAGAAAATCACAAAAGAATCCTTAAATCGAGAAAAAGGAAATTTCTAGAAATTCTCTTATTAATCGAGAGAAAATAGAAGATCTACACCACTTATTTTGTTGGGACCAGATTATAGCAGTGCGAGATAAGTCATATATAATACTACAACTATTACGGTTGTAAAACAATTACAACTATATTTTTCAAGTCATTAGAGTAATATAACAAATACAATATATTGCAATATCTAGTCATATAATTGCGCATGTAATTCCCTTAGTCTTCAAAATTATGACTACAGTTTGGTAGCATCAAAGTATAATTTATGACTAACCTTAACATATGTTAATAAAGAATACTACTGGCCAGAAAGTAATTATCAATTATTTGAGAACAAGGGTAGTAACCCTTTCAGACATTCAATTAAATTTATTTATTCATGGAAAATCAAGCTTGGTAAAACGAATAAGTTTGTGACCAAACATCAGGGTCACTTGACCCAACCATAGCCAGAAGGTTTAGTTTTTGAAAAGTCAAATTATAAGTGAAGAAAAATTGAAAACAAATAGGATTGTATTTATATCTCATGTGTGCATTGTATGGCAGTTTTATGCGGGCATCATGGCGTCGGCGACCGGGACGGCGGGCGCTGTTGCGTGGGTGGGGCTGAATGGGAACTCGCACACCCGGTGGAACAAGATCTGCAACGTCTACGGCAAGTTCTGCCGCCACATCGGCAGCTCCACCGTCCTCTCCCTAATCGCCTCCATCGTCCTCGCCCTCCTTGCTATCCTCAACGCCTACTCCCTCTCGCGCGATCGTGATCCACCGATAACACCGGTTTGGCGGACGAAGCCGCTCATCGAATACTTTCGAATTTGTACGGACCCATCTCTGGTATCCATGTGTATGACATCTAGCGTAGGATGCAGGAGAAAAAAAATTTCTTATACGTTGTGTCGTCCCTTTCGGTGCTTGCCGGCCGTACGTTACTGCCGACCGAGCGCTCTGTGTATGTATTGTACCGTTTGTTAATTGTTCACCATTTCGATACTTGTAACAGGATGCTTTGTGACATTGCAGGCGTGCATGTGGAAATGGCTTTTATGAATGTGAAATTATTATCCTGAATGAGTCGCTCCATATACGCAGCTATGTCAGTGGAGCCGGTTTGTCAGTGAGTGTCCAACTGTTGGAAGAAAATTCGCACCTGTGGTGCCTATTGAGTTTTGACGTGATTGGCACATTTGAGTGTGAACAAGATAAGGTGTAATCATTTAGACGAGTATACAAAATCCTACTAGGATATAATAGTCTCCGCAACAGCGTGGTATGCACGGCACAAGCTGCTCTGAATGTTAGTTGGGGACTTTGGAACACATGCGTAAGAAAAAGTAAGAAAAAGTTTGGGTTGAGATAGGGATGATATCCGTATCCTTTGACGTCAACTTATAACATCTTTTGGAGCTTGAAGGACAAACACAAATTGTAATATCCCGTTAAATTGAAAAGGAAATAGAAGGATATTAGGAAGGCAATTTAAGAAAAAGAGTTGGAAAGTGGGGTTAGTGGGTCGCCACTTAAGCCCAACCCGCCTTTATACGGATGATTCCACACAATTTTTGAAAAAATAAAAGCAAAAGAGATAGGGAGATTCCATATTTGTCTTGCCAAGAAACTGCACAAAATCTGTCTATCATCTTGCAACATAATTTTCACGATTGAAACGGCTCACTACCAGAAACAGGATTTTTCCCGAGTGCCAAAAACACTCGGGAAATATCTTTCCCGAGTGTCACACTCAGGAAAAAAACACTCGGGATAGATTAGTCGGGATAAAAGCAGCTTCCGAGTGTTACACTCGAAAAGATATTCGTTCAGTGTATATGTATACACTCGAAACTCATACACTCGGAGAAAACCTGTGAACGGCTTCTCCGCGTAACGAAATTTTCCCGAGTGTTGACACTCGATAATATGCTCAAAAACACTCGGAATGGTTCCAACGCTTGACCGATGAAACCAGGAAAATTGACACTGTAGTGTTTCCCGAAAGTGCATGGCTAAAACGACACTCGGAAAGCTTCCAACGAATCCGACCGAAAATGCCACGGGTCAAGTTTTCCGATTGTCGACACTCGAAACTTTTGGTCGGGCTTTCCGAGTGTCGACACTGAAATATTTGTCACTTTCCGAGTGGCGCAAACACTCGAAATCGACAATCCAGCAGAACCCCATTTTCCACAAATTCATTTAAAATCCATTCCACAGCAATCAAATAATCCATCCATCCATTCCATAGCAATCAAATAATCCATCCATCCATTCCACAGCAATCAAATAATCCATCCATCCATCCATCCATCCATTCCACAGCAATCAAATAATCCATCCATCCATCCATTCCACAATATATGTATATATATGTATAGATCGAACAAAAGACATCATAACAGTTCCCGAGCTCACAATATTCAAGTTCAAGTTGGAAATTTTAAGCATAAGGCATTATACATATGACAGCCCAAATAGTAATTTCATAGTCTTATATACATAAAACAAAAGCAAGTATCACTACAACCATTTGCATGCATGCATTTCTCGCTTCAATCTTACAGGCACAAAAGCATCATTTTGGGAGTTCTGCAGATAGAGCAAAACTTAATATTAGTGCCACTTACAACAAAAGTTAGGAATTGATATTACATGAAAAAATAATTAACCAAAGTATTGACAAAGCAAGGAAATGACAAGAAGCAAGGAAATGAGTAATGACTATTGAGTAGTGACCAAGAAAATGCTATGTCCGTGAGCAACACAACATCATGAATCAACATAGACCGGTTGACCATCATTAAGAAATATAATGACATGACTGTGGTTTTAGAAGTCAAACCCAAGTACCCAACATCCGGAAAAGGATCTATGACATGTCCGCTTCATTACATTCAAATTGATAGTAAATATGTTCTTTGGAAGGCAGAAATGATGTTTGTACAATAGGTCCTAAAAGCATCTCAATATTTTTAATATGTATCTCCACTCCCCCCTCCACCATAAGTAACAAGTAGATATGACGGGGCAACTTAGGTTTCAATTATTTACCACATCATCCAAAAAAAAATAAGCAGACATGCAGGGGAGAAATTACTTAGTCAAAGTGCTATTGCAGGCATTACCGCAATACATTTTCATATTTAGCCATCCCTCATAGCTTGCTTACGTCAGGTGATGAGAAATTTAATTTGTAGTTATTAAAAAGGTAAAAATGTCAAAACAGTAGATCATGAAAATAGCAAGCACCTGGTGGTGGCCTCTCGGCGATGGACACATTCACATGATCTTCAACATTAGCACCAACATCTTCAGCATGAGCGATAGAAGCAAGCGATCTCGCCGTTCCTACATTTTCATAAGAAATCGCATTATAAGAAATTTGCGATGAGCGACCAATAATTACATTGCATGTCATTTCAATGTCTTACGAATCAAGCGGTCATAAGAGACTAACAATATAATAATCGAAGATCGATTACTACCAGGAGCAGATAAGTGAGGTAGTGGTTCCCCCGACGAAGGGACATTAAGTCGAGTCCCGCCGGTCCCGAGTGCCTGCATATTTGTTTGCACATTGCCATACATTAGCCAAGTATGAATATATATATATATATATATATATATATATATATATATATATATATATATATATATATATATATATATATATATATATATATATATATATATTTTACTTTGTTATTGTACTACCACGCTCCAACTAACTCCGCAGAACATTTGCTCCAACATTTTGCCTAGCCTCAATTTCTGTCATTGTGCTACCAAGCTCGAAACCCGAGATCGAAATCATGTGATGGTCATTGCCGACTTTGAAGGTGTACTTCATCCGTTGATCTGCACACTCGTGGATCGGACCTCAGAGAGGGTTGTCGGTGTGCTAATGTAGCCGGCACCCATGAAGAAACGACCATGTTTCTTCCCCTTTTCAACCTTGTACACAGTACTCGCGTCTAGTGGTGAATTCATGACGTCGTAGTCCGGGCCATGAATCTCCTTAGTAGCATCGAGATATGCACTGTTGGACAAAATCATCAGGGAGCGAAAATCATCAGGGACAAAATGATCAGAAATCGTACCAAGTTCTTTGTCGCGCGCTGGCTGCACAAGGTGCCCTCCTGATCACCCCTCCTAACTTCTACATATGCCTCCATATCGGAGACAGGCCTCTGCTTCTTCTTTTCCTGCACCCAAAAAAACCACGGCGGTCAATAAATATGTATCTACAACATACAATCAATATAAACATGTTGACCTACCAGGTTCTTCTTGTAACGAGCCATGGAGGAGCTGCCTTGATGATGTGCTGTCCCGTCCATCAACAATCTCCGCTCCCTAGCAGCACGAGAGTCCTGTAACCATCGTTTGTTGCACCACCTATCACGGGCAATCTGCCGCCATGCATCTTCACACTTAAGGGCCCACCAAGGTATTTCCTAAATTAACCAAGTGTTAAATATGAATAAACTAGAATTGATTGTAATCAAGGACATCGTTTGTTCAGTTGGTTACCTGCATGTACTCGTCCAAAGTAATATGCGTTTGGCAAGCGTCGGCCCTACAAATTTGCTGTCCAAGGACTTGTGTGTGGTAACAGATCATCGCTTGGATGCGTGCTTCAGAGAACATCTGTGGGATCGACTTCTTAACACAATTCGCAACACTCTCCTAGAATCGACTTCTGTCCCTCAAATTTCATCGAAACCACCACTACAATCCAAGAATAAAGAATTGATAAAGAATAAGATGATTAAGTTAGTTGATGAAAGCGAAAAGGAATTGATAAAGAATAAGATGATTAAGTTAGTTGACATTTATTACTTGGCTACTAAACATCCAAAAGAGGTAAATTAAACATGTCGACTACTTGAAGTTTTAGTACCAAACAAGTGAGATTAGCGAGTTAGGTTTGCATAAAAACACAAAATATCGACTTTGTCCTCAAATGGCTTCTGTGTTCTTCAAAATGTTAGTAGTCCTTGTGCAATTTTATCCTCAGTATGTCTTCCACATAGATCTTTACATTGCTTTAGTGATACATGTACCATTACTTTAATATCAACACTTCTATGAGCAAACGGTTAGTGTGTTGGAAGTTAGAATTTAGATAGGTGCTGGACGAAAACTACCATTTTTAGCCATGTACCAGCTAATAAATAGTTGATGATGATTTAGTTGTCTATCACAATTAAGATAACTATCCGAACATGAATAGATTGAGCAAAACTAGCCTAATCTACCGTAAGTTAAGTATGGTTGTTTAATGATCTAGTTTGTATTAATACACTGGAAAATATTAATCTCGAGAGTTGTGACCAAACCAACCCTAACATGCATAGGAACACATAGAAGCAGATTTGAATATTCAGTCACTTACCCAAAAACTTTCCTCCACCCGCTGCAAACAGTTGTCAAATGGAAGCTCTCCTTCAGCGGCGGCGGCATCTTCAGCGGCCTTGTTGTGGCACCATGTCCATGTAGGCTCCCGCCTTCCTCTGTAGGTGACCAAGCCAATGCCATCGAATCAACACGCCAATTATGCCATTCAGAAGTCTACATTTCTCACACCCGCCTTTTTCTCGCCATTGCCTACATATTAGTTTTTTTGAGGTATGCAAGTAAGTGGGCTAAATTAGTGAAAGTGTAAACAGTTACTTACGTGTTGCCAATAGGAACGATGACAGTCTTCTCCACCTCTCGGGTTGGTCGTCGTGGCAGGTTCGCAGGTCCTCGCATCCAAAATTCTTGTGCCTCATGGTGCTCATCCTCCTCACCCTCCGCCTCAGGGTGCTCTTCCTCCTCACCCTCCGCCTCACGGTGCTCATACTCCACATCATCAGCACGCGAGGGCTGCGGGGTACAGGAGCCTGATCTACTAGAGGTAGACCCCCGTTGCCCCCTCGAGGGGCCGCGGCTGCCCCTCTGCCTCCTCGAGGGGCCATGGCTGCCCCTCTGCCTCGTCGAGTGGCCGCGGCTGCCCCCTGCCTCCTAGAGGGGCCGAGGCTGCCCCTGTGCCTCCTGGAGGGGCCGCGGCTGCCCCTGTGCCTCCTAGAGGGGCCGAGGCTGCCCCTCTGCCTCTTGGAGGGGCCGTGGCTGCCCTCTGCCTCTTGGAGGGGCTGCGGCTGCCCCTATGTCTCCTGGAGGGGCTGCGGTGCCCTCTGCCTCCTCAGTGGTGCAGTGCCCTCTGCCTCCTCGAGTGGAAAACAGTGTCTGCCTCGACTAGAGTATCTTTGCCTCTTGACGCCACTCATTTTTGGTGTCTGAAATGAAATGAAATAAAATAAATCAATTAATATAGCTCAAGTAAGCTCATAGAAAAATGTAATATAACGTAATCAAGTAAGCTCATACAAAAAATTTAAAACATGCAACAAATAAATGGAAGACATACAAGATCATGCTTAGAAGTAGTCGTCTACAATGGGATCCTCATGAGATGGGCCCTCTAAAAGTCATTGTCACTATCATGAGGTGTTGACTCAACCTCATCCCCTTGATGCCATCAATGTCTAGCGATTAAGTAGTTCCAAGTCCTCTTGGTTTAAAACCTCATTGGCATCGATTTGAATATCATCCATGTGATCGTCCTCTTCCCCAATTATTATTTGAAAAGTCCCTGGTAGCCCATCTTCTTGAAAGCATAGGTCAACACCATTGTTGGTCTCCATGTTGTAGTCCTGCTCACTAGGGATAGGTAGTTTACCATATGGTTGCACCTTATGTACTACCCACCAATCCACTAGACTACTCATAGTTTTGCATGGGTACGGGATGTAGTATACTTGGGTGGCTTTGTTGAGCCACAATAAATGGGTCATTGCTGGTAGGATTGATTGATGTGCAACTTCAACTAGCTCAAGTGATGTATCGTCGACTCCCTAAGCGGATGGAACCAATGACATTTGAATAACATAAGTTTGAGAGGTTTGCTACCATGGAAATATAGTTCAATTATTTCTTCAATTACTCCATAGTATTCAACAGTGTATCGCTCCCATCTTGTCCTATAGTCACCAATCCACTATTAATTGTTGTTGCATTAGGCGTTCCTCTCATGTGTCGATGTTGGAGCGGTACCCATTCACATCGTAGGTACTATAGGACAAACACCCGAGTGTGGCATCCTTGAGCAACTTGCTTCAATTCGCCGCTCATAGACTTGTCCTTCAAACTCTCTGACATAAATAGAATGGGTTTCATGTATTAGTTCCTCTTTACTTAGTAAATATTATGTGCAAGGGGACTAGCTAATAGAGAAGTTACTTTACGATAGAACCAAGTCGGAAATTAGGTTTACAATTCCAAACCCTTCCTAAGAAGGGTCTCAACTTGTTTTTCGGATGGGTCTCGGCGTTGCTTCCACTCGCTCTAACAAATTCCTATAGGCAACAAGACAAGTAGATTAAAATACTCATGCATCAATTATTGGGAAAAATAATTGTTGCATACCTAATGTAATCATCCACTTGGAGAGGTTGGTAAAGACATACAACATCACAGTCAACCACTCATCCCGCGATAAAACTTTGGGAGTACCACCGCTTGAAGTGTCACCTCTTCCTGAAGAGGCTAAGTTAGCAATTATTTTGAGGATGCCAATATTGTATCGTGAGGTTTGATTGTGCACCGTCGAACATTGTCGACAAAGTATATTGATGTGAAATGGGAAATTTCCTCAATTATATACGCCTCGCTATGGATGCTTCAACACGCGATCGATTTTTTGCTTTGCCTCGTAATTCCTTTTGTTCCTCTCAATTGGATACATCCACCGGTTTTGCCTTGGTCCCCCATCCTAGCTTCATAGGGAAGATGGAGAATCAAATGTTGCATTAGATTGAAGAAGCGGTGGAAAGATCTTTTCCAACTTGCAAAGCAACACAGGTATTTCACGCTCCATAGTTGACATTACCATGGGATCTATCTCTTTCGCACATAGCTATCGATAAAAGAAGCTCAACTCCGCCATCACTTGCCAAAAACACTCGGGGACGTAGCCACGGATCATCATAGGCAAAAGGCGTTTCATGAATATGTGGTAGTCATGGCTCTTTAGGCTATTGATGCGCATGGTAGCTAAATTCACTCCTCTCATTAGATTGGCTGCATACCCTATTCAGCGAGGGCCTGTTGCAAAGCTCCTCCTGATCAAGGCGAGCCTTCACATTGTCCTTCGTCTTGTCTGGAATGTCAAAGAATGTGCTAAATATGGCCTCTGCAACATTCTTCTCATTATGCATTACATCTATGTTATGGGGAAGAATGAGCTTATGGAAGTATGGCAGCCGCCACAAACTTGAAATGTGAGTCCAATTGTGCTCCTCACCATATTTCTCGAACCCATCACCATCATCAAGAGGCTTCAAAGCATCTAGCCGTACCTAACCTCCTCACTGCCAGACGGCGTGGTGGTCCATCATGATAACAATATTGGCCCTAAATCCAGTTGTGTCACTTCTGAATTCATGGTCAATTGGAAGGAATTGACGATGATAATCGAAGAAGGAGTGCTTGCGACCATGCTTTAGCCAACAGCCACGCAATGTCTCCCTACAGATTGGGCATGGCATCTTCCCATGTACAGACCACCCACAAAATATCCCATACGCCAGGAAGTCATGCATGGATGTGTGGTACGCGACCCGCATGGTGAAGTTCTGTTTCAATGCCCAATCATATGTCACTATGCCTTGTTCCCAAGCATGTAACAATTCATCCACCACCGGCTCCATGAATACACTCATATTCTTCCCTGGGTATTCAGGACCAGGGATTATCAAGGAAAGGAATATGTACTGCTTCTACATGCAAACGCCGGGTAGGAGGTTAAGGGGAATGACAAACATAGGCCAACAGCTGTATGGTGCAGCCCCCATACCAAATGGGCTAAACCCATCAGTTGCAATTGCAATTCGAACGTTCCGAATCTCCGCAGCAAACTCTACATAGTCTCGGTCAAATTGCTTCCATGCTTCACCATCAGATGGGTGGACCATCTTGTCATTATGGTACCGACGACCATACTTGTGCCATACCATTTGTTTGGTAGAAACCTCAGACATGTATAACCGTTGGATTAAGTGGCACAAATGGTAGATAGCGAAGTATTTTTACGCCAATAGGAAGTCGCCTCTTGACCATCACCGAGTCAACCTCAACAAACCTAGACTCACCACACTTATCACAATGATCTTTGTCCACATTCTCATTCCTAAATAGCATGCAATGATTTGGACAAACATCTATCTTCTCATATGGCATATTTAGTGCGCTTATCAATTTCTTGGCCTCATACAAGTTAGCGGGCAGTTTGTGACCATCTAGGAGAAGGGTGCTAAACACGCTTAAGAATGCATCAAAGCAAGCAATGCTTGTCTTTGATCGAGACTTGACAACAAGTAGTCGTGTGATGGCATCTAGTTGGGACACTGTGTTTGCCCATGAAGTGGTTGACTCATTGCGGACAACATATCAAAGAAAGCCCTTGTTGCGAGCTCGGTTCTTCCTCGCCAGTGGCCCATATGCATGACGACATCATCTAGCATGTCTTCTATCCTACTCTCATTGTGGCCGCCATCGTCCGTTTCTTCCCTTAGCACATCCGATCTACTATGTTGTGACTCATGGTGATACACCCACACGGTATAGCCCTAAATCCGTACTTGCATAGGTGTGCGATCATTGTTGCCCTCATTTGTGGCCGTGTGTTGAACAACGAGAACAAGGGCACAACACACCCGTCCATTACTCCTAGCAAATGCTCGATCCACAAAATCATCGACTTTTCCATCCATTCTTGGTACATCACCCATCGCTCTCGCCCAAAGTACATCCAACTACGATCTTGACCATCCTTGTGTGCAAAACATAATGCATATTTTAATCCAATTTTTATTTATGTCAAAAATTACAACTACTGAGCTAGCTAGAAGCTACCCTATGATGCATGCCCTATATATGTACACTAAAACAGATTGACATGAAGACAATATACATGATCAGCAGACATAAAAACACTTTCTTTCAATATATATGAATACCTTTATTTATTAACACGTGAATGTAGCATTGTAATGACACATATCAATCCACCATAAATGGACAACACAAAAGAAAATAAGCAAACTTTATTTCTTTTCCACTTATCCATTACCTTCTGAAGACATCTTGGAGCTGAGGGAGCCGAGGGAGCTGCGGTGGGGAAGATGGCTGCAGCTGTGTATCGGTGGAGGTAGTCGGCGAGGGGAGGCGGTAGCACTGTAGGCAAGTACCATGAGCTATATTAGGACAGAATCGGCACTTAAGCATCGAAATTTACACAAAACAAAAAAAATCCTTTAAACGGTGACAGTATAAATTAAATCTAACCCTTGATTTGTTAAGGGCATAATATATAGTCTCTTCTGTGTATTTATAATTCTTCATGAGGGTTGAATTAAATCTAACCCTTGATCTGTTGGTTGTTGGTACCAGCTGCATGCATGCAGTGGTTTGTTTATGTGAAGAAAGTCAAACATGGCGGCGCACTGTGCCCTAGGGTCGCCGACGCTACGTGCCACGGCAACGTCTGGCAAGGGTGCCAAAGAAAAGAGGGGGGGTGAGGGGAACCTTGGGCAAATGTTGGCGACCGTGAGACGCAACGAGGTTGTCGGCAGCAAGGAAGAAAGCGGTGGCGAGATCGGGTCTACGACGGTGATGGAGCTCCGATGGTCCTCCAGCGACGGAGAGGTGAGCGTAGTGTAGAACATGAGATAGTGATGCCGATGGTGAAGAAGATGGTGGCGGAGTGTCCTTGACGACGTCGGGAACAGTGGAGGAAGGACTCGCTGTCGCCGAGCTTCAGACTTCGATTTTGGCGGTAAGAGAGGAAGTGAGGCGCTAGTGAGTGCGGGGATGGGATGAGGGGAGAGGTGCAGTGCCGGGGCTCCATTTTATAGCGCGAGGGGAGCATCGAGGTGGCGTTTGACACAAGATGGCTGGCACGGGTTCTACGTGGTGAGGTGGAGGGATAAGGATTATGGCGGAATCGCGAAGAAAACAGGCCATTTTGGCCCGATTTGAAAAGCTTTGTGCGGGCGAAAATGGCAGAGGTGGGCACAATCGCGATGAAGAAGAAAGGGGAAGGAAGAGGGGGCTGACGGGTGGGGCTGGGTGGCAGTGAGAGAGGGAGAAAGAGAGAGAGGGAGTAAGGCACTAATAGGCGGGGCCTGCATGGCAGCGAGAGAGTGGGGCGGGAGAAAGTGGGCCGGCGTGGGTGGATTGGGCCGCAAAACTAGGTCGGGTGCATAGGAAAACAAATGGGTTAGAGAGAGATTCGGCTTGAAAGTAAAATCTGGATTTTTGAGACTTTAACAATTTCAGAAATTGAGGTAATTCAATTAGGCTTTTAGAAAATAGCAAATAAAGTCCAAAAATTATGGAAAAAATCACAAAAATTCCCTGAGTTTCTTTGGACTTCAAGAAAATATTTCCAAATTAAAATTGGTATTTAGCTTTGCAAATAAATTTATTTTTGCTTCAAAATAATAGGAAAAATCTTTTCAAAATCTAGAAAATTCAAGGAAATTAGTTAAATTTTATTTTAACCAGAAATAAAATTTTGGGATGTTACATTTTCATAAATACTCTACAAATAGAAAGTTTAAGTACTCTGTGGTAGCTAAACATGAAAAGAAGAATCACTTAATTCGTAGTTCGAGGCAAAAACTTATGACATATGGAAGGTTCGTTGCACTGAAGGAAAGCAGAAAAATCGACCTGAATTCAAAGTGTACTCTGAATCAAATTCAATGCAGGTTGTTTCCAACCTGTAACACCCTGGCTATGCGGAAGCTAACATGTAACTTAGACTAACAAGCCAAAACCGAACTGCAAGTTCCTTAATCAAATTAACAACGAAAGACAGCTAGGCAATGACTAAACATTTTTAGTAACAATGCTAACATAAAGATTTCAGCATGGAATTAAAACCAAAACTACGGTTATTACAACTAAAGTATGATTATAAGCATCATGGATATCATCCAACTAGAAAGAGATAACATCTAGAACTTGAAACTCTGAAAGAAACCATTTCAAGTACCAAAGGGCCAATTATTACATTAATTGTATCAAATCCGAATGAAGGTAATTAAATTATTATTTGGTAGTGGAGAGTGCAACAACGTGATATGCATCCGTGAGCTACTTTCCCCAATGAATGTCATCCTTGACGGTCACCTAAACAATAAAAGCAAGAGTGAGTCCAAGACTCAGCAAATACAATTGAATATTGCAAGAAACATCGTATTAAAAGACAGTACATTCTCAATATATCGAATACACAAGAAAATGCTATGCACTTGATGCAAATATGAATATAATATCTACTTCTCTTCTGCATATACCGGTATAGCCAGTGATACACCCATCGATGTTCACTCATGTGAGAGCCCAGGGTATTTAACTTGTAATACTTAACCATCCATGGGTCCTAGCATTACAAACCAAATATCCCGCCCTCGATGTATTGTATACCACCCAGGAGCAGTATACACACACCGTTCACAAAACAATATCAATATCAATGCCATACACAATAGTTCATTACCGAAGTCACAAAAGGTTACAACCAAGTCATCATACAACTTCAGTTTTCATACATACGGCCGACCAGCCAAATAACCAAAATGAAAGTACTAAAAGTGCAGCAAAAACATAGCCATAAGATGGCACCAAAAGAAAAGCCGACCGGTGTGCCCTTACCCACAAGGCAACCTAACTGGAAATCTCCAAGCTAGTCGTCGTCCTGCACGAAGTCGGTCTCACAATAGCTGATCCCTTGGGGATCAACCTCCTTTGAAATTACAGCAAGCAGGTTGAGTACAAAGTTGTACTCGCAAGACTTACAAGCAAAAGAATATTTAGATGCATTCATGTATCAAAGAAAGGCAATTTTCAGCATAAAGCAACATTTGATTTGAAGTACAAGTAATAGATTGAAATGCCAAGTAAGCAAACATTTTTAATAACTTTAAATAACAGCGGATAAACATTATTAGACAACATCTAAACAACAACAAGTGGCTGCCCTGCAGCTCACAAACATAACATGAGACCATTCTCAATTGCCACCCGAACAAGTTTTAAGTTTAAAGTTCCAAAATGTTATGTCTAACTCCTGCAAATCCAATCCCAAGCGTGTCCATAACCTAGGACGAGGCTATTCGAATAGTTCATACCCTGTAGGGGTGTACCAATGTACCCACACGCCAGACCGCCTTTTCGCCACATGATAGAGCATACTTCCTTAGGTATGCTAGCAAAGCTAAGTCCTACGAGACGTTTTCCAATATTATGAATTAACTATGAGTCGCTCGTATGATGGAAACCATACGTTGTGTCAGAGTCATCGGCAGAGAGATAACTTACCGATGCTCCTCGGGGTAGGGGACTTAAACCCATAACCCATCCTGTCACACCCAACACACACAGATTATTTCCTTTTTCACACAACACACAACCACCACTTAAGACTTGGAGCCAACACACGCCAAAGTACTAAGTCAAGAGAGGTCTCATATCCCTCTCATGTGGTTAGCACGTAATTATGCTTGGTTTTGGTGAAACAAGATGTTCGGTCCTTGTTGACCTAGGCAAGACATTCACACACCCAACGACACACCATCCGACCACTTGCCCAAGTCTAAAACATTTTATTTTCACTTTTAATTTTCAAAGTAATATAGCACAAGGTGCTGGACATAGTGTAATAAAATGATTTGTGTGATCAAGGTTATCGACTAAGTCGATAACCGCCTAAGTCTACCAGAAGCTAAGTATGACTAAGCATCAATTCGCTTACATATGAATAGACTCTATAACATCCACCGAGCACTAACATCAGTGGGAATAATAACTTAGGGTTAGTGGCAAGGGATAAACATTTGTTACAACTCATGCATCTAATAGGAATAACTACCTCTAACGAAAAATAATCATTCAAGTAGAACATGCATACATATAAGTTGCAAACAAGATATTTTGTAACGAAAGTAATAGGATCAACATGATCAAAGGGGGGCTGCTTTCCTTGTTGAAGATACCCGACTTGCTGCTGTAGAGGATCACAATTGAGTTCATTCGGATCTTCATAATCTAACGTTTGAATACGAAAAGCCAATAAGAACACCTAACACCAAAAATATCCAAAATTTCAAATTCATCCAAAATGCATGAAAGTTTCACAGTAGGTATGTTATGATTTTAGATGAATTTAGGAACAAAAATCAATTGATTTGGAGTTTGTATGAGGAAGTTATGGCAGTTTGAAAATCAGATTTCCAGAAAATCCAAGGAAATTGCTATCTGTTACTATTCACACAAAATTATATATTTGTTGAAATTTTGCAGAGAAGTGGTGGATACAAGGATTACATAGGTAAATAGTTTATAATATTATACGACCAAAATAACTGAGTTTATCTCATTTGGAGTTTTTATGAATTAGTTATGAATTTTCAAAGTTAACAGCAATTTATAGTGTAAAAATAATTCATTTTTGGATCACTTTCCACAAACTATATTTTTTGTGATAGTGAGGTATTTGAAATCTATTTTAAAATAAATTTAGTTTAAAATGAAAAATTTCAAAACTGGATTCACTCATTTTGGAGTTAAGATGAAATACTTATGCAGTTTTGAAGTTTAAAGCAATTTACAATACGAAAATAATTGATATACAGATTTTCTTATAAACCCTGAGCTGAAAACGCTTTGGGCCGTAGAGATCTAATTGGACGATCCATACGACGGCTACGTCAGGCGGTCCGAATGTTCAAAGTGATCTAGGCGGTTGATTTGAAATCAGACGGTCCAAACGAAGAGATGTTCGGACGGTCCGAACGGCCCAACTGATCTAGACCGTTGAATCCAAATCGGACGGTCCAAACGAAGGTTACGTTCAGACTCTTAACTCAAGCGAACTAACAGATGGGTCCTACTTGTTAGAGACTGTAGCTTAATCAACGCTTAAACCTAACGTTTTCTATACGCGGGTCCCAGATGCCATAGACACAAAAGCAGGTTAAGACAGCCGTTACTGAAATCTAAGCAATCATAAACTATTAATGACTACCATTAGCCCTAATGACTTTCTCTGTTGTTGCGGGCGTTAAAGAACACCGAAGTTGCGCCATCGGTGCATTGCCAACAAGTTCGCCATGGCGTATTTGGGCAAAAGCGAGGACGGGTTCCTAATTGGGTTGCGTAACTAATGGTGGTAGTGGCGATGGCTGAGTCAGTCTGAAGCAGCGTCGCGTCGGAGAGAGGCGGCGGCACTAATATGACAACCGCGCATGCAAGGCTAAAGCTCTGCATTGTGCCACTACGCGGGTGCCAAAGCATCTAAGAGGTACTAGGATGCTACCTAAGCACCGGAAGGGAGTAGAGATGATCGGAGGTAGCTCGACGTTAGTGAGGTCCATGGTGGCACTCACGGTTCAAGTGGAGAAGAAGGCCTGAGCAAAAAGAGACATAATGAAATGTCAGGATAGCACAAGTGGGGTGAGGAGATGATTCCAGATCAAAGAATTGGAACAAGGATCACCGTGCCGGAGCTGAGGACGAAAGGGGCACTTTCGGCCGTAATAGAGAAAAATTCGAGATTCGATGATCCCTGTGAACAAAAGGTAATATCAATGTGGGGAAAAGTTTCCTAGTGTCATATGGCGCATGGTGACGCACAAGGGAGAGTGAAAACCTCACTGGACACGAAGTTGACACGGCGGCGGCTTGGGTGCGTGCTCTGGTGAAGAAGAATGGCACGAATGTGTCCCCAGAGCTACACACATTGGGAGGGGAAGGCATTAGCAAAAATGAGGATGGTGATGAACGTGGAAGAGAACGGGCGTACTGGAAAGGAGCTTACTCAAGAAAGGAGCACAAGCGAGCCTCTCCCTCCTTAGGCACCGAGAGGAGGAATGAGTTGAAATGGAGGTGAAGCGGCGGGGGGGGGGGGTAATATCCCCAGGCGAGGACGGAAATGGAAACGGCGTGAATTAGCGGTGCTTAGAGATTGGTCGAGAGGGGTGGTGCAGTTACGGTGACGACGGCATGCAAGCAGCGATCTTGGTGTGTGGCACCACGATGCTGGCGGAAGCCATGAGAGGAGGGAGACGGGTCCGACTGGTGGGCTAGGCGCGTTAGTGGCTATATGAGGAGCGAGCCGACTCGGGTGCGGTAAGCTTGAATTTGTTCGAGCGGTCCGATTAAAAATGGACAGCCCCGATTTCGATGGCTGTTCGGACAGTCCGAACAGCCCAAGCGACGAGGACGATCTGATGGAGATTGGACAGTCTTGATTGAAATGAACGTCCAAGCGGTCCGAACATTTCAATTGATCTAGACGGTTGGATTTAGAACGGAAGGCTCGCGCGAAGTTGGCTCGAGCCTAGGTGTGGAGCGGAGCGGGCTGGTTCAGCCGAGCCAAGTCCATGTGGTTTGAGCCCAAGGAAAGATGTGTTTGACTAAGATTAATTCAAAACCTAAATACTTTGACCGGGGGTTTAAAAATAGCAAATAAAATCCTAAAAATCTGAAATTTTTCAGGGAGGTTCCTGGGATGACCTAGTACCCACATAAAATTTGAAACCCCACTGTTCAACTTATCATTGCTTAATTTAAATTCAAACCTAGAATAGGTTGTTGATGTGAGTTTAAATTTTCTAAGGGTTGAGTTTAGTTCCAAAAATTTGAGAAAAATTATATTAATTCATGATAAACATTATAGTATTTGAATAAATTATCTCCAGAGGATGATCACAAGTTTTTGTTTCTATTTTCTTTTGGAACTTCAATTGAGTTGTATGTTTTCTTTGATTTCAACAATTTCAATGAAACAAATTATGCAAAAGCTCCATAAAAACCAATGCATGTTCAAAAGTTTTAAATTTTTCTCATTTTTATACATTTGAAATACAAACCCAAGAGTTGGGATGTCACAACTTAGGCCCACATTATCCAAAATACAGGGATCCAAGGCCCGTATGAAGAATCTTTCACACGAGGATCTATTTGCTAATATTGGAATGATGGGACTTATTTGCCCATATTGGAATAAGGCATGAATGATTGAAATGAAATGAATGCATTCTCTCATAGTAACAATTTCGATATCACCAATGAACATAATCATGTAAAGGAAGGAAAATACTCATAATTCATAAGAATTACTCATGTCATAATAATATAACCAGATTGAACAACAACCATACAAGATCATCCAATTTGTACTTGCCTTTCGTGTTGCAACACGTTGGATGGTAAAGAAGGTGCAACAAATACAAAGTCACTCCTCCTACAAGGAGTAATTTACTCAAAAACAAGTTCTTGACAAGAGGAAACAACGCTAATCGCAACGATCTCATCTGCACTCCCAAAACCCATACTTCAAATAATTAATCTACTCACGCGAAACGACAACATAAAAGTAACTCAAAACTGGACAACAATCTTCTAAAATACGTATCTCCCAATCTGCTTATCATAAAAATCCATTTTTAGTCTCTCTAGAGATATTATGACTTGGTCTACAAAAGTTTAGTTGGCAAGATCCCTTAATTCTGACTTTAACTAAATTTAACAACCAGATGAATAACCAATGACAGAAACTAACTGACAGTTTGGATAGCAGCCTTAAAATAGCTATAACTTTCACTAGGATGATCCAAAAATTGTGTTATTTAACATTCTGGAAGGCTAAGAAAATTTTATACAAAAGTCACGTTAGTGGACAATCCTGATTCGGCCATTAACAAGATCTAATCTGCTAGTTACTACGACTACTATAACTTGATGGGGTTTCTGGATAGCAACATTGTGAATATCATAACTTACAAACTACAACTCCAAAATACTATGAACTTAGATCCTACAAAAACCTAATGAAATATCCCACAATTCTTCAGAGATGATGAACCCTAATTTCACAGTTATTAATTTGAAAACTACAGTACAACGAACAGCAGTAAAAACCCAATATACTACCTGAAACAATTGCGTGGAAACCAATTAAACACAAACATCAAAGAACTAATAAATCACCCTTGAAGACCCGCTGTGACTCGCTGAAATCCCCACGAGAAACTCCTCTCCCCTTCCTTCTCCCTCTTCATCTTCCTTTCTTCTTCTTCTTCCTTCCTTTCTCCTCTTCTCCTCCTCTTGGCATAGCAGCAAGGAAGGTGACTGCTACAATACCCACGTGCTATAGTGTGGCGATGGTACTGTAGCAGGAGTGCTAGGGTTTTGTTGATCCCTCCCCCTTGCCTTCTAGTGAACAGTCATGGGCATTGGGCCACAATGATCAGTTTTCTCCCTACTTGAAAAACGGTTGGTGGCCCATTCCTTTCCCAAAATTCTGAAATTTTCTTTCTAATACTATTTAATTTTAGTACTAATCACTTATTTATTTTATGTTTAAACGGGATATTACATTCTACTCCCCTTAAACAGAATTCGATCCCGAATTCTACTCACCACTCTACTCGAAAGAACAACCACAACAGAAATTAATCGCAAGTAACACGTACCCGACGTGAAAAATTCTGAATATAGCTAGCGCGTGTGAGACTCCAACTCCCAAATCGCTTCCCTCTCGGACTTATGGGACCACAACACCGTGATGTATACACACATCTATATCTCAGCACTCTCTCTAACCTCTCTAGGTACACTCAACGTACAAGACTCAAAGGTACGGTCTTACTCATTGGTCAACAGTTCTAACGAAACCTCACACTCCAGATCTCTCAAGTACTTCCCGGACACCAGGTCATACAAAATATTGTGTACCCCGCGTCAGGACTCGAGACGGTTCCAACGATACGCTATCTTCCAAAATCCCTACAACTTCCAGAGAGAAACCAATGTACCTTCAGCCAACGTTTCCTTTGGTACTAAACCACCGAACCTGCACATAACACAAGGAACTCTTGTTCCATCTCTAAATTGATTTCTTCACCTTAACCAAAATCATCTCCCTTAACCAGGGACACACAATAGAACTTGCTTTAAACAAACACATTTACAAACATAGCCAACTAAAAATAAAGGTTCCTCAACGCAACCACCCAATGCCAATTCCCCACCAAAAGAGTCAAAGCCAAAATCGAAGATTCATCACGAAAACCTTTCCACTTTCCAATTAGGCAGTTTGCAAATAAACACCACGTAAGCCAAAGGAGAAATCACTAGAATACCTAAATCAATCATTTCATTTATTCTTTCTGAACCAGTAAGAACCACACATGCCAACATAAAGCGAAGCTCAATTTGCAAAAGATATCCATCATAAACACATAGCTCAAACAAGAATCAAGAGAACATTTTACTACTCGAGAAAACATTCTTTTCTCAATTTCTCTTTTAGGAATAAATTTTCTCTCAAATTTCATCGCATATCACACTAACTCATTTCTCTTAAATTGGCAACCTCAACGCTATGCTCAAACCGAATACATCATCCACACCTTTTGATATGGATCAACGTGTAGTTGATGCGTAATGTGGCCCAATTTTTCACGGTACTTGTATTTCAACCCTGATCGAATCAAAACCCTAGCTTTCCTCCTTTTTGGTTCAGCAAAAAGGAAGAACAAGTGTATCTCCAAAACAAGTAATACTTGGTTGATGTTGAATCAATCCGAAGAGAGAAACAAAATCAAACCCGAAGACAACACCAAACCGTGAGCAATTGAGGATGCTACGAATTGGTGAGATGATCCACAAGGAATCACGGATCTTGGAAGAACAATCTCCTTCCAATATTCACGCAATCACAAAACCTTATATGGGAATTTTTGAAACGCATGTATTCATTGTGCGTCACATAAACCTGTGACTTTTCTATATTTTCTTCAACTCTAACTTGCTTACAATGGGGGTCTTCCCCTAAATATATAGTCCCCATGAACAGTGCGTATGGATGAATAGTTGTAACAGCCCAAATTTTCAATTTCTGTAAAAATTTAAAACTTATTTATTTCTAAGGATTTTCTGAATTTTCTTAAAGCTTTCCTTAAATAACTTTAAAGCTAAAACAAATTTAATTGCAAAATCTATTACCAAGTTTAAGTTGGAATTATTTTATTTAAGTCCAAAATGTCCTTGAGAATTTCTGTGAATTTTGTCATAATTTTTGGAATTTATTTGCTATTTTCTAAAGCCTCTTTTAATTATCTAAATTAAAACAATTGTTAAAACATTAGAAATTCTTCAAACAGTGCTTGGGCCGAAACTCGTCCGCCCAAACCTCCTCAAGACAAACCCGACGGCCCAGCTATTTTCGCGCCCCCTCATTTCTTCGGGACCATGAGATCAGCATCGGATGACTCGTACGCCCAGCCGTGTGTGCCGTTGATCAAAATCGGACGCACCCGCGTCATCGTCTTCTTTCCTTCTTCTCCGCGATCCCTTTCCTTTCTTGCCGTGCCGCCTGCCATGGACGTGGCTCGGGAAGCTTCCAGACCAGCAAATCACCGACCCAATCGCTGATTTCTCGCGCGCATTAAAACCGCCGCGTCGAATCGCACCCGACCCGGCCTCTCCTTTCCTTCTTCGTCCACGATCCCGTTGATTCCGCCACGGACCCGGCGGCGACCTTCGTTCTCTACACGTAGCTCCACCCCTCCCTAGCCCTATAAAAGGGAGCCCCGGGTGCGCCTTCCTCCTTACAACTCAACACTGCCACCCGGTGCCACTCTCCTCTCCCCTAGCTCTCTAATTTCAAGTTTCTTCGGTGAACCTTCGGTTCTTCTCCAATTCCAGCGCCTCCGTCGATGCTCCGCCCTCGCCGTCCACACCTCCATCATCGTCACGCCATCGCAAAGCCGGTGCGCGCACCCACATCGCCAGAGGATCCCCAGAGCCCCTACTTCGCCGTCGACCGAAAGATGCCGTCGCCAAACCTCGCCGCCGATGACCAAAACGTCCCATCCCGCCGCCCCAAGGTAGCGCACCAGGATCCCCATCTCATCCTCTCTCTGTTGATACCATCCACACGACTCGCCGCGGTGTAGAACGCCGGCGAGCTCGCCGCCGGCCTCGCGCCTTTGTGGGGCTGACGTGGCTCAGCCACGTCATTGCCACTGCATTGCCACATCAGCACCAGGTCTGGCGTGGCTGCCTGTGTGGTGCCACGTCACCCTCACACCGCCACATCTACGCAACCCTTGAGCCCAAAGTGTAATACCCCAAGTTCAATTAAGTAAGAAGAAAAGAATTCGGGGAGGAGAATCAATTAGAAAAGTGATTTAACAGAAGATTCAGGGGGATTCTTGCGTAATTTAGAAAACCTGGGCTGTGGGCGAAAAGCCCACAACACCTTGGCCCATTAGGGCAACCATCCAAGTGGAGGGGGAGGCCATGCTACTGTAGCATGCACTGTAGCAGCCCCTCCCCGCCCCATTGCGCCACCCACTCCCCCCTTGGTGCTCCCTGCTGCTGGCCTTGGTGTTCCCCGCTGCCGGCCATTGGAGGAAGAAGCAAGGCGAGGGAAGGAGATCAACTTCGCGGGGCAAGATCTTCAACTTTCTGTGATTCTACAAGGGTAACGTCACGTGTTCTTCGCTAGTTAATGTGTAGTAGATGCGTTTGATCTCGTTTGATAGATTGAACTGCGTCGGTTTAATAGATCACGTTCTGTCTAGTAGTTTGGACGACTGTTTTCATATCTGTAGAGGCAGAATCTAGGGATTCAACCTCTTAGAAATAGTTGGGCTATGTTGTTAGCTTTCCGTGGCCGTCAAGAACGCCCAGATCCGATTAACGGTTAGAAAGTTATGAATTGTTTAGTGCCGCTATCCTGTTAATCTGTCAACATCCTGACAGTCTGTATAAATCTGAGTTAATCTATTAGTTAAAGATGAAATCAGAGGATCTCGTTATAATGAAAAAGATGGGTAATTTCCTCACCTTTCCAGAAAGCTAAAGAACGTAAGAATTGGACTTTCGTAGCAAACGTTATGATAATTTTAGTGTACTGTCTAGAGAACCCGACGTGATAATTGATGTTCTATAGATTGGCTTGGTAGGGGCAGTAGATTGCAGAATCAGAAGGGCTCCCCAACTAAGTTTATTTAGGTAATTTAATTATATTTCCAGAAAGTATTAGAACATCTTATTTGGACTCCTGAGCAGAAAGTTATGTATTTTTAGAAGTTGACTGTCCGCAGTGAACACCAAGCGATCGGTAGAAATTGGAAGATTGGAAACGCTTGGGTATTTAGCGAGTTCAATTGTGTTCTTATTTATGCTTTTGGTCCAGTATGCTTGTCTTAGCTTGGGTTATCATTATGTTCAGGTGGGAGCGTGATCCCAAGGGCAGCGCCCTCTTCGCGTCCACCGTTCTCGCACGGTTGAGGCAAGTATTCGGGTTGTAGAATAATTATGATTGTTTGCTGAGATTGATTGTGTCTTGTTCATAATAGCCATGCATGGATGTTAATGTGATGAATTACAATATAACTTGGTAAATGCAAGTTATGGTTAAAGCTTCCTGTGTATGTTGTTAATGCTTACATGTTGTTATGTACACGTTGAATTCATATGTTTGGAAGATGATGTCATTGTACATATGCATGTAGTAAGCATGATTGAGTCTTGGTCACGTGGTGACCAAGTATGAATAGTTGAGGTCCCCGTCATGTAAATGACGGGCTTGAGGTCCCCACATTCGTAGAATGTGGGCAATGAGTAAAGAGGTCCCCATCATGATGATGATGGGCAAAGGTCCCTATACATGTGGAGTATAGGCTCTTGGTCCTTGTGCCAGAGTGCATAGGCAAGGGTATACATCGACGGTTGTATACCCCGCATTACCGGTAAAATGCGAAAAGAGATAAAATTTAAAAGGTGCATTGCATGGTCGCATTACATAAGCATGAATGCTATGTTTAGTGTAATGTTTAATTTGGAATATTGATGCTATGACTGTGATTTTAGCTTTAGCCTTGTTGATACTTGCTGAGTCTTTGGGCTCACTCTTGCTTTGATATGTTTTAGGTACAACTGGCAAGAACGGCATGCATGGCAGGGAGTAGATGTTTGGATGCACTCACTACCACTCATCCTTAAGGCGACTGCCATTTAGATTTTATTCCAATAATAATTAGACTGCTTGTGAATCACGTATGGATGGTTTTAAGTTTCAGGTTAATTGTAATAAGGAGAATAGCAAGTTTTGTCTATGTTTATTAGATTATCTTGCATGCTTGAATGAACTTGAATATTGAGTTTATTGTTAATTGCTATGATTAATTGTTGGAACCTCGGTATAGTTAATTATACAAAGGAGGTTCTGCCAAAAATTGGTATTTGGTCTTAGTTTAGTTTTGTTTAATTTAATTTTAGTAGCATTCTAGGCTCAATGTTGAGCTGGGGTGTTACACAAAGGTCCCGTGGACTCAGTTCACGTGGACCGTTTCTATGACACGTGGGGCCCGTATGTTAGAGAATTATTTTAATTCCTTTAAATCCCAAAATTCTCGTGGCTGACGTCAGCCTTTATGCAAATAAATGAATTTTCCTTTAGAAAAATAATTCGGAAATTCATTTAATTGCAGATCTAGGGTTTAAACTTCTAAAATCCATATCTTATGCATCCAAGCTCCAAATTGGGTGATTCAAATTGCTAAATTCGTATAAAATCATTATCTAGCTAAATAAAATAAAATTATTTTATTTGGAGTTAGTTTGAATTGTCTTTTTGAATTTATTTGATTTTTATTTGAATTTGTCGTACTTTCGCGTATAGACTTTGACGATTCCGGAGAGGTAGATCCTTCATAGGAATTAGAATTTCAAGACTTTAATGAAGGCAAGTTATACCCTTGACCATATTGATCATGATACTTTAAAGTATTTAATTACTTTTTAAATTTATTATTGCATGCATATTTTTATTCAAGTTATTTTAAATTCTGTTTTAATTCTTAGATATACCAATTTCCTTGTATAGCCAATATTGATGTTTGAATTGCCATGCCTTTGTCACCTTAGTAAAATAATTAAGAGAATTATGCATAGAAATTGCTTAGACCAAAATTGATTTGGGGAGGAATCTTAGCCAAAATACAAAATTGTTTTACAAATAAGGCTATGGTATTGTCTTTACCATAGACTGTTGAAAAATGTTTTGACAAAGAAAATAAATAAAATTGGTTTGGACTTGGGCGAATTGGATTGTTGGTGGGTGCAAGTTTATGCACGGGCTCAATGCAGAGAATGGTTGAGGCCCAGGGTTTGTTTTGGAAGTCGCCCAGTCATGTAAGGACCGGTCTACAAGCCGCGGATTGTTAAGCCAAACTCGTACCACCACAAGTCTGGAATGGGACAGACTTGGCCAAATAAGCTATATTATTTCACCATGTTTATGTCTTGGAAAGATGTGGGTGTCGTGAAGACTTATTGTTAATTCCCACATGGCGCACGAGGGGGTAATCGTTTGGTGCAAAGCCTTCGATTACGAAACCTTAGCGGGCATAATTATGTTGAAATAATGTAGGGTAAAAGCCTCGCGATAGTTGCTTAGTCGCACGCCTACGTAAGCGTGTATTGGCCGACACAATAAGCAAACTATCTCTTGTGGGTAAAGCTGTACAAACTCTGTAGAGTATCAATCTATTCCAATAACCGTGTCCACAGTCATGGACATGCTTGGCGAAGCCACTCGAAGTTAGACTTTGGTTTTGTTTAAAGAGACTTTATCACATGGTTTATGTAAATGGGATTTGGGCAGAAAGCCTGGTGTAAGGGGGGTAGTCCTTCACCATTTGTGTTTGGAAGTTTATCCTACACTTGACATTGATGAATTGAAATGTGAATTTGATTTTAATTAATCTAAAAATAGCCTTGGAAATTATTAGGAGTATTTAAAACTGAAAATGCTGTTTCATGCAAATAAACTTTGCCAATATCCTTTGTTTCCTCTATGCATGCATACAATCTGTTACTTGATGGGTGTACCTTGCGACCACGGTAGTAGTGCTCACTCTTGCTGAATAATCTTTATTCAGGAGAAGATCTCTATCAAGACAGTGAGGACATCAATGCTTAGGCTATGCGCCCCCAGACGATTGCCTGTGGCGAATCGTTGGGTCTACTACTACTGTTTTTCTTCCGCTGTGTTTTACTCAGGCCCTTTGTAATAAACTCTGAATAATTATTAATAAAGTGCGTAATATGTTTTGATTATCACTTTTGTTTAACTGTGTACACTAGAAATCCTGGACTAGTGTATGAACACAGAGAATCCGGGGTCCTTCGCTCCCAAGTTCGACAATAGTAATCCGAGTTAGCTCTGATAATCCGAGTCGCATCTTGTTCACATGAGCGATGTCTGAACCCAAAACTCTTACTTTAATTAGATATTTAAGCTACTCTAATTGCTGAAAATAGATTAAACTATCCTATTACAAGTAATTATAAAATTAATCTCTTTTAAAGAAAGATTCGAATTGGAATTGCTCCAATCCAAATCCATTTCGGATTCTTATGCTGAAAATGCATTGATTTCGAAATTGAGTTTGAATTTGGATCCTTTGTATTTTCTTAGCCAGATTCTCTTACAAACTTGCCAATATGCAAAGCCCTTGGTCCTTGTGTCTTTCCGTGTCCGCTCAAGCTCCCCCTTCGGCCTACCTCCCTCTCCTTGCTCTTGGCCGAACCTTGTTCTTGTTTGTTTCTCTATTGATGCATAATAGACTCAACTTGAGGTTTAGCACACACTTGCAACTTAGAGATGTTGACCACCATAGTAGATGGACCTAGGACCTCATCACCTTTATAGAGAGGCTCTAATGACTCCACAAAAATATTTTGTAGCCAACTCCTCTACTAACGGAATTGCATCGACAGATGACTACCAATACATCTCAAAATAGATTTCACACGCAATCACATCAACTCAATCCTTTAAGAATAAACAACTCGGAATTCACATCACACACTCTCATGTACTACATCAAAAGGTTTCTATAAATGATCATCCCACTATTCGGAATCCACTATTATTCTACTAGTTCTGCACATAATCATTGGGCAACAAAGAATCTAGCAAAGATGTAATACCCCAAAATTATTCGTGTAATACCTTGCCTAATTAAATGAGAAATTAACAAGTTAGAAAAGAAATTAGTATTCTGAAATTAGAAGGATTGGGGTAAAGAAAAATGGGCCATTGGCCCATGGCGGCAGCCACCCACATAAGAAAAAGGGGGTGGGAGCTAGCCATAACCCTAGCTCTCACCAATTCCTCCAGCAGCCGCCACCCCAGCCCCTGCGCTCCTCCTAGTGCCGCTTGCACCTTTCTTCTGCCGAAGCCTTCTTGCTGTCGCTAGCGCCCCTGCTTGCACCAGCCGCTAGCTCTCCTGGCTACATGCACTAGCCCGGCTGTAGCAAGCAGCAAATACTAGCTCTGCTTGCATCCCCCATCGGCAACAAAAAGTGAGAGAGAGAAAAGGGATTAAGAAAGAAGAAAATGGCTGTTGTTTGTTCATGTGTTGCTGCATGCAATTCATCTCATGAGTGCATGATTTAATTGCTGCATACTAGAGAGAGAGAGCAGATGATGTTGCATGCTATTGCTCTGCATGCTGTGGGGGAGAGAGAGAAAGAGTGTGCTGCTGCGCATGTGTTGATTCTCTATGCTGGGTGGGTGTGCTACCATGACAAGAAAGAAAGAGAAGAGGGGAGAAGGCAAAGGAGAGGGATCACCAGCGGGTGTTGGTGTTCTTCGTCGTTTCATCAAGGGTAACCGCTGTTCCCCCTTGTTTAGATGCATAATTATTTGTTTTAGCAATGTCGGTAATTAGGCCTGTTCAGGATAGTTTGCGTTAGACGGATGTTTTGATGTAGTTAAGTGCGGATTCAGTTCTGGACATCTCCTAGAGTAATGTAGAGGACGTCGCCATGTTTCCATGAACTGCTAGAACGTATTATTTGGACCCCTGCAGCAGAAGTTAAGATGTTATTAGTGGGACTGTTCTGCAGATTTGTTGGTTTTCTATCAGGTTTTAGTTATCTGAGTTAATCAATTAGTTAAAGGGAGAATTGGAGAAGCTTAGTATAATCAAAGTCGTATTTTAGTGTCCTAGCTTTCCAGAAAGCTCAAGAACACGAGATTTGGACACTCGTAGCAAAAGTTATGGTATTTTTACTATACTGTCCAGAGAACCCGACGCGAATTCGACGTTTTGTTAACTAGCTCAGTAGGGGTAATAGATGGCAGATTCGGAAGAGCCCCTCAACTAGATTTAGTTGGGGAATTTAATTACCTTTCCAGAAAGTCTACGAACACCTTATTTGGACTCCTGTGCTAATAGATATAGATTTTTGATTATGACTGTCCACCGAGGGGATAGATCGATGTTTAGGAATTGGGGTCGGGATCGAGTTAGACGCTTTTGCGAGTTTGTGGTTGTTGTTATATAGTTTGTTTTGGTCTACTACTGTTGTCTTAGCGTGCGTTATAATAATTATTCAGGTGGTGGACTGGTCCTGGGGGTAGCACTTTCTGCACGTCCCTCGTTCTCTCGCGGTTAAGGTCAGTATAATTATGGATATAATAGATATTATCGAATGGCATTGTTTGATAAATTCTATGAGTATTTGTGTTGTTTATGATTGTTATGGTGATATGATTGGTAATGTTCATGGTTCCTAGTGCTACGAGTTATGTGTTAATCATGGATGTTTGAAAGTTATGAAGTCTATGATTATGAACTTTTGTAGTATGAATAGGTTATTCATATGCAATGTTGTTGCGGATGCATGTTTGTATTAATTTGAGATTTCATACATATGCATCATGTTGGCTTATTGAAGTCTTGGTCATGTGATGACCAAGCAATTCTTGAGGTCCCCATCATGTTAATGACGGGCTAAAGGTCCCCATGCTTGTAAAGCATGGGCTTTGGTCCCCATACTTGCGGAGTATGGGCAATGATCCCTGTGCCAGATGGCACAAGCATGGGTGTGCATCGACGGATGTGCACTTTGCATTACCGGTAAAATGCAAAAGAGAAAGAGAAGGATAAAGATTATGTTGAGCATATTGCATAGCATGTGTGTGTAAAGTAACTGATATGTGGTTTTGTGGAGTACAGTTGATGAGTTATATGCTTGTATGATGTTGATGCCATTTATTATATTTGCTGAGTTTTTGGACTCACCTCTTGTTGTTTGTTGTGTTTTAGGTACCTTTACGGGATCGACAAGTATGGGGGAAAAGAAGGATTAGTCTTGTTGCACTAACACACGATCTATCACAATGGAATGAAAGGAAAATTAATTATTAGTTGAATGAACCATTTAGAGTACTCTTTATGATTATTGCTTGCTTGAAGTAAACTGTAATAAAGGGATAGGTGTTTTTGGATGCTCATGATCAGTTGCTATGGATGTTTTAGTAACGAAAAGCCAGTTTTCAATATGTCTTGCTCACATTGCAAGTTTGTAATACCCCAAAAATTAAATCGGGAGAGAATAATTAAATCGGGAGAATGTTTCTTTTAGCAAAGCAATTGAACAGGAGAAAGAGGGGGTTCTAATGTAATACTCCGATTTATTCTACGAAAGAAAGCGTTCAAAAGAGAAATTAGACATAAAAAAAGAGGGGTTTCTGCAGTTCTTCGGCAACTTGGGCCTCGGGCCTTGGGCCAGGAGGCCCATGAGGGGCCGGCCACCAATAAAAGGAAGGGGGAAACCCTAGCGCACTGTAGCTACAGTACCGCCGCCGCCACTGTAGCACAACTACTGTAGCACGCCCCTCTCCTCCATGGTGGTGGCTCCCTTCCTCGCCATCGGTGCTCCCTGCTGCCGATCAAGTGAAGAAAGGAGAGGAGATCACCTTCGCGGGAGAGTTCATCGTCTTCTTGCGATTCTACAAGGGTAACATCGCATGTTCTTCGCTGGTTGATGTGTATTAGTTGCAATTGATTTCGTTTGGTAGATCAAGTAATCAACAGTTAATAGATCGTGTTCTGTCCAGTAGATTGAACGACGGTTTTCATGTCTTTAGATGTAGAATCTGGGGATCCAACCTCTTAGAGATAGTTGGTTTATGTCATTAGCTTTCTGTGGCCGCCAAGAACGCCCAAATCCAATTAACGGTCAGAAAGTTATCAATTGTTTAGTGTCGCTGACCTGATAATCTGTCAACATCCAGACAGTCTGTAGAAATCTGGGTTAATCCATTAGTTAAAAAAGAAATCAGAGGATCTCGTTATAACAAAAAATGTGGGTAATTTCCATACCTTTCCAAAAAGCTAAAGAACGTAAGATTTGGACTTTCGTAGCCAAAGTTATCGTGATTTTAGTGTACTGTCCACAGAACCCGACGTGAAAACTGATGTCATTTAATTTGGCTTGGTAGGGGTAATAGATATCAGATTCAGAAGGAATCCTCAACTAGGTTTAGTTGGGAAATTTAATCACCTTTCCAGAAAGTATTAGAACACCTTATTTGGACCCCTGTAGAGAAAGTTATGTATTTTAGAAGTTGACTGTCCGCAAAGGAGGCAGATAGATCGGTAGAAATTGGAAAATTAGAAACGCTTGGGAGTTTAGCGAGTTCTTTTGTGTTATTAGTTATGCTTTTAGTCCAGTATGATTGTCTTAGCCTAGTTATAATTATGTTCGGTGGGAGTTTGATCCCAGGGCAGCGCCTCTCCGCCCACCGTTCTTGCACCTTGAGGCAAGTATTAGGGTTGTAGTATATTTATGTTTGTTTGCTGAGATTGTTTGTGTCTTGCTCGTAATAGCCATGCATGGATGATAATGTGATGAGTTTCAATTTAACTTGGTGAATGCAAGTTTATGGTTAAAGTTCCTATGTATGTTGTTAATGCTTACGTGTTATTATGTACTTGTTGAATTCTTATGCATGAAAGATAGTGTCATAGTACATATGCATGTTGTAAGCATGCTTGAGACTTGGTCACGTGGTGACCAAGTATACATAGTTGAGGTCCCGTCATGTAAATGACGGGCTTGAGGTCCCCACATTAGTGCAATGTGGGCAATTGAATAGAGGTCCCCATCATGAAGATAATGGGCAAAGGTCCCTATACTTGTGGAGTATAGGCTCTTGGTCCCTGTGTCTTAGAGAACACGAGCAAAGGTATACATCGACGGTTGTATACCCGCATTACAGTAAAATGCGAAAAGAGATAAAGTTTAAAAGGTGCATTGCATGGTCGCATTACATAAGCATGAAGGCTATGTTTAGTGTAATGCTTATTTTCATGGTCGCATTACATAAGCATGAAGGCTATGTTTAGTGTAATGCTTATTTTGGTATATTGATGCTATGACTGTGTACTTAGCTTTAGCCTTGTTGATACTTGCTGAGTCTTTGGGCTCACTCTTGCTTTGATGTGTTTTAGGTACCACTGGCAAGAACGACATGCATGGGAGGGAGTAGTTGTTTGGATGCACTCACTACCACTCATCCTTAAGGCGACTATCAATTAGTCTTTATTCTAATAATAAGCAAACTATTTGAGAATCACATATGGATGGTTCAATGTTTTAAATTAATTGTAATGAGGAGAATAGCAAGTTTTGATTATGCTGAATAGATTATCTTGCATGCTTGAATGATCTTGGATATTGAGATTATTGTTAATTGTTATAATTAATTGCTGGAACCTCGGTATAGTTAACTATACAAAGGAGGTTCTGTTGAAAAATTTGGTAAAAAGTCTTAGTAGTATTGTTTAATTTAATTTTAGTAACATTCTAGGCTCAATGTTGAGCTGGGGTGTTACAAAGTTGGATTACCTGTTTATGTTATATTTGTTTTGTTGGAACCTCCGGTATAGATAACTATACAAAGGAGGTTCTGCCGAAATTTTGTAAGGTGTTTTAGTTTAATTTTGTTTTTATTGTTTAGTTTAGTAGCATTCCAGGCCTTTGTCGGTTTGGGGTGTTACAGTTGGTATGAGAGCGGGCTGTAGGTTCGTGGTATTGAAAATATTAAACTTGACACACTGAGCACAGTAGTTGGGGATGGGTTTTTGCATTGCATTTACGCTTCCGTTGAGTTGTATTGATGATTCCTGTTATAAGATGATCTGATATATCTACATTATAATAATACTATGGTTATTATGTGTGGGGATAACCCATGTTGAGAGATGGAGGTCGTGGTTGTGGTCTTGGGTTGTACCAGGTTACACCACCATTCGTGGTATAGGAATAGCGAAGTGTCCATACCGAATATCGTAGTACAGGCGTTGATAGCGAGTATATTTAGAAGAGTTGTTCTCTTCCTTGAAATTTAAATTTGGTCAACTCTTATCTAGTTGTGGCTGATGAACTTCTCTTGGATTAGTAGTCCATTCCAGTTGATGGGATTCTTGGAGAGACGTTGCTGTGCTCCCATTGGTTTAAGTTGCCCTGTAAGGCAATCAATGTTTTCCCAACCGATGAGTTATTCTTGCGGCTGGTGAACTTGGTTAATTGTCAAAATTGACCTTTGTATTGGAGTTTGTCTTTCTTATTGGAAAAACTTGATCCATTTATTTCGCTTGATGATTTGGATAATGAAAGTTTCCTTTTGCAAGTCCTTTAATGCGTGCAAGCTTTGACCCAAGGTATCTCTTTTGGGTATTTTGAGTGTTGGAGTTAGATGCTTCTCTTCTATGAAAGAAAACGTTAAAACCTTTATTTTGTCATGGTTAAGCGAGAGGTTACAATCAAAGAAATTAGTGTTTGTTATTTGGGTTATCAAGTTGAGTCTGTAGTATGGTGCATATTTGATCTTAACTAAGATCCTTGGACGGGAAGTCGTTTAATTTGATGGTGTCTTGTAGTAGCTCTTGACGAACTGTGTTTAAGGGTATGGCTATACCCAATTAAAGTTAAAGAAGTTATTAATAAGTGTGAGATATTGATGATTTGGTCCGATCATTAAGATTGTGGGATTTGTTAAATTTATTGGATAATTTGGGGTAATAGGTCCCAATGGATTAATCTATCTATAGTGATGGTTATGTTAAGGATATGTTTGATGTTGCCTTAGAGGATATTAATCTGGCAATTTTCATAAACGGGCTACTTGATGATTATACTTAATTGCTAGATTGAAACATGTATATCAGATTAGATGGATGTTGAGGTAGTACCTTGTGAAACCCGGTGATTAAAGGAGATGATGTTATTAAATCTGTAGTTAAACTCTGAGTATAAAGTGGAATGTCGACTCTGTGTTATAAACGGATATGTGACTGTAAATAGCAGTAGGACCCTATTTGCATACGTGATAAATGCAATTGTCAATTGTCAATGATAGTTGAAGTATGTGTTGAGCAGCACTAATGGTTGAATGGATGAATGAATAAGTGGTATATGAAAGCGTGAATGGCGAAGCTGTTATTTGATAGCATGATCTTGTTGAAAGAGGTTTGTTCCAACCTTGTGGCTGTTGTTTCTTTTGGAGAGATTTATGAGGGGATAAGAGGCTATGGTGATTCTCGCTAGGAGTGTATTATTTCCTTGTTAATGTGATTGTCAGTAAGGGATTATGATGATAATATTGAATGTTTTGTATAAAAGAATTGGATCGCTCGCCTGATATTGATTAAATGAAAACTTCTAATTTCGCGTGTGTGATCTTTCAGACCACATGTTGATGTGGTAGCCGAAATTGTTTTGAGCAAAGTGACGTGCTAAGAGGTTTTATTAGTTCCTAAGTGGTTTATGTGTTGTAGTCTTGAAATCTCTTCTTGTTGGAGTTGGCATGGTGATGCTGTAACCAACGAAAGTCGTTTTCTTTGTTAAAGGAAAGAATGAATTAGAAGTATTTGAGAATGAAGTCAAGTCTTGTAACTTGCAGTTTATCGATTTTTGCCTAAACTTTCTGTTTTGCCCAACAGAGTTTCCCGAATCCCAAAAGCAATGTTTTATTCTCGTTTGAGATTTGATACTCTCTGCTTGTGGGACGTGTGCCCTCAACTATGATCACATCTTTTGTTTTTCGAGATCATTGCTATTTGATTATTTCTCTTAATCATGTAACTACTACAAGTGGTAATGTTTTCCCTTGTGCTGAAATTTATTTCTATTTGCCTATTCTTCTAAGAACGGGTTAACCGAACTGTATTGCAAAGTCCCTTCGGGTGTGTTTTAGCAACTAGATAGTGGTGGTCTAGTAGATGGTTTGTGAACCTTTAGGTGTTAGGTTGTTGGAGAGGCTTTGAGTAATAAATCGATTTATTAGAATAATCCTTAGAGAGGATTTGATTTAAAAATAATTTTTGTCTTTAGAGCTAACAGATTTCGTTGTCGCAATTAGTAGGACCTATAGCGAGATGTGGTCCAAAATTTTGTGTTCATTGTGACAGAACATTAGAATTAGCAAGTATGGAAATCTTGATCAATTTATTAGAGTGTTGCATTTGGGTACTCGGTAAGATTGTGTAGAAGAAGTATGATGGTATAGTTTAATGAGAGTAGCAGTGTAGAGAAATCTAATAGTCATGTTAATTAATGGGATAGTAGGTATTGTTGAGTTATTGTCAAGTATGACTCGGCCTCAGTGAGTAACCCTATGGGAGTTAGATTATCTCTAAGGATAACTTGATCAAGAATATATTTATTTATTGACGTTAGTGATTGAGTAAGTTTGAATCTTGGTCAATCAGTTAGGGTATTGTGACAATATGGGTACATTGTGGTCTAGTGGCCGCATTTGATTGGTGTGGGTTAGAGAAGGTCTAAGATTGATGAAACGAATCGCCTTGGGTTAGACAGACGTTTTGATGTAGTTAAGTGCGGATTCAGTTCTGGATGTCTCCTAGAGTAATGTAGAGGACGTCGCCATCTTTCCGTGAAGTGCTAGAACGTATTATTTGGACCCCGGAAGCAGAAGTTATGATTTTATTAGTGGAACTGTTCCGCAGATTTGTTAGTTTTCTATCAAGTTTTAGTTAAAGGGAGAATTGGAGAAGCTCAGTATAATGAAAGTCATAGGTTAGTGTCCCAGCTTTCTAGAAAGTTCAAGAACGCGAGATTTGGACACACGTAGAAAAAGTTATGGTATTTTTAGTATACTGTCCAGAAAACCCGACGCGAATTCGATGTTTTGTTAACTAGCTCAGTAGGGGCAATAGATGGCAGATTCAATAGAGCCCCTCAACTAGGTTTAGTTGGGGATTTTAATTACCTTTCCAGAAAGTCTAAGAACACCTTATTTGGACTCCTGTGCTAATAGATATGGATTTTTGATTATGACTGTCCACCGAGGGGATAGATCGATGTTTAGGAATTGGGGTCGGGATCGAGTTAGACGCTTTTGCGAGTTCGTGGTTGTTGTTATATAGTTTGTTTTGGTCTACTACTGTTGTCTTAGCATGCGTTATAATAATTATTCGGTGGTGGATGGTCCCGGGCAAGACCTTACGCCGTCCCTCGTTCTCTCGCGATTAAGGCAAGTATAATTATGGATATAATAGATATTATCGAATGGCATTGTTTGATAAATTCTATGAGTATTTGTGTTGTTTATGATTGTTATGGTGATATGATTGGTAATGTTTGTAGTTCCTAGTGCTATGAGTTATGTGTTAATCATGGATGTTTGAAAGTTATGAAGTCTGTGATTATGAACTTTTGTAGTATGAATAGGTTATTCATATGCAATGTTGTTGCGGATACATGTTTGTACTAAATTGAGATTTTATACATATGCATCATGTTGGCTTATTGAAGTCTTGGTCATGTGATGACCAAGCAATTCTTAAGGTCCCCGTCATGTTAATGACGGGCTAAAGGTCCCCATGCTTGTAAAGCATGGGCTTTGGTCCCCATAATTGCAGAGTAGCCTAAATATCTAATTAAAATAGGAGTTTTTGGCTCGGATAGCGCTCATGTGAACAGTACCGACTCGAATACTGTTCACATGAATAGTAATCAGACTTGGATTACTGTAGCAGCTCAGATTACTGTTTATCCGAGCCTTGTGCTTACGTGGGAGGCTATATAAACCCCCCATGGCCGCACCATATAGGTGGACAAGTTAGAGTTGAAGAAAATACAAAAAAGTCACATGTTTGTGTGGTGCAAAATGAATACATGCGTTTTGAAAATTTCCGTCTAGAGTTTTGTGATTGCGTGAATATTGGAGGGAGATTGTTCTTGCAAGATCCGTGATTCCTTGTGGATCATCTCACCAATTCGTAGCATCCTCAATTGCTCACGGTTTGGTGTTATCTTCGGGTTTGATTTTGTTTCTCTCTTCGGATTGATTCAATATCAACCAAGTATTACTTGCTTTAGAGATACACTTGTTCTTCCTTTTTACTGAACCAAGAAGGACGAAAGCTAGGGTTTTGCTTCGATCAAGATTGAAATACAAGTACCGTGAAAGATTGGGCCACATTACGCATCAACTACACGTTGATCCGTATCATATACACCAATTATATTACATACTGATGCTATGCAATATGCTCAAAATGCTATTTATCTTTCTCTTTCTATTTTGCATTTTACCGGTAATGCAGAGCGTGCATCCGTTGATGCACACCCATGCCTATGCCATCTAGCACAGGGATCATTGCCCATACTCCATAAGTATGGGGACCTAAGCCCATGCTCCATGAGCATAGGGACCTTTAGCCCGTCTTAATCATGACGGGAACCTCAACAATTGGTTGGTCATCACATGACCAAGCTTCAATATGCCATCATAATGCATATGAATGGAATCTTAATTCACCATAAACAAGCATTCGCAACAACATTGCATATGAATAAACCTATTCATACTACGAGCATTCATGAATAGCACATAATTCATTACACTAGAAAATATGGATATTAACATTCATAATAATCTTAGCAACCATAAACAACACATAAGCTCATAGTATTAGCAAACAAAGCCATTCAATCACATTAATTCTATCCATTATGGTACTTGCCTTAACCATGTGAGAACGGAGGATGTGAACAGGGTGCTACCCTTGGGACCAATCCCCCACCTGAATAAATATAAAAGCATACTAAGACAATAGTAATGGACCAAACAAACTATATAAGTAAACACGAACTCGCCATAGTTTCTAATGCGATCCCAACTCTAATTTCCTAAATGTCGATCTGTCCCCTCTGTGGACAGTCACATTCTAAAAATCATATCTTTTAGTACAGGAGTCCAAATGAGCTGTTTTTGGACTTTCTAGAAAGGTTATCAATTTCTCCAACTAAACCTAGTTGATGAGCCTCTCTGAATCGGCCCTCTAATACCCCTACCAAGCTAATTAACAAAACATGCTAGCTCCTCTCTCTCCTTTAATATTCCAATGAAACACATAAACATGAAACATGCAGCACTAACTAGCTATTGTCTCATCTTTACCATTTAAACATGCATAGAATGCTACGACCAAACTAGTTAACTACTAATTAGCATTATTTAATTAATCTCTCTCTTCCCTACTAATCCAATTAAGAAAACACAAGCAGCCCTATTAAATTAATCACTATCAAGTTAATCTCTCTACCCCAACTAAAATAATCCTAGTAGTGCACCAAACCAATCAACCACTAACGCAGCACTATTAGTTTAATGCTAGCACTTGCAACCAATCCAGATTTGGAAGGGCTCACAGTTTGCTGCATGCATCCAAAGCAACATGGCCTAACTAGTTAATGCATACAAAGCATACAATGCTACGTGGCCACTAGTTAGCTACTAATTAATTAGCATTTTTTAATTCCCTCTCTCTTACTACTCCAATGGTTAAACCTCATACATGCAAAGACGCACTTGGTGCCAAATATCGTGAGTAATTAATGAATAAACGCAACACTTACGGGGCAACCAACTTTCTTTGGTGACGCGCAAGAATAAAATCAGTGCACGGCGAGAGCGTTGGCGGCGTTGCGAACAGCGGCTCTGGCGTGGGAGAAGCGAGCGAGCGGCGGCGTGTGCTCACGTGGCAAATGCGGCCCAGTGTGAGTGGTCATCGCCACGCCTGCGAAGGTAAGATGAAACGGCGATGGCGCACAAAGGAATAAAATAAAAAACTACTAGGGTTTGTAGAAACCACTCTCCTCACAATCCTTTTAACCCGGTGCAAACCAACTTTCCCCTAAAAATCCAAAATATTCCATTTTCACGCATCCCCTTTTATCTAATAACGCATAGGCCCTCAAGTGTGAATTTCGGGATATTACACGGGTACCCTGAGCTCCACTTTATGAAATCGAGGAACAGAAAGAAAATCAATACGAAACACCCATAATGGACTTCTAGTGTGCCCTATGTCTTTTCTAGATGCATTTACAATAATTATGAGCAAGTGTCAAACTTTCGACAACGACGCGTACCCTGAGCTCCACTTTGTGAAATCGATGCACGGAAAAAAAAAATCAATACCAAACACCAAAAGTGGACTTCTAGTGTGCTCTATGTCATTTCTAACTACATTGGGAATCCTTCCGAGCCAGTGTCGAACTTTCGAGCACGACACGTATCCTGAGCTCCACTTTATAAAATTGAGGCACGGAAAGAAAATCAACACAAACACCCAAAAGGGATTTCTGGTATGCCCTACGTCATTTCTAGGTGCATTTGGAATAATTCCGAGCAGGTGTGAAACTTTCCAGAACGACGGGTATCCAGAGCTCCACTTTATGAAATCGAGGCACAGAAAGACAATCAACACCATCCACCCATAATGGACTTCTTGTGTGCCCTACATCATTTCTAGGTGCATTTGGAATCCTTTCGAGCCGGTGTGAAACTTTCTAGAACGACGCATGCCCTGAGCTCCACCTTATGAAATCGAGACACAGTAAGAAAATCAATACCACACAACCATAATGGACTTCCAGTTTACCCTACATAATTTCTAGGTGCATTTGGAATAATTCCGAGTAGGTGTGAACTTTGCAGAACGAAGGGTACCCTGAGCTCCACTTTATGAAATTGAGGCAGGGAAAGAAAATCAATACCAAACACCCATAATGGACTTCTAGTGTGCCCTACGTCATTTCTAGGTGCACTTGGAATAATTCTGAGCAGATGTGAAACTTTGCAGAACGACAAGTACCCTGAGCTCGACTTTACAAAATTGCGGCACAGAAAGAAAATCAGTACAAAACACCCATAATGGACTTCTAGTGTGCCTGACTTAATTTCTATGTATATTTGGAATTCTTTCGAGCAGGTGTCAAACTTTCCAGAACGACGCGTACCATGAGCTCCACTTAATGAAATTGAGGTACAGAAAAAAAAATCAATTCCAAACACCCAAAATGACTTCTAGTGTGCCCTATGTCATTTATAGGTGCATTGGGAATCCTTTGAAGTAGGTGTGAAACTTTTTAGAACGACGCGTACCCTGAACTCAACTTTATAAAATCGAGGCACGGAAAGAAAATCAATAACAAACACCTATAAGATACTTGTAGTGTGCCCTACGTCATCTCTAGGTGCATCTGAAATAATTCTGAGCTGGTGTGAAACTGTCTAGAACGACGGGTACACTGAGCACCACTTTATGAAATCGAGGCACGGAAAGAAAATCAATACCAAACACGCATAATGGACTTCAAGTGTGCTCTACGTCACTTCGAGATGCGTTGGGAATCCTTTTGAGCCGGTGTCAAGCATTCCAGAACGACGCGTAGCATGAGCTGCACTTTATGAAATCGAGGCACGAAAATAAAATCTATACCAAACACCCATGATAGACTTCTAGTGTGCCCTACATCATTTCTACGTGCATTTGAAATAATTCCGAGCAGGTGTGAAATCGAGGCACAGAAAGAAAATCAATACCAAACACCCATAATGGACTTCTAGTGCGCCCTATGTCATTTCTAGGTGCATTTGAAATAATTTTGAGCAGGTGTGAAACTTTGCAGAACGACTCGTAACCTAAGCTCCACTTTATGAAATCGAGGCACAGAAAGAAAATCAATGCCAAACACCCATAAAGGACTTCTAGTGTGCCCTACATCATTTCTAGGTGCATTAGGAATCCTTTCGAGCTGGTGTCAAACTTTCGAGAACGACGCGTACCCTGAGCTCCACTTTATGAAATCAAGGCACAGAAAGAAAATCAATACCAAACACCCATAATGGACATCTAGTGTATCCTACGTCATTTCTATCTGCATTTGGAGTAATTCCATGCAGGTGTCAAACTTTCCAGAACGACTGGTTCCACAATCTCCACTTTATGAAATCGTGGCACGGAAGGAAAATCAATACAAACACCCAAAATAGACTTCCAATGTGCCCTACATTATTTCTAGGTGCATTTGGAATAATTCTGAGCAGGTGTGAAACTTTCCAGTACGATGGGTACACAGAGCTCCACTTTATGAAATCGAGACAAAGAAAGAAAATCAAAACCAAACATCCATAATGGACTTGTAGTGTGCCCTACCTCATTTCTTGGTGCATTTGGAATCCTTCCAAGCTGGTGTGAAACTTTCCAGAACGATGCGTACCCTAAGCTACACTTTACGAAATCGAGGCACGGAATGAAAATGAATACCAAATGCCCGCAATGGACTTCTGGTGTGCTCTACGTCATTTCTAGGGGTATTTGAAATCCTTCCAAGCCGGTATGAAACGTTCCGGAACGACGCGTACGCTGAGCTCCACTTTATGAAATCAAGGCACAGAAACAATATCAATACCAAACACCCATAATGGACTTCTAGTGTGTCTTGTGTCATTTCTATGTGTATTTGTAATAATTCTGAGTAGGTGTGAAACTTTGCAGAACGACGAGTACCCTGAGCTCCACTTTATGAATTCGAGGCACGGAAAGAAAATTAATACCAAACACCTATAATGGACTTCTAGTGTGCCCTACGTCATTTCTAGCTGCATTTGGAATTATTTCGAGCAGGTACGAAACTTTGTAGAATGACAGGTACCTTGAGCTCCACTTTATGAAATCGAGCCATCGAAAGGAAATCAGTAACAAACACCTATTATGGACTTCTAGTGTTCCTCACGTCATTTCTAGGTGCATTGGGAATACTTCCGAGCCGGTGTCAAACTTTCCAGAACGACGCGTGCGCTGAGCTCTACTTTATGAAATCGAGGCACGGAAAGCAAATCAATTCCAAACACCCATAATAGACGTCTAGTGTGCCCAACATCATTTATAGATGCATTTGGAATAATACCGAGCAGTTGTGAAACATTCCAGAACGACAAGTAACCTGAGCTCCACTTTGTGAAATCAAGGCTCGGAAAGAAAATCAATACCAATCACGCATAATTGACTTCAAGTGTGCCTGATGTCCTTTCTAGGTGCATTGGGAATACTTCCGAGCAGGTGTCAAACTTTCCAAAACGACGCATACCATGAGCTCCACGTTATGAAATCGAGGCATGGAAAGAAAATCAATTCTAAACACCCAATGGACGTCTAGTGTGCCCTACGTCATTTCTAGGTGTATTTGGAATAATTCTGAGCAGGTGTGAAATTTTCCAGAACGAGGGGTACCCTGAGCTCCACATTTTGAAATCGTGGCACGGAAATAAAATCAATACCAAACACCCATAATGGACTTCCAGTGTGCCCTACCTCATTTCTAGGTGCATTTGGAATCCTTCCGAGCCGGTGTGAAACTTTCTAGAATGACGCGTACCCTGAGCTCCACTTTGTGAAATCGAGGCACGGAATGAAAATCAATACAAAACAACCATAATAGACTTCTAGTGTGCCCTACGACTTTCTAGGTGCACTTGGAATAATTCCGAGCGGGTGTGAATCTTTCCAGAACGACGGGTACCCTGAGCTCCAATTTATGGAATCGAGGCACGGAAAGAAAATTAATACAAACACTCAAAATGGACTTATGGTATGCCGTACCTCATTTCTAACTGCATTTCGAATAACTCCGAGGAGGTGTGAATGTACCTTGAGCTCTACTTTATGAAATCGGGGCATAGAAAGAAAATAAATACCAAACACCCATAATGGACATCTGTTGTGCCCTACATCATTTCTATGTGCATTTGGAATACTTCTGAGCTGGTGTGAAACTTTCCAAAACGACACGTATCCTGAGCGCCACTTTATGAAATCGTGGCACGGAAAGAAAATCAATACCAAACACCCGTAATGGACTTCTAATGTGCCCTACGTCTTTTGTAGGTGCATTTGTAATCCTCCTGAGCCGGTGTCAAACATTCCAGAACGATGCGTACCCTGAGCTCCACTTTATGAAATCGAGCCACGGAAAGAAAATCAATACCAAACACCTATAGTGGACTTCTGTGTGCCCTACGTCATTTTTAGGTGTATTTGGAATAATTCTGAGCAGGTGTGAAACTTTGTAGAACAACGGGTACCCTGAGCTCCACTTTATGAAATCGAGGCACACAAAGAAAATATGCACTAAACTCACATTATGGACTTCTAGTGTACCCTATGTCAATTCTAGGTGCATTGGGAATCCTTCTGAGCCGGTGTCAAATATTCTAGAACGACGCGTACCCTAAGCTCCACTTTATGAAATCGAGGCACGGAAAGAAAATCAATACAAAACATCCATAACGGACTTCTAGTGTGCCCTACATCATTTCTAGGTGCATTGGAAATCCACCCGAGCCGGTGTCAAACTTTCGAGAACGACGCGTACCCTAAGCTCCACTTTATGAAATCGAGGCACGGAAAGAAAATCAATACAAAACATCCATAACGGACTTCTAGTGTGCCCTACGTCTTTTCTAGGTGCATTGGGAATCCTTCTGAGCCGGTGTCAAATATTCTAGAACGACGCGTACCCTAAGCTCTACTTTATGAAATCAAGGCATGGAAAGAAAATCTATACCAAACACCCATAATGGACTTGTAGTGCGTCCTACGTCATTTCTAGGTGCATTTGGAATAATTCCGAGCAAGTGTGAAACTTTCCAGAATGACGGGTACCCTGAGCTCCAATTTATGGAATCGGGGCACGGAAACAAAATCAATACAAACACCCAAAATGGACTTTTGGTGTGCCCTACCTTATTTCTAAGTGCATTTCGAATAATTCCGAGGAGGTGTGAAACATTCCTGAACGACGGGTACCATGAGCTCTACTTTATGAAATCGGGGCATAGAAAGAAAATAAATACCAAACACTCATAATGGACTTCTAGTGTTCCCTACGTCATTTCTATATGCATTTGGAATCCTTCTGAGCTGGTGTGAAACTTTCCAAAACGACATGTACCCTGAGCTCCACTTTATGAAATCGAGGCACGGAAAGAAAATCAATACCAAACACCCGTAATGGACTTGTCATGTGCCCTACGTCATTTGTAGGTGCATTTGTAATCCTTCTGAGCCGGTGTCAAACATTCCGGAACGATGCGTACCCTGAGCTCCACTTTACGAAATCGACGTGTAGTTGATGCGCATTGTGGCCCAATCTTTCACGGTACTTGTATTTCAATCTTGATCGAAGCAAAACCCTAGCTTTCCTCCTTCTTGGTTCCGCAAAAAGTAAGACCAAGTGTATCTCCAAAGCAAGTAATACTTGTTTGATGTTGAATCAATCCGAAGAGAGAAACAAAATCAAACCCGAAGACAACACCAAACCGAGAGCAATTGAGGATGCTACGAATTGGTGAGATGATCCACAGGAAATCACGGATCTTGGAAAAACAACCTTCCTCCAATATTCACGGAATCACAAAACCCTAGACGGGAATTTCCGAAACGCATATATTCATTTTGCGCCACACAAACATGTGACTTTTCTGTATTTTCTTCAACTCTAACTAGTCCACCTCTATGGTGCGGCCATGGGTGGGTTTATATAGCCTCCCACGCAAGCACAAGACTTGGAGAAATAGTAATCCGAATTCCTACAGTACTCTGTGTCGGATTACCATTTGCGTGAACAGTAATCCGAGTCGGTTGCTCTTCACGTGAACAGTACCCGAATAAAAAAACAAAAAAATAGATATTTAACTTGAGGTTTAGCATATACTTGCAACTTAGGGATGTTGACCACCGTAGTAGATGTACCTCGGGCCTCATCATCCTCCCCTTCTTGAAGCAAAACCATCTTAGGTTTTAGTATAGTCTTTACGGCCTTCTTCTTGCTAACCACAACCAAATCACTATTAATTTCTTCATCGGTCTTTGACAGCAAAGCATGGAATTCTCCCTTGTGCATGAAAGTATATCGGTTGGACCGTCCTTGATGTGTATCATTCAAATCAAATTGCCATGGATGTCCCAATAAAATATGACCAGCATGCATAGGTACCACACCACACTCCACCTTATCGACATAACCATCAATTGTAAGTGGCACTCTCACCTTGTGTGTGATCTTGACTTTGCCAACGTTGTTGAGCCATTAGATGTAGTATGGTTTAGGATGCCTCCATGTGGACAATGAGAGTGATTCCACCACATCCTTGCCAATCATGTTGCTCAAACTCCTGTTATCAATAATTAGCTTACATACCTTCTCTTTGATCTTGCAATCAGTTTGAAAGATATGATGTCGCTGTCCCTTCCACACAATAACGGTGTTATCACGCCGCACCATTTGAGCCATCAAGCTAACACCTTGTGCTGGATAACAAATGAGTGGTTCTAGCTTCTTAGATTCATCGGAAGGTTCAGATTCATCGTTGTCGCTCTCCGTTGCATAGCCATCATGTGTAAGCAACACTGTCTTCATGTTTGGACAATCCTTCTTCATATGACCTCGGCCCTTGCACTTCAAGCATTCAATGTTACTAGTTCTAGCCGTAGAGAATGCACTAGAATCAGCATGTGAGACATCTTTGCCCGCAGCACTTATAGGCTTCGAAGCTTCCTTGAATGTACTCCGAACCGGTGTAGTGGATGCAACCGGTTTGGGAGTTGATCCCGCATCTCCGTCATGCGAAGTTGCACGCCTCCAAGTGCTATGAGTGGTACGGCCACACCTTGCTTGAGTGTCCTTCACCCATTGTTCAGCATGCTCCGCTTGATGAAGTAATTCTTACACGGTATTGTATTGCATTAAATCAACACGGTTCTGCACATCTTCATTCTGCCCCTCGAAGAAACGTGTCATGGTCACCTCCGCCGACTCACGCACACTTGTACGGATCATGAGCACTTGCATCTCTTGATAGTACTCACTCACCGTCTTAGCACCCTGAGTAAGTCGTCGTAGCTTTGTATGCAGCGTCCTTGTATAGTATGCTGGCACGAAACGTTCCCGCATAGCATGTTTCATTGCTTCCCAAGTGTTAGGACGTTCCCCTGTACGATTCAATTGATCCCACCAAAGTATTCGGTGAACTCAATCGAGGCAACACGAACCTTCTTCTCCTCGGAGTAGTGGTGGTTGTCAAAAATTTGATTGACACGCATCTCTCACTCCAAATAAGCCACCGGATCAGATCTGCCCTTGAACTCCGGTATGGTGATCTTGATTCTCTCGATACCGTGATCTTCACGTTCACCACCTCCATTATGATGTCCACCATGTCCAACACCTCGACGATCAAAGTAATCACGTCATGGACATCTTTGACGTCTTCCACGATCATCGGAAGTAGCCTCCTCCGAATCAGCAGCGTAGAAGTCATCTCCATCTCGACGTACAACACGTTGTGCACGTCCATGTTGTGGTTGGGGTAGCACCGGTACATTACCTCCTCGTGGCGGTGGTAGCCTCTCCTCCAAGCGACGGATAGCATGGTTTAGATTGTCAAAACCTTCCATCACCGAGCCGGTGTGAAACTTTCCCGAACGACGCGTACCCTGAGCTCCAATTTATGAAATCGAGGCACGGAAAGAAAATCAAAACCAAACACCCATAATGGACTTCTTGTGTGCCCTACGTCATTTCTAGGTGCATTTGGAATAATTCTGAGCAGGTGTAAAACTTTGCAGAGCGACGGCTACCCGGAGCTCCACATTATAAAATAGAGGCACGGAAAGAAAATCAATGCCGACACCCAAAATGGATTTCTGGTGTGCCCTATGTCATTTCTAAGTGCATTTGGAAAAATTCGGCGGTGTGAAACTTTCTTTGAGCAGCGGTATCCAGAGCTCCACTTTACTGAAATCGAGGTACGAAAGACATTCAATCTGAAACACCCAAAATAGACTTCTAGTGTGCCCTACCTAATTTCTAGGTGCATTTGAATCCTTTTGTGCGGTGTGAAACTTTCCGAGCATCCAGCGTACCCTAAGCTCCAATTTATGAAATCGAGGCACGGAAAGAAAATCCACACCAAATAACTATAATGGACTTCGGTGTGCCCTCGTCATTTCTAGGTGCATTTGAAATAATTCGAGCAAGTGTGAAACATTCGAGCAGCATTTAGTACCTAGAGCTCCACCGATGAAATTGAGGCATGGAAAGAAAATGAACATCAAACTCCCATAACGGACTTCTAGTGTGCCCTACCTCATTTCTAGGTGCATTTGGAATCCTTCCGAGCCGGTGTAAAACTTTTGAGCAGCGCGTGCCTCGAGCTCCAATTTATGAAATCGAGGCACGGAAAGAAAATCAAAACCAAACACCCATAATGGACTTCTACTGTGCCCTACGTCATTTCTAGGTGCATTTGGAATAATTCTGAGCACGTGTAGAACTTTGCAGAGCGACGGGTTCCCGAAGCTCCACAGTATGAAATCGAGGCACGGAAAGAAAATCAATGCAAACACCCAAAATGGACTTCTGGTGTGCCCTATGTCATTTCTAGGCGCATTTGGAATAATTCCGAGCAGGTGTGAAACTTTGCTGAACGACGGTATCTAGAGCTCCACTTTACCAAATCGAGGCACAAAAAGACAATCAATACCAAACACCCAAAATAGACTTCTAGTATGCCCTACCTCATTTGTAGGTGCATTTGGAATCCTTCCGAGCCGGTATGAAACTTTCGAGAATGACGCGTACCCTAAGCTTCAATTTATGAAATCGAGGCATGGAAAGAAAATGAACATCAAACTCCCATAATGGAATTCTAGTGTGCCCAACCAAATTTCTAGGTGCATTTGGAATCTTTCCGACCCGTTGTGAAACTTTTCAGAACGACGCGTACCCTGAGCTACAATTTATGAAATCGAGGCACGGAAAGAAAATAAAAACCAAACACCCATAATTGACTTCTAGTGTGCCCTACGTCATTTCTAGATGCATTTAGAATAATTCTAAGTAGGTGTAAAACTTTGCAGAGCGACGGGTACCCGGAGGTCCACATTTTGAAAACGAGGCATGCAAAGAAAATCAGTGCAAACACCCAAAATGGACTTCTGGTGTGCCCTACGTCATTTCTAGGTACATTTGGAATAATTCCGAGCAGGTGTAAAACTTTGCAGAACGACGGGTACCCGGAGCTCCACAATATGAAATCGAGGCACGAAAAGAAAATCAGTGCAAACACCCAAAATGGACTTCTGGTGTGCCCTACGTCATTTCTAGGTGCATTTGGAAAAATTCCGAGCAGGTGTGAAACTTTGCTGAACGACGGTATCCAGAGCACCACTTTACGAAATCGAGGCACAGAAAGACAATCAATGCAAAACACCCAAAATAGACTTCTAGTGTGCCTACCTCAGTTGTAGGTGTATTTCGAATCCTTCCGAGCCGGTGTGAAACTTGAAAGAACGACGCGTATCCTAAGCTCCAATTTATGAAATCGAAGCACGGAAAGCAAATCCACACCAAATAACTATAATGGACTTCTGGTGTGCCCTACGCCATTTCTAGGTGCATTTGGAATAATTCCGAGCAAGTGTGAAACAATCCAGAACGACGGGTATCCAGAGCTCCACTGTATGAAATAGAGGCATGGAAAGAAAATGAATATCAAACTCCCATAACGGACTTCTAGTGTGCCCTACCTCATTTCTAGGTGCATTTGGAATCCTTCCGAGCCGGTGTAAAACTTTTCAGAACGACGCGTACCCGGAGCTCCAATTTATGAAATCGAGGCACAGAAAGAAAATCAAAACCAAACACCCATAATGGATTTCTAGTGTGGCCTCGTCATTTCTAGGTGCATTTGGAATAATTACGAGCGGTGTAAAACTTTGCGGAGAGCGGCAGTGCACCGGAGCTCCACATTATGAAAACGAGGCACGCATAAAGAAAATCAATGCAAACACCCAAAATGGACTTCGGTGTGCCCTCGTCATTTCTAGGTACATTTGGAATAATTCCGGCGGGTTTGAAACTTTCTTTGAGCAGCGGTATCGAGCTCCACTTAACGAAATCGAGGCACAGAAAGACAATCAATACAAAACACCCAAAATAGACTTCTATTGTACCCTACCTTATTTATAGGTGCATTTGGAATCCTTCCGAGCCGGTGTGAAACTTTCCAGAACGACGTGTATCCTAAGCTCCAATTTATGAAATCGAGGCACGGAAAGAAAATCCACACCAAATAACTATAATGGACTTCTGGTGTGCCCTACGTCATTTCTAGGTGGATTTGGAATAATTCCGAGCAGGTGTGAAACATTCGAGCAGCGGGTACCCGAGCTCCACCGTATGAAATCAAGGCATGGAAAGAAACTGAACATCAAACTCCTATAACGGACTTCTAGTGTGCCCTACCTCATTTCTAGGTGCATTTGGAATAATTTCGAGCAGGTGTGAAACTTTGTTGAACGACGGTATCCAGAGCTCCACTTTACGAAATCGAGGCACAAAAAGACAATCAATACCAAACACCCAAAATAGACTTCTAGTATGCCCTACCTCATTTGTAGGTGTGTTTGGAATACTTCCGAGCCGGTATGAAACTTTCCAGAACGACGCATACCCTAAGCTTCAATTTATGAAATCGAGGGATGGAAAGAAAATGAACATCAAACTCCCATAATTGAATTCTAGTGTGCCCAACCTCATTTCTAGGTGCATTTGGAATCTTTCCGACCCGGTGTGAAACTTTTCAGAACGACGCGTATCCTGAGCTACAATTTATGAAATCGAGGCACGGAAAGAAAATCATAACCAAACACCCATAATGGACTTCTAGTGTGCACTCGTCATTTCTAGATGTATTTAGAATAATTCTAGCGGTGTAAAACTTTGCGAGCGGCGGGTGCGGAGCTCCACATTATAAAACGAGGCACGCAAAGAAAATCAATGCAAACACCCAAAATGGACTTCGGTGTGCCCTATGTCATATCTAGGTACATTTGGAACAATTCCGAAAGGTTTCAAACTTTCTTTGGCGGCGGTATCGAGCTCCACATAACGAAATCGAGGCACAGAAAGACAATCAATACAAAACACCCAAAATAGACTTCTATTATACCCTACCTTATTTATAGGTGCATTTGGAATCCTTCCGAGCCGGTGTGAAACTTTCCAGAACGACGCGTATCCTAAGCACCAATTTATGAAATCGAGGCACGGAAAGAAAATCTACACCAAATAACTATAATGGACTTCTGGTGTGCCCTACGTCATTTGTAGGTGGATTTGGAATAATTCCGAGCAGGTGTGAAACATTCCAGAACGACGGGTACCCAGAGCTCCACTGTATGGAATCAAGGCATGGAAAGAAACTGAACATCAAACTCCTATAACGGACTTCTAGTGTGCCCTACCTCATTTCTAGGTGCATTTGGAATAATTTCGAGCAGGTGTGAAACTTTGTTGAACGACGGTATCCAGAGCTCCACTTTACGAAATCGAGGCACAAAAAGACAATCAATACCAAACACCCAAAATAGACTTCTAGTATGCCCTACCTCATTTGTAGGTGCGTTTGGAATACTTCCGAGCCGGTATGAAACTTTCCAGAACGACGCATACCCTAAGCTTCAATTTATGAAATCGAGGGATGGAAAGAAAATGAACATCAAACTCCCATAATTGAATTCTAGTGTGCCCAACCTCATTTCTAGGTGCATTTGGAATCTTTCCGACCCGGTGTGAAACTTTTCAGAACGACGCGTATCCTGAGCTACAATTTATGAAATCGAGGCACGGAAAGAAAATCATAACCAAACACCCATAATGGACTTCTAGTGTGCCCTACGTCATTTCTAGATGCATTTAGAATAATTCTAAGCAGGTGTAAAACTTTGCAGAGCGACGGGTACCTAGAGCTCCACATTATGAAAACGAGGCACGCAAAGAAAATCAGTGCAAACACCCAAAATGGACTTCTGGTGTGCCCTATGTCATATCTAGGTACATTTGGAATAATTCCGAGCAGGTTTGAAACTTTGCTAAGCGACGGTATCCAGAGCTCCACTTAACGAAATCGAGGCACAGAAAGACAATCAATACGAAACACCCAAAATAGACTTCTATTGTGCCCTACCTTATTTATAGGTGCATTTGGAATACTTCCGAGCCGGTGTGAAACATTCCAGAACGACGCGTATCCTAAGCTCCAATTTATGAAATCGAGGCACGGAAAGAAAATCCACACCAAATAACTATAATGGACTTCTGGTGTGCCCTATGTCATTTCTAGGTGGATTTGGAATAATTTCGAGCAGGTGTGAAACATTCCAGAACGACGGGTACCCAGAGCTCCACTGTATGAAATCAAGGCATGGAAAGAAACTGAACATCAAACTCCTATAACGGACTTCTAGTGTGCCCTACCTCATTTCTAGGTGCATTTGAAATAATTTCGAGCAGGTGTGAAACTTTCTTTGAGCAGCGCGGTATCGAGCTCCACTTTACTGAAATCGAGGCACAAAAGACAATCAATACCAAACACCCAAAATAGACTTCTAGTATGCCCTACCTCATTTGTAGGTGCGTTTGGAATACTTCCGAGCCAGTATGAAACTTTCGAGCAATCCACGTGCCCTAAGCTTCAATTTATGAAATCGAGGAATGGAAAGAAAATGAACATCAAACTCCCATAATGGAATTCTAGTGTGCCCAACCTCATTTCTAGGTGCATTTGGAATCTTTCCGACCCGGTGTGAAACTTTTGAATCAGCGCGTATCTGAGCTAAAATTTATGAAATCGTGGCACGGAAAGAAAATCATAACCAAACACCCATAATGGACTTCTAGTGTGCCCTACGTCATTTCTAGATGCATTTAGAATAATTCTAAGCAGGTGTAAAACTTTGCAGAGCGACGGGTAGCCGGAGCTCCACATTATGAAAACGAGGCACGCAAAGAAAATCAGTGCAAACACCCAAAATGGACTTCTGGTGTGCCCTATGTCATATCTAGGTACATTTGGAACAATTCCGAGCAGGTTTCAAACTTTGCTGAGCGACGGTATCCAGAGCTCCACATAACGAAATCGAGGCACAGAAAGACAATCAATACAAAACACCCAAAATAGACTTCTATTATACCCTACCTTATTTATAGGTGCATTTGGAATCCTTCCGAGCCGGTGTGAAACTTTCCAGAACGACGCGTATCCTAAGCACCAATTTATGAAATCGAGGCACGGAAAGAAAATCTACACCAAATAACTATAATGGACTTCGGTGTGCCTACGTCATTTGTAGGTGGATTTGGAATAATTCGAGTAGGTGTGAAACATTCGAGCATCGGTACCCGAGCTCCACTTGTATGGAATCAAGGCATGGAAAGAAATCTGAACATCAAACTCCTATAACGGACTTCTAGTGTGCCCTACCTCATTTCTAGGTGCATTTGGAATAATTTCGAGCAGGTGTGAAACTTTGTTGAACGACGGTATCCAGAGCTCCACTTTACGAAATCGAGGCACAAAAAGACAATCAATACCAAACACCCAAAATAGACTTCTAGTATGCCCTACCTCATTTGTAGGTGCGTTTGGAATACTTCCGAGCCGGTATGAAACTTTCCAGAACGACGCATACCCTAAGCTTCAATTTATGAAATCGAGGGATGGAAAGAAAATGAACATCAAACTCCCATAATTGAATTCTAGTGTGCCCAACCTCATTTTTAGGTGCATTTGGAATCTTTCCGACCCGGTGTGAAACTTTTCAGAACGACGCGTATCCTGAGCTACAATTTATGAAATCGAGGCACGGAAAGAAAATCATAACCAAACACCCATAATGGACTTCTAGTGTGCCCTACGTCATTTCTAGATGCATTTAGAATAATTCTAGCGGTGTAAAACTTTGCAGAGCGGCGGTACCTAGAGCTCCACATTATGAAAACGAGGCACGCAAAGAAAATCAGTGCAAACACCCAAAATGAACTTCTGGTGTGCCCTATGTCATATCTAGGTACATTTGGAATAATTCCGAGCAGGTTTGAAACTTTGCTAAGCGACGGTATCCAGAGCTCCACTTAACGAAATCGAGGCACAGAAAGACAATCAATACGAAACACCCAAAATAGACTTCTATTGTGCCCTACCTTATTTATAGGTGCATTTGGAATACTTCCGAGCCGGTGTGAAACATTCGAGCAGCGCGTATCCTAAGCTCCAATTTATGAAATCGAGGCACGGAAAGAAAATCCACACCAAATAACTATAATGGACTTCTGGTGTGCCCTATGTCATTTCTAGGTGGATTTGGAATAATTTCGAAAGGTGTGAAACATTCGAGCAGCGGGTACCCGAGCTCCACTATGAAATCAAGGCATGGAAAGAAATCAACATCAAACTCCTATAACGGACTTCTAGTGTGCCCTACCTCATTTCTAGGTGCATTTGGAATAATTTCGAGCGGTGTGAAACTTTCTTTGAGCAGCGGTATCGAGCTCCACTTTACTGAAATCGAGGCACAAAAAGACAATCAATACCAAACACCCAAAATAGACTTCTAGTATGCCCTACCTCATTTGTAGGTGCGTTTGGAATACTTCCGAGCCAGTATGAAACTTTCGAGCAGCCAGCGTACCTAAGCTTCAATTTATGAAATCGAGGAATGGAAAGAAAATGAACATCAAACTCCCATAATGGAATTCTAGTGTGCCCAACCTCATTTCTAGGTGCATTTGGAATCTTTCCGACCCGGTGTGAAACTTTTCAGAACGACGCGTATCCTGAGCTAAAATTTATGAAATCGTGGCACGGAAAGAAAATCATAACCAAACACCCATAATGGACTTCTAGTGTGCCCTACGTCATTTCTAGATGCATTTAGAATAATTCTAAGCAGGTGTAAAACTTTGCAGAGCGACGGGTAGCCGGAGCTCCACATTATGAAAACGAGGCACGCAAAGAAAATCAGTGCAAACACCCAAAATGGACTTCTGGTGTGCCCTATGTCATATCTAGGTACATTTGGAATAATTCCGAGCAGCTTTGAAACTTTGCTGAGCGACGGTATCCAGAGCTCCACTTAACGAAATCGAGGCACAGAAAGACAATCAATACGAAACACCCAAAATAGACTTCTATTGTGCCCTACCTTATTTATAGGTGCATTTGGAATCCTTCCGAGCCGGTGTGAAACATTCCAGAACGACGCGTATCCTAAGCTCCAATTTTTGAAATCGAGGCACGGAAAGAAAATACATACCAAATAACTATAATGGACTTCTGGTGTGCCCTACGTCATTTCTATGTGGATTTGGAATAATTCCGAGCAATGTGAAACATTCGAGCAGCCACGGTACCCAGAGCTCCACTGTATGAAATCAAGGCATGGAATGAAACTGAACATCAAACTCCCATAACGGACTTCTAGTGTGCCCTACCTCATTTCTAGGTGCATTTGGAATAATTTCGAGCAGGTGTGAAACTTTGCTGAACGACGGTATCAAGAGCTCCACTTTACGAAATCGAGGCACAAAAAGACAATCAATACCAAACACCCAAAATAGACTTCTAGTATGCCCTACCTCATTTGTAGGTGCGTTTGGAATACTTCCGAGCCGGTATGAAACTTTCTAGAACGACGCGTACCCTAAGCTTCAATTTATGAAATCGAGGGATGGAAAGAAAATGAACATCAAACTCCCATAATGGAATTCTAGTGTGCCCAACCTCATTTCTAGGTGCATTTGGAATCTTTCCGACCCGGTGTGAAACTTTTCAGAACGACGCGTATCCTGAGCTACAATTTATGAAATCGAGCCACGAAAAGAAAATCATAACCAAACACCCATAATGGACTTCTAGTGTGCCCTACGTTATTTCTAGATGCATTTAGAATAATTCTAAGCAGGTGTAAAACTTTGCAGAGCGATGGGTACCCGGAGCTACACATTATGAAAACGAGGCACGCATAGAAAATCAGTGCAAACACCCAAAATGGACTTCTGGTGTGCCCTATGTCATATCTAGGTACATTTGGAATAATTCCGAGCAGGTTTGAAACTTTGCTGAGCGACGGTATCAAGAGCTCCACTTAACGAAATCGAGGCACAGAAAGACAATCAATACGAAACACCCAAAATAGACTTCTATTGTGCCCTACCTTATTTATAGGTGCATTTGGAATCCTTCCGAGCCGGTGTGAAACATTCCAGAACGACGCGTATCCTAAGCTCCAATTTATGAAATCGAGGCACAGAAAGAAAATCCACACCAAATAACTATAATGGACTTCTGGTGTGCCCTACGTCATTTCTAGGAGGATTTGGAATAATTCCGAGCAGGTGTGAAACATTCCAGAACGACGGGTACCCAGAGCTCCACTGTATGAAATCAAGGCATGGAAAGAAACTGAACATCAAACTCCTATAACGGACTTCTAGTGTGCCCTACCTCATTTCTAGGTGCATTTGGAATAATTTCGAGCAGGTGTGAAACTTTGCTGAACGACGGTATCCGGAGCTCCACTTTACGAAATCGAGGCACAAAAAGACAATCAATACCAAACACCCAAAATAGACTTCTAGTATGCCCTACCTCATTTGTAGGTGCGTTTGGAATACTTCCGAGCCGGTATGAAACTTTCCAGAATGACGCGTACCCTAAGCTTCAATTTATGAAATCGAGGAATGGAAAGAAAATGAACATCAAACTCCCATAATGGAATTCTAGTGTGCCCAACCTCATTTCTAGGTGCATTTGGAATCTTTCCGACCCGGTGTGAAACTTTTCAGAACGACGCGTATCCTGAGCTAAAATTTATGAAATCGTGGCACGGAAAGAAAATCATAACCAAACACCCATAATGGACTTCTAGTGTGCCCTACGTCATTTCTAGATGCATTTAGAATAATTCTAAGCAGGTGTAAAACTTTGCGGAAGCGGCGGCAGCCGGAGCTCCACATTATAAAAAGAGGCATAAAGAAAATCAATGCAAACACCCAAAATGGACTTCGGTGTGCCCTATGTCATATCTAGGTACATTTGGAATAATTCCAGCAGCTTTGAAACTTTCTTTGGCGGCGGTATCGAGCTCCACTTAACGAAATCGAGGCACGTAAAGACAATCAATCTGAAACACCCAAAATAGACTTCTATTGTGCCCTACCTTATTTATAGGTGCATTTGGAATCCTTCCGAGCCGGTGTGAAACATTCCAGAACGACGCGTATCCTAAGCTCCAATTTATGAAATCGAGGCACGGAAAGAAAATACATACCAAATAACTATAATGGACTTCTGGTGTGCCCTACGTCATTTCTATGTGGATTTGGAATAATTCCGAACAGCTGTGAAACATTCCAGAACGACGGGTACCCAGAGCTCCACTGTATGAAATCAAGGCATGGAATGAAACTGAACATCAAACTCCCATAACGGACTTCTAGTGTGCCCTACCTCATTTCTAGGTGCATTTGGAATAATTTCGAGCAGGTGTGAAACTTTGCTGAACGACGGTATCAAGAGCTCCACTTTACGAAATCGAGGCACAAAAAGACAATCAATACCAAACACCCAAAATAGACTTCTAGTATGCCCTACCTCATTTGTAGGTGCGTTTGGAATACTTCCGAGCCGGTATGAAACTTTCTAGAACGACGCGTACCCTAAGCTTCAATTTATGAAATCGAGGGATGGAAAGAAAATGAACATCAAACTCCCATAATGGAATTCTAGTGTGCCCAACCTCATTTCTAGGTGCATTTGGAATCTTTCCGACCCGGTGTGAAACTTTTCAGAACGACGCGTATCCTGAGCTACAATTTATGAAATCGAGGCACGAAAAGAAAATCATAACCAAACACCCATAATGGACTTCTAGTGTGCCCTACGTCATTTCTAGATGCATTTAGAATAATTCTAAGCAGTGTAAAACTTTGCGAGAGCGATGGGTGCCCGAGCTACACATTATGAAAACGAGGCACGATAGAAAATCGATTGCAAACACCCAAAATGGACTTCGGTGTGCCCTATGTCATATCTAGGTACATTTGGAATAATTCCGAGCGGGTTTGAAACTTTCTTTGACGGCGGTATCAAGAGCTCCACTTAACGAAATCGAGGCACGAAAGACAATCAATACGAAACACCCAAAATAGACTTCTATTGTGCCCTACCTTATTTATAGGTGCATTTGGAATCCTTCCGAGCGGTGTGAAACATTCGAGCAGCCAGCGTATCCTAAGCTCCAATTTATGAAATCGAGGCACGTGAAAGAAAATCCACACCAAATAACTATAATGGACTTACGGTGTGCCCTCGTCATTTCTAGGAGGATTTGGAATAATTCCGCGCGTGTGAAACATTCGAGCAGCGGGTACCCAGAGCTCCTCATATGAAATCAAGGCATGGAAAGAAACGAACATCAAACTCCTATAACGGACTTCTAGTGTGCCCTACCTCATTTCTAGGTGCATTTGGAATAATTTCGAGCGGTGTGAAACTTTCTTTGAGCAGCGGTATCCGGAGCTCCACTTTCTGAAATCGAGGCACAAAAGACAATCAATACCAAACACCCAAAATAGACTTCTAGTATGCCCTACCTCATTTGTAGGTGCGTTTGGAATACTTCCGAGCCAGTATGAAACTTTCGAGCATCCACGCGCACCTAAGCTTCAATTTATGAAATCGAGGAATGGAAAGAAAATGAACATCAAACTCCCATAATGGAATTCTAGTGTGCCCAACCTCATTTCTAGGTGCATTTGGAATCTTTCCGGCCGGTGTGAAACTTTTCGAATCAGCGCGTATCCCGCTACAATTTATGAAATCGAGGCACGGAAAGAAAATCATAACCAAACACCCATAATGGACTTCTAGTGTGCCCTCGTCATTTCTAGATGCATTTAGAATAATTCTAAGCGGTGTAAAACTTTGTAGAGCGACGGGAAGCCGGAGCTCCACATTATGAAAACGAGGCACGCAAAGCAAATCAGTGCAAACACCCAAAATGGACTTCTGGTGTGCCCTATGTCATATCTAGGTACATTTGGAATAATTCGAGCGGGTTTGAAACTTTCTTTGGCGGCGGTATCGAGCTCCACTTAACGTAAATCGAGGCACGTAAAGACAATAAATCTGAAACACCCAAAATAGACTTCTATTGTGCCCTACCTTATTTATAGGTGCATTTGGAATCCTTCCGAGCCGGTGTGAAATATTCCAGAACGACGCGTATCCTAAGCTCCAATTTATGAAATCGAGGCACGGAAAGAAAATCCACACCAAATAACTATAAGGACTTCTGGTGTGCCCTACGTCATTTCTAGGTGGATTTGGAATAATTCCGAGCAGGTGTGAAACATTCCAGAACGACGGGTACCCAGAGCTCCACTGTATGAAATCGAGGCATGGAAAGAAAATGAACATCAAACTCCTATAACGGACTTCTAGTGTGCCCTACCTCATTTCTAGGTGCATCTGGAATAATTTCGAGCAGGTGTGAAACTTTACTGAACGACGGTATCCAGAGCTCCACTTTACGAAATCGAGGCACAGAAATACAATCAGTACCAAACACCCAAAATAGACTTCTAGTGTGCCCTACCTCATTCGTAGGTGCATTTGGAATCCTTCCGAGCCGGTGTGAAACTTTCCAGAACGACGCGTACCCTAAGCTCCAATTTATGAAATCGAGGCATGGAAAGAAAATGAACATCAAACTCCCACAATGGAGTTCTAGTGTGCCCTACCTCATTTCTAGGTGAATTTCGAATCTTTCCGAGCCAGTGTGAAACTTTCTAGAACGACGCGTACCCTGAGCTACAATTTATGAAATCGAGGCATGAAAAGAAAGTCAAAACCAAACACCCATAATGGACTTCTAGTGTGCCCTACGTCATTTCTAGATGCATTTGGAATAATTACGGTGGTGTAAAACTTTGCGAGCAGCATCTGCACCGAGCTCCACATTATTAAAACGAGGCACGAAAGAAAATCAGTGCAAACACCCAAAATGGACTTCTGGTGTGCCCTATGTCATATCTAGGTACATTTGGAATAATTCCGAAGCGGGTTTGAAACTTTCTTTGCGACGGTATCCTGAGCTCCACTTAACTAAATCGAGGCACGAAAAGACAATCAATCTGAAACACCCAAAATAGACTTCTATTGTGCCCTACCTTATTTATAGGTGCATTTGGAATCCTTCCGAGCCGGTGTGAAACATTCCAGAACGACGCGTATCCTAAGCTCCAATTTATGAAATCGAGGCACGGAAAGAAAATCCACACCAAATAACTATAATGGACTTCTGGTGTGCCCTACGTCATTTCTAGGTGGATTTGGAATAATTCCGAGCAGGTGTGAAACAATCCAGAACGACGGGTACCCAGAGCTCCACTGTAGGAAATGAAGGCATGGAAAGAAACTGAACATCAAGCTCCTATAACAGACTTCTAGTGTGCCCTACTTCATTTCTAGGTGCATTTGGAATAATTTCGAGCAGGTGTGAAACTTTGCTGAACGACGGTATCAAGAGCTCCACTTTACGAAATCGAGGCACAAAAAGACAATCAATACCAAACACCCAAATAGACTTCTAGTATGCCCTACCTCATTTGTAGGTGCGTTTGGAATACTTCCGAGCCGGTATGAAACTTTCTAGAACGACGCGTACCGTAAGCTTCAATTTACGAAATCGAGGGATGGAAAGAAAATGAACATCAAACTCCCATAATGGAATTCTAGTGTGCCCAACCTCGTTTCTAGGTGCATTTGGAATCTTTCCGACCCGGTGTGAAACTTTTCAGAACGACGCGTATCCTGAGCTACAATTTATGAAATCGAGGCACGGAAAGAAAATCATAACCAAACACCCATAATGGAATTCTAGTGTGCCCTACGTCATTTCTAGATGCATTTAGAATAATTCTAAGCAGGTGTAAAACTTTGTAGAACGACGGGTACCCGGAGCTCCACATTATGAAAACGAGGCACGCAAAGAAAATCAGTGCAAACACCCAAAATGGACTTCTGGTGTGCCCTATGTCATATCTAGGTACATTTGGAATAATTCCGAGCAGGTTTGAAATCTTGCTAAGCGACGGTATCCAGAGCTCCACTTAACGAAATCGAGGCACAGAAACACAATCAATATGAAACACCAAAAATAGACTTCTATTGTGCCCTACCTTATTTATAGGTGCATTTGGAATCCTTCCGAGCCGGTGTGAAACATTCCAGAACGACGCGTATCCTAAGCTCCAATTTATGAAATCGAGGCACGGAAAGAAAATCCACACCAAATAACTATAAGGACTTCTGGTGTGCCCTACGTCATTTCTAGGTGGATTTGGAATAATTCCGAGCAGGTGTGAAACATTCCGCAATCCAATCTGCACCCAGAGCTCCACTGTATGAAATCGAGGCATGGAAAGAAAATGAACATCAAACTCCTATAACGGACTTCTAGTGTGCCCTACCTCATTTCTAGGTGCATCTGGAATAATTTCGAGCAGGTGTGAAACTTTGCTGAACGACGGTATCCAGAGCTCCACTTTACGAAATCGAGGCACAGAAATACAATCAGTACCAAACACCCAAAATAGACTTCTAGTGTGCCCTACCTCATTCGTAGGTGCATTTCGAATCCTTCCGAGCCGGTGTGAAACTTTCGAGCAGCCACGCGCACCTAAGCTCCAATTTATGAAATCGAGGCATGGAAAGAAAATGAACATCAAACTCCCACAATGGAGTTCAAGTGTGCCCTACCTCATTTCTAGGTGCATTTCGAATCTTTCCGAGCCAGTGTGAAACTTTCTAGAACGACGCGTACCCTGAGCTACAATTTATGAAATCGAGGCATGGAAAGAAAATCAAAACCAAACACCCATAATGGACTTCTAGTGTGCCCTACGTCATTTCTAGATGCATTTGGAATAATTCTGAGCAGGTGTAAAACTTTGCGAGCAGCGGCACCGGAGCTCCACATAAAAAAATCGAGGCACTAAAAAGAAAATCAATGCAAACACTCAAATGGACTTCGGTGTGCCCTCGTCATTTCTAGGTGCATTTGGAATAATTCGAGCAGGTGTGAAACTTTCTTTGAGCAGCGGTATCCAGAGCACCACTTTACGAAATCGAGGCACAGAAAGACAATCAATGCGAAACACCCAAAATAGACTTCTAGTGTGCCTACCTCACTTGTAGTTGTATTTCGAATCCTTCCGAGCCGGTGTGAAACTTTCCAGAACGACGCGTATCCTAAGCTCCAATTTATGAAATCGAGGCACGGAAAGAAAATCCACACCAAATAACTATAATGGACTTCTGGTGTGCCCTACATCATTTCTAGGTGTATTTTGAATTATTCCGAGCAGGTGTGCAACATTCGAGAACGTCGGGTACCCAGAGCTCCACTGTATGAAATAGAGGCATGGACAAAAATGAACATCAAACTCCCAAAACGGACTTCTAGTGTGCCCAACCACATTTCTAAGTGCATTTGGAATCTTTCCGAGCCAGTGTAAAACTTTCTAGAACGACGCGTACCTTGAGCTCCAATTTATGAAATCGAGTCACGGAAAGAAAATCAAAACCAAACACGCATAATGGACTTCTAGTGTGCCCTACGTCATTTCTAGGTGCATTTGGAATAATTACGGCGGTGTAAAACTTTCGAGCGGCGGGTGCACGAGCTCCATATTATGTAATCGAGTCACGGAAAGAAAATCAATGCCGACACCCAAAATGGACTTCTGGTGTGCCCTACGTCATTTTCTAGGTGCATTTGGAATAATTCGGCGGTGTGAAACTTTCTTTGAGCAGCGGTATCGAGAGCTCCACTTTACGAAATCAAGGCACAGAAAGACAATCAATACCAAACACCCAAAATAGACTTCTAGTGTGCCCTACCTCATTTGTAGGTGCATTTGGAATCTTTCCGAGCCGGTATGAAACTTTCCAGAACGACGCGTACCCCAAGCTCCAATTTATGAAATCGAGGCATGGAACGAAAATTAACATCAAACTCCCATAATGGACTTCTAGTGTGCCCCACCTCATTTCTAGGTGCATTTAGAATCTTTCCGAGCCGGTGTGAAACTTTTTCGAATGACGCGTACTCTGAGCTACAATTTATGAAATCGAGGCATGGAAAGAAAATCAAAACCAAACACCCATAATGGACTTCTAGTGTGCCCTACGTCATTTCTAGATGCATTTCGAATAATTCTAAGTAGGTGTAAAACTTTGTAGAACGACGGGTACCCGGAGCTACACATTATGAAATCGATGCACGGAAAGAAAATAAGTGCAAACACCCAAAATGGCCTTCTGGTGTGCCCTACGTTATTTCTAGGTGCATTTGGAATAATTCCGAGCAGGTTTGAAACTTTGCTGAACGACGGTATCCAGAGCACCACTTTATGAAATCGAGGCACAAAAAGACAATCAATACGAAACACCCAAAATAGACTTCTGGTGTGCCTACCTCATTTGTAGATGTATTTCGAATCCTTCCGAGCCGGTGTGAAACTTTCCAGAACAACGCGTATCCTAAGGTCCAATTTATGAAATCGAGGCACGGAAAGAAAATCCACACCAAATAACTATAATGGACTACTGGTGTGCCCTACGTCATTTCTAGGTGCATTTGGAATAATTCCGAGCAAGTGTGAAACATTCCAGAACGACGGGTACCAGAGCTCCACTGTATAAAATTGAGGCATGGAAAGAAAATGAACATCAAACTCCCATAACGGACTTCTAGTGTGCCCTACCTCATTTCTGGGTGCATTTGGAATCTTTCCGAGCCGGTGTGAAACTTTCCAAAACGACGCGTACCCTGAGCTCCAATTTATGAAATCGAGGCACGGAAAGAAAATCAAAATGAAACACTCATAATGGACTTCTTGTGTGCCCTACTTTATTTGTAGGTGCATTTGGAATAATTCTGAGCAGGTGTAAAACTTTGCAGCGCGACGGCTAACCGGAGCACCACATTATGAAATCGAGGCACGGAAAGAAAATCAATGCCGACACCCAAAATGGACTTCTGGTGTGCCCTATGTCATTTCTAGGTGCATTTGGAATA